>WOUH02000002.1:4462488-4477063 GCA_009936405.2 Stevia rebaudiana
AAAACTCTTAATTATCCGCTGCGTTTATACATTTTAAATGGTTAAAATGGCTTTGATAAACTTGTTAAAACCCAACAATAACTGTGTAGTCTAATCTATATAAGCATCATTCGATTCATGTGTCGCATGAAGTTTCAGATTCGACACTTGAATAACAATGTAGACTAAAACATGGAATTTGATATTTGAATAATAATGAAGTCCAAAGTATTGAGTGAATAAAAATGAACCCTAAAGTTTTGAATTTGATGTTTGAATAGGTGTGTAGCTTACAGTTTTGAATCGGAATGGAGGTTAAGAGTGATATTTAGGATTTTGAACATTTAAATATGTTTAGAATCTAAAGTGAATGCTTAGATCTAACTGAGATTTAAATTTAGATTATGAGTATCTTCGTTTGTGGTTATCACCTTGTACAACACGAGTTACTAAGATTCTCATGTAATGAAAATTCCCATTACGTGTGCACCCGCAACGCCAATTAATCTTACATGGTTACCCTAATTCCTCGCTATCGCGTGAGACTTAACAAGTGAAGGAGTTGGTAAAAGTAAATGAATTCCTTACCCGGTCGAGCTTATTAAAATTCTCATGGAATTTGGTATAACATGCTTTGACCGTATAGGTCGAAGGTGTTTGTCACGTAGATACGTAAACTCTGACTGGATTGGAAATCGTAAAATGATATAATAGTCTTTGTATTCGCATGCAACGTTTGGTGCAACAAGTCTTAACCCAATGGATTATTACGAGTCCATCATATGATACCTAAACTTGGTTAAATTAAATATTGAATATCATATGCGTTTACTGTTCCAAATAAAAAAATCTGGTTAATTGTTAATGAAATTTGATGTTTGTTTGACTTAGTAGGTGAATGATATTGATTAATATCAAATATCCATAGAGTATGCGACATTATGAAAGTTAGGTTAAAATGATAAGGTAAATATCCATAAATTTAATCATAATGTCATGGAATGAATGTATTGAGAGTTGATGAAGCTTTAGATTAAAATGATATGTGAATATTGTAAATCTTGAGTATAGTGTCGTAGAATTATGGTTTAGATATGAAGATAAATTAGGATGAGGCATTACGTAAACTTTAGATTGAATGACAAGTGATAATCACAGATCTTAAGTATAATGTTGTTGAATGTTGATTTGTAGACTAAAGTATGACAATAAGTAGAGTTAGTAGTTTAGGACTTTAGATTGAAGTGATAACTAGATATCATAAATCATAAGTCTAATGTTGTTGAATCATAGACCGAGTATTATAATGATGTGTATATAGAATACATGTGATATGTGACATTGTTTAACCTTAGATCATGATTGATAAATGATTATTATAAATCATAGGTGTGATAATATGAGTGTTGCATTGATAATTTTGAATTATGTAATTTGATCAAAATGTAGAATGAATGAGTTATAAATGAATCAATTTAATACATCATTATGACCTTTTGAATAAAATGCTAACAGAGTATCCCATATTACAGGAAAAGGCCCCCTGAGGAATGCCTCGTAGACTTCTTGAACAAGAAGGAAGAGCTGACCCTAGAATATGTCATAGTGACATAATTAAACATAACAAAATCATTAACTTCCAATAAATCACATCATCTTGAAAGATTATCAAATGATAAGTCGTGGTGACATGATTAAAGGGATTAGTTAAATCATAGTGAATTGTTTGGGAAAACATAATGAAATTGGAAATCAGTTTAACTTAGTTAAAACGAATAGGGAATAGTATCTAAGATTAGACATCGTTGATATATTAGATTTGTATAGTTTATAAGACTATTGGTGTGACATGCTTCGTCCTAATATGCGGAAATACTCTCATCGGAATTCCACATGAAAGCTTATGAGACTCACAATATGACGAAGATTTATACGAATAGCATTTCCTAGACACGAGGCTCAATTACCGATACTCACTCATTCATTTAATACACGTTCGTCTCCAAAAACGTATCTCTTACGAGATTTAAAAAATCATAAATTGATTAATAATGAGATAGTCTATAGAAATCCTAAAGATGAGAATTGGAATTTCTAAATTCTAAGAATTATTTGTGGGTGTGATAATATTATTAGTATTGCTAAGGTGTTTCTATCCTAAGGAAAATCAAATAATATTATAGTGCATGTATAGCATGATAATAGTATGTAAAATATAAGCACATAGATAAACATGTTACAATGAATAGGGTTTACATATAGTTTAGGCTTGGTATTAATAACCTAGATCCCTATAAGCACGACTCTGATATCACTCTGTAACACCCCGGTCCTCATAAAAACCAATGTTGTCCGCTTTGCCCTGCTCGGAGCTCACGGATTTGCTTTTTGTTGCCCGGTGAAAACTTCTAAGTAGGGTCACCCATCCTGATACTACTCCCACCTAAGCACGCTTAACTGTGGAGTTTTTTATGCTCCACGCTTAACTGTGGAGTTTTATGCTCCACATCCATCTAACCCCAAAACTCGTAAGTGATTTAAGAGGCAGGACATTACTTATGAACCAGGAATCTCTCATGTCTAGGGACAATGTGGGAGGTTGCCAAAGGTGTTGCAATCCAGGGTAAAATGTTCATTAAAATTGTTTTGATCCGATCTTCAAAATCCCCTATATAATTTGGAATTATAACACACCAATCATTCAATTTTAATCGATCCAAAGTTAGGGTTCTTCGTAAGAATTGGGTTTTGATCGAACTAATGGTTAATAGAATTTAAAAGCAGACCTGTTCGAAGATCCCACCCTTGACGGGGTGGTTAAACATCCGCTTACTAATAATCCTAATCCTGACCCACGCCCCTTTTACTTTTTTTTTTAATTCAATTTAAAACTTTTTTCAATTATATTAAACTTATTTAAATAATAACTAATTCATTTTAAATTCGTTTTTAACACACTTTATTTCAAAATTCATCATTTTTTATTTTTGATTTAATAAAAATATAAAATGTAATTTTTATTAAAGTTTATTAAATAAGTTATTTAATATAGATTTACCTAAATAGAACTAAGGGTTTAATTAAAACTATACAATTAAGATTAATCAATATTTCACGAGGAAGATCAGGGTTTCAATGATGAATCAATCTCGAACGATGATTAGAAAGAGTTAAAATGATTTGGATTAGGGTTTAGTATGACATGGATTTGACAAGTAATTAGTTAATCAACATGATTAATGTAACACCCAACCTCGACGGCGGAGTACTTCGGGGCGCTACGAAGGATTGTTCAAAAGCACACGATATTTATTTAATAGTTTCATATATTTAAATCCCAATACAATTGTCAAATAATGCCAAAACAAACATTGTTTAATATCAAATTACAATGTAAAATCCAAAACATTTAACTAAGTCTTCAAGCATATTCTAAGGGTGATCACTTAAGCTTCATAACTAACTTGTACCTGAAATATGTAGAAATCAAGTGTCAACTACGATTAAGTATTTAGTGAGTTACATAGGTTTTAACTCACCCAAAATATAAGTTTAGTATAGTTTATTGCAATTCACATGTAAACATGACAACCAAGGCATTTATGTGGAAACATACGAGATTAACTATAGCATACTCAAGCCTAAGTTTACAAAGTCTCACAACAAAGTTTAATGTCTCAATCCTGCACAATCACCGGTAGGGTGGGTTGGTTATCCAATAGATCTATCATTGCATTACAGGTCGGCTTGCAACAAGTTAATGAATATGCAAAAGTATTAAGTATAACAATCAAGTAGTATGGGGCATAAAGGACAAAGCATGCATGTTACAAGTTTTGTATCGCATAAGAATTAGTTTAAGTTTAATACATGTTTCACCCCAGAAGTATAAAGCATGTAGAAAGGGGCTATGTAAACTCACGGGTTGCTTGGCGATCCAAAGATTATAACAACTTGGTGTAGTTGTGTAATCCAAGATCAAAGTCAACCAAAATTTATGAATGGATGTATAAGTATATAGTCCTATCTAATTCAAATAACACGACAAGTGTTATTAATTAAGACACGATTGATTTGATTATATGATTATTGGATATATGTTTGTTTAGGAATATTATTTGTTATACTAAATAATATTCTAAAATATTTATCTAAACACAATAAATATAAATAATATTTAGTTAATTTTGGTTTATGTTTATATTTAATTAAACATAGATCTAATTGATTAGATGCTTTATATAAATAATAAAATGAATAAACATATTATAGAAGATTAAATAATATTCCAAACACTATATTTTATGAATTTGTTTGATCTAGTTTTCATGTTTGGTAAACTTCATTTAAATAGGTTAGTCCTGCATTTGTTGGTGAGGGTGTTCCTACCTACTACCTTCAAGAACCGTCAACCTAATAAATAAGATTTTGCCACTTTATAAATATTATCAACTAGCCTTAAGTAACTTATGTGTTGACGTCATTTCTTTTAGCTACTCCCATCCTTTCTGTTTATAATTAAAAACATATTATACAAAGCAAACTAAGATTTGTAAAGATATTTTAGAAAGAGATAAAAGTGTAGAAAGTAAAGGAAGTCACAAAGGAATGACCATGTATATGGTGTAAATGTTATATAAAGGAATGACCATGTATATCGTGTAAATGTTATATAAATCAATATAAATAAAAGAGAATGCACATGCAAATCACATGCTAATTCTAATTCTTTTCAAGTGTTCAGAACTTTTTTATATCATTATATTATTTTGATAAAACTTACACCATAAAATCAAACATTTTTTTTTATCATTCTATCGTTTATAATATTGATATATATTTAAAAAAAAACTTGAACTAGGTGTTCATGATGTTAAGTTTTATGGCGTTTTTTTTCAAGTATTAATTGAACTTAACATTTTATGGAGTTTTTTTATATGCTCTTTATAGGTTCATGATTTTACATAGTGGAAAAGCATCCAGTAAAAAACATCATAAAACTGTTAGTTAAACCCAAAAGTAAAAAAACGTTATAAAACTGTCCAGTTAAAATACCATGTCAAAAAATAACATAAAACTGCACATTTACAATAAAAAACACCATAAATCTGCCCAGTTAAAAAAACATAGTGGAAAAGCACCATTATATACCCTGTTAAGAAACTCAGTTGAAAAACTCTATAAAAACGCAAAATTGCGAGCAACACTTAGTTTGTCATTTTTTACTCAAATTTATATAGGAATATTATACTCGTAGAAAAAATAAAAAAATGCTTGATTTATGATGTAATATTTTATTAAAAAGAATAACGCATAAACAAGTTATTAAGGTTTTAAAAAAAAAAGAAACTGACATGTGACTTGCATTTGCAACTTTTATTTGGATCTTTCTATTATCTCCTTCCCGGTGGTTTTAAAATTAAAATTATATACGAAAATGTCATCTTACGAATCTCAATCATCAAACACCATGATCTAACTTTGTAGGATATTCCTACACTTTTTTTCCCTTCTAAAGGATCTAGAATATATATATGTATAATAAAACATTACATATTTAAACTAAAATAAAAACACTACATTTATAAATATTAAATAAAACGTCTTCCGCTAGCAGGTAGTCTGGATCTATCTCCTAAATGAGTACTGGCATCCTCCAACTCCCAAATGAGATTATCGTGAATGACTTGCTCAACATAATAAGGATCCTTTATGAATACCAATTATTTCACATTCCCATCTTCTTTGCTAAACATGTTGTGTAGCATAGTATAAAAATATTATTTTAAGAGTTTTAGACGTGTTTTATGATTTTTTTAAGTCTAGTTTTGATTATTTTAGGTTGAATTCAGGCATTTGTAGATAACAATAACATGAATTTGACCGGAATTTTGATCGGAAAGTGCCAAAAGTTACCGGAATCAGACCGTAAAACCTGAATTTTCACCAGAATCGCGCCTCAGTGACCTTGAGGCGCATTTGGTGCGCCCGGAGCCTTTTTGCGCCTAGGCGCGCTCCCGAGGGCTTTTGACAAGTATGGTACATGCACATACGGCTTGTTCGTAATCTTAGATGCATTCATGTCTAGGTGGGTCTCCTAAGTGTATCCAACTTACCTTTTAAAATCTCAAAAACTCATTAGACATCTATTCTATCTACCTTCTTGAATATTTGTTCCTTTGGACGGCTGGTCATGGATTCTCTTTCATAAATGTTGACTAAGAAGGGTAAATCCCATCGATTAGATAATAACAACGTTTGTATTCTTGACCATTTTACATGAAATGGACACTTGGGCATGGATCTCTTCTACTTGTTGAAATATAATAAAGATTTTTTAGAACATTGATGTCTTTGTTTGAGTTGTAAGGACCAAAGAACGCATGCGAAATCCATGTATCATTTTCCCTTGCAACCTGGCATGGCACGTTCACCAAACTATATGTATACATTTGATACAACCAAGCATATCCGGATGGTGATGTTTATCTTCGTATGCTTGGCACAATTATAGTGCAACTTCGTGGCTTATCGATGTACGTAACAACTCTTTGCCTATTTCTAATTATGGCATTATAAAAATATTTTAGGCATTCACGAGAAGGCATAGATACTTAATGTACTCATAAAGAGGACTTCTTCTTGCAAGTTGTTGTACGACTGAAATGTATTTTTTTAACATGGTGAATTTTTTTTTCATCCTCCCCACAAAACCTTCTTAAAAACATACAAAATTCTCTTTTACATCCAATAAATTTTAAAAAAAGACTCCGACATACGATACTTTGTCAAAATATCTCTTTGTTAAATTTTGGCGAATCGCAAAATTGTCTTCCATTAGTATTTCATGTCTTCTTTCCCTAGCTCACCACAGGTATTTTTTTTAAGATGGCACATCTTCGGTAGTTTAAGAGACAATACTTGTGAGAATCTGGAGGCTACAATCGTCCGAAACGTTTTGTTGGATGACTTAGGCAGTAAGTATAAATTTTAGGCATTGTTTGGTATAAATATCAAAGTGATTGTAGAAATTAAATCAAGTTATAGCTACCAACCAACTAAAATTACGTAAAAGCAAATGACTAAAAAGTAGAGTGAGTAGTATTAGACGCAAAAAAGTATTGCTTGGGCTGAATCTACCTAGGAAAAACTAAAGGTAAATTTATAGTGTTGGTGTGTGTATAGCAGGGGCGGGTTCCTCTCATAAAAAAAGGTTAAAGTGCGTACCCCCAACGCACCACTTGATCAGGTTATCGCGACCCTTCGCCTTTTTAAAGATAAAATGAGAAGGCTCTTGATCATGTTTCTCAACTAATATTCCAGTTTTATAGTCCGTAACATACCAAATTTTTGTCAAGTGATCGATTATTTGTCCACAGCAAGTTACACAATGTCCTATTTATCATGTTTATTGTAAAATTACCTTTCTTAACTAGTTTTAAAATCTGTTAAGCATGGTTCTGAACCAGTAGTTTCTAAATTCATTTGGGGGATGAAATGACCTCCAATATTTATTAATCTTATATTTATGAAAACTAGATTAAAAACTAAGGGTTTGACCTATTTTGTTTTGTTATGACTATTTTATGACATGTTCAATATAGATTTATTTTTTTAGTTATGAGTTAGATTTTCGATAACTTGTAACATTGTGTTCCGATTGCAACCATAACATAATCAACTCAACACCAACACTTTAGTAAGAATTGAATAAGAATTTTCTGAAAGAATTGAGTAAAGAATTTTTGGAAAAGATTAGAATGAAAGTGTAAATGTTTTTTTTTTTTTTTTAAATAGTAGAATGAGAGTGTAATACTAAAAAATGTATAAGAATTCAGTTGTTTAAATAAGTAAAAAGTTTTTTTTTTTAAACTAACTAGTTTTTAGCTAGTAACAACTCTCTACCATGCGGTTATTAGGGGTGTTCAAATTCGGATATCCGGTAGTTCGGATACCAGATTTTCGGATATCCGAAATTTCTTATTCGGAGTCGGATATCCGAACCTAAAAAAATATTTATTAATTCATGATTTAAAAAAAAGAAATAAAGAAAATAATCCGGATTTTCGAAGTATCCAAAAAATATCCGAAATATCCAAAAAATATCCGAAAATTCTCAAAATCAATATCCGAATCCGAATCCGAAATTCGGATATCTGAAAATTCGGATATCCGAAACTTTGGATAATTCGGATTCGGATCTTTTTGAGTACCCCTAGCGGTTATCACTACCCGTGAACCGAACACATGTATACTACCTGTGACGTCACGACGGTGTAGCCGACTAGCCGCTTATCTGTCCCAGCCTACCTGTGAGGGTCTGAACACACCCTTCCCCTAAATCTTGGTATTTTTGATTTCCCCGGCCTCCAAGAACACGTTTTAAACAACCGAATCAAAACTATTTTAAATCACTTTAAAACTGCACGCAGTTCGTACATATGTTACTTATATACGTTTATTTTTTACTTCGAATTTTTGGTCAGCATACACATACTAACAACCATCAAATTTTTATTCCCGTTAAATTTTGGCAGCGCAACATGACCCTTTTTTCTATATATACACTAAACTGCCCACAACATTAAAACCCAAGTAATCACAAAAAGAAAAACTCTTACGTCCGAAAGTGAGTTGATCGAACTCAAACCAACATGAGGGACCGAACCGATTATGTCACATCCGCCCCGATAACACCATCATCCGTTCGGTCACCACCATCATCTGCTCTTTCCTCCCAACTCCACTCGCCATCTTTATCACGGTCACCGCTCCTCCACTCACCTGAACACCCACAAGCCACCACCAAAACCACCAAACCAAAAACCGGACACAAGATCACTTTCTCAAATACCCCACCCGTGGTCTCGGCTCCTCCATCACAGATGCACTCACCATCCATGTCGCGATCACCATTTATAGGGACACCGGATCGACCGGTGACCATGCCACCTAGCGGTGCTAGAACACCGATGGCGTATATTCGGTCCAGAAATTTGACACCAAGGTTTTTGACACCCTTGGGAAGTCCTTTAAGAAAGGCCCTTCATCTCACTAAATTGGACCCAACAGACGCATGGTTGCCTATAACTGAATCAAGAAATGGAAATGCTTATTATGCGGCTTTTCATACACTTTGTTCCGGGATTGGGATTCAAGCACTTATTCTTCCTGTGGCTTTTACTATTCTTGGCTGGTAATTTTACTAAAATCCTGATCCACCTTTTTTATACAATTTAGATTTCTTTTGAAGATTTAGTGTAATTTTTAAACAGGTTTAAACATCTCTTTAGTTGTGTAAAATAAAATTAATATTTTACGCATGTATAAACACGATTGCAAAAAGAGTTCTTACTATTATCACAAAACTAAAAATAACCATTGATTGATTTTAGACTCTGAGTCAGATTTTTTTTTTGACATTAGCTTTATTTAAAATCGAGTCTGATCAAATATTCGTGTTTGTTTTTTATTATTTAATTAGTGTTTCGGTATACTTTAATAATCCTTACAACGAACGTTTTTTACTTTCAATTGGTAAAAGTTTCATTTGAAATTGAGCCTGTTTATGTTTTGACAAAATGATCCGGTTTATGCTTGGAAATAGATACCGTTGAAATCTAATTTAGTTCTTTTTTTTAAAGTATGTTTTGGTATATTTAAGACCGTGTGTGCAGTGGAGTCTCTCATAAGTGTTAAAAAGAGAATTTTGGTGTGTTAAAATCATTACGTGATCATCATTGAAGAGACGTAGTTGATTTTTAGACAAGCCCTTAACCGTTGTTAAATACAATTTACATTCAGTGTACTTCTTAATAATTTCAACCATACAATTTTACATTCAATGCAAAAAATTGATTATTGTTAAAATCACTACATGACCTATATAAAATAGGTCTTTATTTAAATGGTTTTTTATTCAATGTGTTATTTATATGTTAATTTAACTAGCAAACCACTACGCATAGTCTAATGATCATTTTTAACAACATCAATCATCAGCTATTACCATATTTAACGTCGCGTTGTGTTTTTTATATAATTATTACACTATGTAGAAATTAGTCGTCGACTCGTCGTAGCTTGGGATGCTTTTATTTTTTATTTACACATTCAGACTGATATCACCACGGTAACGCAAGTCTCTTTTACGAGATATAGCATCATATAATAAGTTGATAAAAAGAAACATATTAAACATCGTCATCGGTCTTGAAAAAACAATCCAATAATTACTTTCATTTGTATTGTTTTATCAATTACAATCAATACAGTGATAGTTTTTTGCATATAATATCGTTGAGTAGTACAGGAAAAATTTCTCGTGGACGTGTTCATAACTACACGCAAGCCAACGCATAAAACTCGCTGGAAGATAATTTAGTTTTGAAAAAAAATTTAAAAATAACCGTTCATCAATGGATATATTCTACTAAAAACCTATGCATTTCACTTTGTCAATACACACAAGGAAAAACCTTGAACCATACGCATTTTAACTTGATATTCAACCAGTTAATAATTAATGGCATGTTTTTCTTTCTAATCTACACTATTATTATTTATTAATATCATTATGACAGGGCTTGGGGAGTCATAGCGTTGACTTTGGCTTTCATATGGCAACTTTACACTTTGTATCTGCTTGTAAATCTTCATGAATCAACAGAAACAGGGGTGCGATACAGTAGATACATGCAACTTGCAAATGCTGCCTTTGGTAAACGATTTACATGAAATATGTGTTTTTGTACTTAATCTTTTCAATCTATCGAAAACTTACTTTAGTTTTGTCATACACATACTTAGGGTAATCTTTTCATGAAAGTTAACAAAAGTATTCTTTCTTTTTTATAAAAAATATATATAATTTTTTTAACAGCCATATAAAGGGGCCAGCCAGAGACGACTGGAATCAACAAAACAAAAACAAAAAAAGAAGAAAAAAGTTACATAATCACATCCATAACGTTGAAATCTAACTACATATCCCAATTCAAGCCTCTAAACATAGACCTATTTTTCATGAAAACGTACCGTACTCTTTTAAAAAGGGAAAATTGCCAAAATATTCAAGTTTGACCATTTATTACAAAACTAAACATGAAATGTGAATGCTAAATTCATGTTAACACTCACTCACATTGGGATACATACCATTTCGCTGGCTAATTTAGCCAGCGCTTTTTTTAAAAAGAAACCAATCTCGCATTGACACGTGAATTGTACTATCTTGTCCACTGATCAGGAACATGTTTTTTCTCTGACCAATCATTTTCTGACATGTGTCACTCAATGTCCTTGGCTAAAAATTCAAAAGTACATGCTAGTAGCCATTACATTTAGCGGTGCTTTTTTAGGCTGCGCTTTTAAAATTTAGCGCGCGCTTTTATTTTTTACCTGTGCTTTTTAAAATTTAGCCAGCGCTTTTATTTTTTTAGAAAGCGCAGACTAATTTTAAAAAGCGCAGGTTAAAAAATCACCGGTTAAATGTAATGGCTACTAGCTTGTAGTTTTGAATTTTTAGCCTCTAGAATTCATGTATATTTTGGTAAAAAGACGGAAAAACTTGTTTAATTTGATAAATTTCCCCTTTTAAAAACTACAGAATTGTCATCCTCGTGCATGCAAGAGATTCATGCATTGATTTTGCTCTCTCCATTTAAAAGAAATAATACCCTAAAGATTCTAATTAATGATCAAATTATGTCTTAGGTGAAAGGTTAGGGAAAATGCTAGCCCTACTTCCTATCATCTACCTATCAGCAGGCACATGTATCGCGTTGATTATAATCGGCGGGTCAACATCGAAAATATTCTTTCAAGTCGTGTGTGCGGCCACCGAATGCAAAGCAGAGACGCTGACCACCGTTGAATGGTACTTGGTGTTCACTTGTGGTGCGGTTCTTCTATCTCAACTACCTAATCTAAACTCGATAGCTGGGATCTCACTCGTTGGGGCAATCACGGCCCTCGGATATTGTACGATGATATGGTCTGTCTCTGTGTCCGAAGGCAGGCTACCAAATGTTTCATATAATCCAATTAGGATTGGAAATGATGTATCTAAACTTTTCGATGTCTTAAATGCCCTTGGGATTATTGCTTTTGCATTTAGAGGACACAATCTTATATTGGAAATTCAGGTAAATAACTCATCATTTTATAATTTTAAGAAATATAATAGTCAAATTGTTTTTTATACTTCTTGTCAAAAGCTTGGTCCGAAGGAATATTGTTTAGGTACTTAATAGCTTAATTTAATACTTCATGTTTCTTTTAAATAATGCTTTTTACCTCGTGTAGCTAAGTACATTTTTTCATATGATATGAATATCCACTAATTAATGTAATTATTTTTTGGTTAAAGCAAATGAAAACGATATCGATATGATCTTCGCCATTTTTTAAGCCAAATTTGTGTTGAAGTGTGTATCTTTTGTCTTCATTGACCAATGACCTATGGTGGTTTTGACCGTTCTAATTCCGTGGGCTCATTATTTGAATATTCAAACGTGTTATTAATTTAATTAAACATTTGTTTTAAGGGTAAACAGATCGATATAGCTAACGTAACAAGTTTTATCAGCAAATAAATAAATACTTTATTTTAAATTGTTTTATTGAAAACATGTAAGGAATCAGTTCAGGGATATTTTGCATATAATATCGTTTAGTATTGGAAATTTTCTTATAAAGTCATTAACGGTAATTATTTAAAGTGAGGTTAGCAAATAATTGAATATTGTTTTCTTTTTTAAGTATATAAAACTATAACAACATTTACACATATATATTTTACTTTTGTAGGTAAATATTTAACCAATATAATTAAATGATCTATACCATCTTTCAGGCTACCATGCCTTCAAGTGAAAAGCATCCATCAACAGTACCAATGTGGAAAGGTGTCAAAGTTTCATACACACTAATTGCAATGTGTTTGTTCCCACTTGCAATAGGAGGCTATTGGGCTTACGGTCAATTGGTAAGATATATTCACTAAACCTAACATTCACGAGGATTAGAATCACCAACTGCTCCTTTGTCTTGTTTACCCTATTGTACATCTTTATAAAACATTTAATAAAATATGATTTTCATGACGTACGATCACCCAATTTATTTATTTATTTATAACTTTTTTATGACAGATTCCACCTAGCGGGATGTTGACTGCACTATTTGCATACCACTCACAAAACGTCGCGAAATCAGTCTTAGCAATAACAAGCATGCTCGTGATCATCAACGCTCTAAGCTCATTCCAAATCTATGGAATGCCAATATTTGACGAGTTAGAGTCGATATATGTGATTAGGTCCAAAAAACCGTGCCCGTGGTGGCTAAGGGTGATCATAAGGGCCGCGTTTGGGTTCTTTTGTTTCTTTTTGGCCGTCGCGATCCCATTTTTATCAAGCTTAGCTGGCTTGGTCGGGGGGACTGCATTGCCCGTCACTTTGGTGTATCCTTCTCTCATGTGGCTAAAGGTCAAGAAACCAAAGATTTACGGTCCCACATGGTGGCTAAATTGGGTGCTTGTGGTTCTTGGAACGATGTTAAGTGGGCTACTAATTGCAGCTGGGGTTTATGTCATTATAGACAACGGTATTAAGTTTAATTTCTTTAAACCAGAGTAAGTGAAGTGAGAGTTTGTAAGTGTGAAACTGCACTTTGGATCATTTTGTTTTTAACACAATTTGTATGTATTTATATTTGTTTTGAGGTTGTGCCGGACAACAATATTTGTTCAGTGACGATCTCTTTTATTAAATAAACTAGGGTTAAACCCGTGTGCTACACAGAGTTGAGTGCAAAATATTGTGCAATTTTAATACATTATACTTAAAAACATGTTAAATAGTTTATTAAAAATCATGTTAATAACTAAGCTTAACATGTGTAAATTTCGCCACCTTTAAATGCTACAAAAAGGGTAGGTGTTGATGTTATGAAAATGACTCTATAGTGTATAGTATTGGTGATTTGTAAAACATTTACAAATAAACAACCATTTGTACACAACATCATATGTCCTATTCTTAAGATTATCGTCTTTATCAACAATTAACGGATTGAGTTCACTTATACTTTGAATATTGACAAACACATGAGTACAAATTTAGATGTCCAATTCCTAATTATTTATGGTCACAACAATACGATTCAGACAATCAAGTGATGAGTTTCTAAGAGAAAACTGATTATACATGATTATTAACAACAATGCATGATTATATAACTATCCCTATCTTTAAGCAATTATTTATCCAATTCTATAAAAATAAATATGCTTTTTTCTTCATTTTTGTATCTTATATTTTTTTTTATTAGCAATGTAATGATTTAGAGGATTATAGATACACACACTTAATAGGTCGAGTTTAACTTTGAAAAAAGATAGAACCATTTGCCTCTAAATAGTAATTGATGTGCTTAAAGCTTCTTTTCTTTTTTCAATTAATACTTCAATAGTTAACTTGTCACACCCCCTCAAACACGCGTTAGTTGCGGAAGCAACTTCGGGGTTCGAGGGTGCGACCTTTAATCGGGTCAGTAACTCGTAGTACATCAGAGGTTTTATTAAGAGGATAAC
>WOUH02000002.1:4514139-4526951 GCA_009936405.2 Stevia rebaudiana
TTGCATATTAAACCGGTTGACTCGATCCTGCTATCCAGAGCGGTTTCAGTGACCTGACCCGCTCACGGACCGGTCGGAGACCGGGGGCCGGGGAGCGGGGTGTCACAGCTGACATCCAGGCCCTATTGCTGATGAGTATTTACCTTGGAGATTGTTCACAAGTATCAAAATGCAGTCTGCATTACTAAGGACCAATATCTGTTTTGCTGACGTTCAAATTGCTTGTTGCTGATGAAGAAAAGTTCTTGTGCTAATTAATAAAGTCTTAGATACATTTTTGTTTGTAAATTGGTGTAATGACATCAGCATATATAACTGATGTGATATTAAGTAGGTTATTTTGGTTAGAGCTTATCAGTTAGAGCAGTTAGTTTAGATTTGACTTTGCCTATAAATAGGCTTGTTATAGAAATACCATGTACGCCTTGATACACTTTTAGATGCTTTGTAGAACAATTTCAGAAACAAATACTTTTGTAATTTTGTGATCATTGAAGATCAGATCTAATTAAATTTGCTTTGATTCATCTCATATGCTCATTTACTATTCATTCATTATGTCTTGAATATTAATTACAACTGTGATCGTTTTGTGTTTTGAGTTAGATCTATACCTTAGCTTGAATCGATTACTTGTTTCTGCCTAGTAATTGATTAAAATTATGACTTATTGATCAGATCCGTTAGATCCTGACACCAAATTTCTTGTAAGCAACAATAAAAAATTTATATTATAATTAAAATGGAAAGTCTGTCTAAAGACGCAATTGTTAATGTAGGTACTGCGAAAACGCAACCATAACAAATAACATAGCCACCGCACCCGCAATATTCTTCAATGAAGCAATGACCGACATCCTAAATATCACATATGCTGATATGCAAGGACCTTTTCATAACACATGGAAATAGAAATCCAGAAAAAATGCCTGAACAAATATGCAACATTAAAGGAAAAACACTTCATCTACGCTTCAACATCAAAAGAGACAGGACAATGGCCGTCAACAAAGCCTAAAAAATTACCCCGCAACCTCCTAAAACACCAGACCCCAAGATGAAGATGAACATGTATGCCTTAACAAACAAACATATATGAAATTACACAGCACTAAATCGTCAAAACATACACACGTGCTGGAACATCAGCCAAAAAACTAGAACACTAAATATAAGAAGAAAAGCATTTTGAAAAAGTCAACTTTTGGTACATAGCCACAAAGGCAACACCAACCGAAGAGCCATAACGGGGAGTTTAGATATGCCACAAAAGCATGTAAATTAAAACCTCATAATTGTGACTTTTGTATAGATTTAAAGGCCGTACAAACCATGTAAATTAAAACTTATGAAATGCTAGACATAACAGCCATAGTGGCAACTTTTGTATATGTTAAACTGGCCACAGAGGCAAATTATAATTCCCGACATCCCTCACCTTTGGCTAAACTCGCGCAAGCCGCATCGCGCGGGTTCGCTTCCTAGTTACTCATTAATTTCAAACTATTACCTATATGTTATTTATGATTTGTTCATAACATGCTAGAAAAAACTGTGCAGGATATTATTGATGGGTTGGATAACATGATATTACTTTGAGGATTTAATTTTAAAAATGGGATTTGTTCGTATTATGTAGAGGAAATTTGACAAAGCCAATTTATAAAAACTTTTCCATTGGCAACAAAACACCCAACATTTCTTCTATCAAGCTTCAACGGGCTCTTCATTTGCAGCAGCATCTCTTTAACCAATCTTTTAACAGGCGATTCGCCTCTGACAACACTATGTTTGCCTATTCCACACACGACCACAACCGTATTTGGAGTCATGTGATTCTTTGTTGCATACCGCACACGAAGATCATGAAACCATTGTAAGAGAATCAAGAATGCAGACCCCAAATGCTTCCCATGCAAATCAAGCTTAAGTTCTGAAGAAGTCAACTCCATTGACTCAACCAAAACCGACGGATCAACCAACTCTTTGATAAGATTAGATTCATTATAGTTCAAGGTTTTAAATAATGCTTCTAATGATGTGGGTTTGATTTCTTTTGGGTGGTTTAAGATTGACATTAGGGTATGACAATGATTCAAAACTGAATTATATGTTCTAATTGAGAATGGGATTTTGGTGTTTTTCATTCTTTGAAGCCATAAGACCATTTCTGTAAGTTCATTATGACATCCTAATGATGAAAGCACCATATTTGAGGAAACCACATCTAACTCAAACCCTTCATCCTCCATCAAACGTATAACTCTCTTCATATCTTCAAACAGCCCTAATCGTCCATACGCGTAACTCAACGATCGGTACTCAAACACAGATGGTCTTAACCCAATGTTCTTCATCTCTACCATCAAAATCTCTGCTTCACAAGGCAAATTAATCACACATAAACTACCAATTAACGATTCATATGAGAGTTTCTTAAGGTAAACTGATGATGAATGTGAATGAAGTTGCTTGATACATTCATATGAATTAAAAACCCCTTGCTTTGATTGGTGTCTCGCGTGTGAATCCATTAGGTTACAATAGAAGTTACAAAGATCTCGTTCTCGACCCTCTAATTTTGATTCCACTTCTGAAACTAGGGTTTGTGCTTCAGCAAATCTTTGATGCTTGTATAACGAAGCAATGACATCAGCTATCATTTTAGCATTCCAATTGAACCATGATGTTCTACTGATTTCCATGTATAACTGCAATCATATACACCAACTACAGACATAAATCAAATGATTTTTGATATTCATGATTATACAATCCTGTGTTGCACATGCTGTTCTACATTAACATGCATAAAGTGAAAATCTAAGTTTGGTCACAAATTCATTATTTATTAAAAACTTTTTGCCCAAACATTTCAAGCCTAAATAGAAAATTTGAAAAAGCCATGTAAAAACCTAAATTCCGGTTTTGTTTCTGATTAAGTCCAAATCGACACTCCTGTTACTGCACATGTTGCAATTGAAATTGCATAAACTGAATATCTAAGTTCTATTGGATTCAAATGTTGCAGAACGAAAACATAATGAGTAATTTTTGGGCGATGATAGAATGAGATGCTTACGGGGTATGCAAGAGGAGAGAGACGATAGAAGGAGGTGTTATTCGGAGAGACGAGGTGAGAAATGGCATCAAGAGCTACGGATTTGGAGGATGATGCAATGAATCTCCGAATCAACCGAGCGGTGGTCATCGGATCGTCGTTGGTGGCGACTGATGTGAGAAACCTCTGGCCTTGTTTACTCAGTGCTGCACAAATTGAAGTGTTGTCACGATGATAAAAGTACGTCGGAAGTGCCAGTCGGAGACCGCCGGCCGTCGTCGCCATAATGCAATTTTGCAACTCAGAAATGTTTATCCACGCTTTTGGTGATAACCAGCGAAACTGGAAACACGTGGGAGAATACTGAATATTTGTATTTCAAAGTTTTTTTTTTTTTTTTTTTTTGAAAAACATACGATGTCGCGTGTTAGCTACCGGATACCGAGCAATATAGCCGAGATCGATTCCTCGATCTTCGTAAGACTGTACTCTCCAGATAAGCGCGAACCGGTCCTCAGGTTTGAACCGGTGACCTCTATCTGAAGTGCACTTTCTCCCAATCACAGGAATTATGGACATGATTTTGAACCTAGGACCTCCTAAAGAGAGAGCCTCAAGTCCACACCTCATCCTAACCACATGAGTTAGAAATCATTGGTTTATTTAAGGAATGAAATTTAAGAGCATCATTCACATCAATATCTTTTAGTATGTTTTATCTTTTCAATTTAATTAAATAATAATTTTTTTTTAATTTTATCACTACTTTTTCTTACTCATATTCAATTAAATAATACTTTTTATACTTTTTCTCCATTCTATTTAATTAAATAATATTTTTTATACCTTTATCACTATATTTTTCTTTCTACAATTTACTTTAATGAATAATGTTTCTATATATTTACTAGTTTCATCAGTTTCTCTATATCTTCATACTCCCAACTACTATTATACTATCTCTATAAATAACTCACTCACATAAATTATAAATAACCAAATGTGACAACACGTTCTTCATCTCAATCTCTATAATTCATTAAAAATCATTACTTTTTCTTTCTCTTATTTAATTAAATAATATTTTTTATATCTTTATTACTACATTTTTTCTCGCTCATCTAATTAAATAATATTTTTTATATACATCTATCATTATATTTCTCTCTGCTATTCAATTGAATAATACTTTCTATACCTTTATCTTTACATTTTTTCTCTCATATTTTCTGTATTTACAGATTTATCACTTTCTCTATCTCTCTTTTACTCACAACCACTCTTAACCAATTTCAATAAAACTATGCGTAGTGATAAGAGGCTGAAGAAGGGGTGGGTTATGACACGTTAGTGCCACGCAAGAGAGAGAAGGGGTGATGGAAAATTTGTGTAATGAGTGAGTGGAGGTGAGAGAGATTGGTATAAAATAGGAGGGTGAGGTGGTATATTATGATTGAAAACAAAAATTAAAAAAAAAAACTCACTTTCTCCCCCCCATGCTGTGCTCCAGCCCACGCCTTGGTCCTCCACGCCCCTCGTTTCGGTGTGCAGGGGCGTTGGAGCCCTTCTCCTCCTTTTCCACGCCCCATTAATGGTGGTTAATATACAGAACGTACTCACATATATATAGAGAACGAGATGTGAATGCTCTTAGGTTCTCTAAATTTTGTGTGAGTGTATTCTATGTATTATAGATATTTATTGAAAGTGGTTGTGAGTGGAGTGATATAAAGAAAATGATAGATTTTTTATGTATAGAGAATATTCTACTGATTTTGTAAATTAAATAGAAGAGAGAAAAAGTAGCGATTTAAAAAAAAGTAATATTTTATTGAATAAGAAAGTGGTTGTGAGTCGGTTCATGGCATGTTAAAACGACTCTATCGGCTTATAGTCATTCATGGCACTCGGCGCATGTCTTTGATCGTAATACCTTTTGTTTAAGTGCCTTGCGGAACTTCGTTTCACTTCGTTCGTTCCATTAGAGACGCAAAGTTCGTACCTTCTCCCCTGCCAATGCTAGTACGCCGAACGGGACTCATTTCTCTTCTTGGAGACTATCGGGAGTTGGAACATGTTTATATTAGATGCGAGCCTTATAGAAGATGCGACTAGCGCATTGTACTGGCCGTAGGGGACTCAAGCCTTCGTCGATTGAGAGGGGCCCCTCGCCTCACCCGGAAACTCTTATCATGACCTGAGAGAAAAAAGATAATGATAAAGGTATTCAAAAGTATTATTTAATTCAACGGGAAAAAGAGAAAAATATTATTTTAAGTGGTTTATAAAGATGGAGATAGAAAAGCTAATGTAAATGCCCTAAGATTACTAAAAAATTTGTGTCTTCTTGAGTTTTATGTAATGAAATGAAATAAAAGAAACATAAAAGATTTGTGTTCCTGAGTTTTCTAATGAAAATAATTGATTATATTTCATCCAATTCGTTTTCGACACCCCTCAACGAAAATGAATCTAATCAAATCAAATCTATTACAAGTTATATATGATTTATATTAATAAAAAAATCATATGTGTCTGGACAACATCTTGTCGGGGATAGTATTTTTTTTTTTAATTTCTTTTGTGAATAAAAGAAAACTATAATTTCATTCCTAACAACATGTTGTCGGGATAGAATTCAATTAAATTTTTTTCTTTCTAATTATGGTATTCGCTAATAAAAAAACGAAATTCAAGATTAAGCTTATACTTTGATAACAACAAGTCGTCAGGAAAAGAAATTTAACGTTATTAAGTTTGACTCGCCAATCAGCTGCTGCCTTTTGATTACGCCAGTCAAGGTATTTGTGTTCATCTTTTCCTGACGACATGTAGTCCAGAAAAGTCGCATAATACAGACGACGTTTGATGTCGGGAAAATTCAAATTTCACTACAAGAAAACTATGTTTTCCCTACATACAAATTTCCTGACAACAAGTCGTCGGTAAAAGGTAAAAACATATTACTTAAAAGGTGTTACCACGTGGCTTTATATGAGAGGTGAGTCAAACATTCAAGAGTTGAATGTATATTTCCCGACAACATGTTGTCGGCATTGGATGTAATTGTTTTAATTTTCGTTTTTTTTATTACCAAAACGGAAGAATAAAGGGATTTCTTAAATTGATTTTATTTATTTTTTTTCTTATAACTCAGAATATAAAAAAAATAAAAAAATATTATATACCTATCTCGACAACACATTGTTGGGAAAAAAAATTATTTATTTTTTTTCTTATTATTCACTCAGCAGACGAAAAAATTAAATAAAAAATTAGTATATCTATTCCCGACAACTTGTTGTCGGGAAAGACTACATTTTTTATATTATTTTTTATTCACTATAGCTAATATGTATGTATGCATTTGTGTATCAATGTATGTACTTTGTGTTAAAATGTATACATGTATGTGTACATGTGTATCAATGTATGTACTTTGTGTTAAAATGTATATACGTATGTATGTATGTATGCATACATGTACCTATGATTTGTATGTAATCCTGTATGTAAATATGTATGAGTATTAATAGGTGTATGTAAGATTTGTATGTATGTACCTATATAACCATGATTGTATGTTTGAATATATGTTTGTTAATGTAGTGTATGAATGTATATATGTATGTATGTATGTATAATCACGTATGTAAGCATGTATGTATGTATGTATGTATGTATAATCATGTATGTACGCATGTATGTATGTATTTATGTATAATCATGAATGTATGTATGTATAATCATGTATTTATTTATGTATAATCATGTATGTATGCTTGTGTGAATGTATGTATGTAAGTGGTTAAGTATGTAAGAATGTATGTATGTACGTATGTATAGCATAACAAGCCATCGGTAAAAGGTAAAAACAGATTACTTAAAAGGTGTTATCACGTTGCCCTTTATATGAGAGGTGAGTCAAACATTCAAGAGTTGAATGTATCTTTCTCGACAACATGTTGTCGGCATTGGATGTAATTATTTTTAAGTTCGTTTTTTTTAATTACCAAAACGGAAGAATAAAACTTAAAAAAAAAACTTATTACTTTTCTCGACAACTCGTTGTTGGGATTTCTTATATTCATTTTTTTTTCCTTATAATTAAAAATAGAAAAAAAAAATAAGAAAAATATGATATACCTATCCCGACAACACGTTGTTGGGAAAAAAATTATTTGTTTTCATTTTTTCTTATTATTCACTCAGCATGTGAAAAAATTTAAATAATATTAATACGGGAAAGACTTCATTCTTTATATTATTTTTTATTCACTATAACTAAAATGTATGTATGCATGTTTGTATCAACGTATGTACTTTGTGTTA
Source organism: Stevia rebaudiana (assembly GCA_009936405.2). Classification (NCBI taxonomy): domain Eukaryota; kingdom Viridiplantae; phylum Streptophyta; class Magnoliopsida; order Asterales; family Asteraceae; genus Stevia; species Stevia rebaudiana. Next base: position 4,521,533 of record WOUH02000002.1, read on the forward strand.
AAATGTATATATGTCTGTATACATGTGTATCAATGTATGTACTTTGTGTTAAAATGTATATATGTATGTACGTATGTATGCATGTACGTATGATTTATATGTTAGCATGTACGTAAATATGTATGAATATTAATAGGTGTATGTATGATTTGTAGGTATGCACCTATATAACCATGCTTGTATGTATGAATGTATGTGTGTTAATGTAGTGTAATGTATATATGTATGTACATATGTATAATCATGTATGTAAGCATGTATATATGTATGTATGTATAATCATGTATGTAAGCATGCATGTATGTATGTATAATCATGTATGTAAGCATGTATGTATGTACGTATAATCATGTAGGTATGTATTTATGTATAATCATGTGTGTAAGCATGTGTGAGTGTATGTATGTAAGTGGATAAGTTTGTAAGAATGTATGTATATACATATGTATAGCATGACATGTATGTATGTATGTATTAGTGTGTAAGTATGTAAGCATATGTGTATGTAAGTAAGCATATATGTAAGCATGTAAGCATGTATGATTGTATATATATAAGTGTGTATAAATATATAGACATGTGTAATATTATGTATATAAGTGTATAAGTATGTAAGTGTATAATTGTGTAAGCATCTGTGATTGTATGTATGTAAGTGTATAAGTATGTAAGCATGTGTGATTATCGTATGTATATAAGTGTATAAGTATGTAACTGTCTAACTATGTAAGCATGTGTGGCTGTATGTATGTAAGTGTGATTATCGTATGTATATAAGTGTATAAGTATGTAAGTGGCTAACTATGTAAGCATGTGTGGCTGTATGTATGTAAGTATATAAGTATGTAAGCATGTGTGATTATCGTATGTATATAAGTGTATAACTATATAAACATTTGTGATTGTATTGTATGTATGTAAACATGTGTGATTGTATGTGCGTAACCATTTATGATTGTATGTATGTAAGCATGTGCGATTGTATGTATGTAAGTGTATAAGCATGTAAGTGTATAGCTACGTAAGCATGTGTGATTGTATGTATGTAACTGTATAAGTATGTAACCATGTGTGATTGTACGTATATAAATGTATAAGTAAGCACGTGTTATGTATGCATGTGTGATTGTATGTATATAAATGTATAAGTAAGTAAGCACGTGTTATTCATGCATGTGTGATTGTATGTATGTACTGATGTGTAAGTATATGTAACAAGGTCCATAAACCACATGCTTCTTACTCATTTGTGGCTATTCGAAGACATTTATTAGTAAAGACACCGAACAACAAGGTCCATAAACCACATGCTTCGTACTCATTTAAACCAAAAGATCGAAAACGTTTTTGTCAGTTCCTTAAAGAAGTAAGACTACCTGATGGTTTTGGATCAAACTTTAGAAAGAAATTGCTTTCTAATAATTCAAATATAACAGGATTCAAGTCTCATGATTACCACATCCTCATGCAACGATTGCTACTAATAGGTGTGAGAGCAGGTCTTCCTTCAAATGTTTCAACCACAATCACTCAGCTTTGCACCTTATTTCAAATAATTTGTGCATGATCCGTATCCTTGGATGACATGATTGAAGCACGTAAAGAAGTGGTAAAGATATTATGCAATTTGGAATTGATCTTTCCTTTAACATTTTTTGATATAATGGTTCATCTCATTCTTTATTTACCTGAGGAGGTTATTCTTGGTGGGACTGTCCATATGAGGTGGATGTATCCTTTTGATAGATACATGAAAAAACAGAAATCGTATGTCAGAAACAAGCCTAGCAGGAGGGCTCAATAGCAGAGGGTTATGTCGCCAATGAAGCTTTGACATTCTGCTCGATGTATCTAGAGGGTATGCAAACCAAATTCAACTGGCTCGATAGAAATTCGGATGGTGGCATTCCAGTGAGACACTTGCGTGTGTTTTCATTACAATGTTGACCAATTTCAATATAGGTAAACAAACCGCTTAACATGGAGGAGACAAAATCATTAGGATGGCTTGTACTGAACAACTGTGTTGAAATCAAGAACTTCAAATCTTAAGTTCTTAGTTTACATATTTATTCTTTTTAGCTATGATAAAAAACTAAATCTATTTGTTTTGTCAATAACCCAGTGAGTTTGTGTCGAAATTCCCCGAATGTGATATGAAAACAAACTTTTTCTCATGGTTTAAGTGTGAAGCTGACACATCTGCATCTTTATCATCATCAACTATGTCTCAAGAGACACACAAAGTATTAAGGGCTTTGGCATATGGCCCATTGGGAGCTTGTTCTTATAGTGCTTGCATAGTTAATGGATTTAGATTTGTAGTACACATCCGTGATGATAAATGTACTACTCAAAACAGTGGTGTGGTTAGCATAGGAGATGATTGTAGTACATGGAATGGTCTACTAGTTGATAACTTGGAGTTAAACTATTTACATAATTACTCATTTGTAGTATTTCGTTGTAAATGGTTCAACACATCGGGTAACAGACTAATTAAAAAAGACAATATCATTACTATTAACACGAGCCAGGAATGATATGCTGATAAAGCATGGTATGATGATCAACTATATATTTTAGTCACCAAGCTAAACAGGTGTTTTATCTCCAAGATCCTTCTCGAACCACCGGCAATTGGAAGGTGGTGGAATACGTTAATCATCAAAAAATGTGATAGATGTATTGCACAACACTCAATCATCTGATAATAACTTGGTGGTTCAATCACATTGTGAATTTGATGATGAAACAGATGATCTCCAAGACACTCTATTGTTAAACTGTAACTTGGTGGTGGTTGCTTTCCCATGAGGACGACTAATGGTGAAACTCTTGATGATGATGAAACCAAAGATGATGATGACACAAATGATGATACGTCATCAAATGATGATCTATATGACACTTTATTTTATTGATGAATATGGTTGAATGTATGCTTTATATATTATTTATGTTTTAATTTATCATTTATGTTTACTATATGTTAATTACATGTCATTTGTTATTTGTTGAAGGAATGGTAGACGTTGCACCAGGGCACGGGGGTGATGGATGCAATTCGCCTTCACATGGGAACGCTCACTGGATAGATAGTGCTTGCGAGAGCTGTAAGTTACTTCATCTGTTTCATACATGTATTTACTTTTACTATATTTATTTGTTAACTAATTTCAATTACCATTATAGCAAACACCCGAAGACGCGGAAGAGGAACAAATTCCAAAATGTGAAAAAAATTTGAAGCTAATAACAATCAGCCTCTTCCGCTTGATGTGACACTTGATGGTAGACGATATACCATTGTTGGAGGCCAAAGGTCCGATTTCATCGGATTTATGTCAAGCTATGTCATGTCAAGTGCTCCTATGCAGCATGGTAGTTGGGATGAAGTTCCCGATAACTATATGTTAGGTTTCTTCTATGAGATGGTAACTATCCCACAATTAACAAGTCTTCCTGCAAGCTTCAATGTTCATTAAGTCCATTTAATGATGGCACATTTCTAACCTTTCTCTTTTATATTTGTTCATTTGCTTTAAACAGATTTGTGAATTCTGATTGAGTGACATAAGTCAAATCCATGATCAATGTGGATGTATTGACAAGCTTAATACATATGACACATTATGGTCATGTTTTCTAAACCTTAATTAGTTTTAATATAAGACAATAAAATGATATATATATATATATATATATGTGTGTGTGTGTGTGTGTGTGTTTCATATATTATTCTGTTTAGATGTGCAGGATTTGCAAAGGATTGATAGCTGCTTACAGCTAAAGTAGATATGCTGATATGGTCAAGTGCTGACTGCTAATGGTAATCTCCACTGCTGAAGAGGAGATTGGGTACTTAGAAGACAAAGTATTCTTGACTGCTGATGAGTGTTAAGTTGTACTGCTGACGATATATTGTTGTTGCTGACACACAAGCCTTAGAAGAAAATCTACTAAGTTTCAAAATGCAGTCTGTGCTGCTGACGCCTAACTTGGTGGCTGCTGATGTTCTATTTGATGACTGCTGATGTACATATCCAGTGTTGAAGACTTTGATAGATTTTCTGTTATTTTTCATTTGTAATGACATCAGTTATGACGTGTATAGCTGATGTGACGTTTGTTTCTTATCTTGGTTAGTGCTAAACCGCTAGGGTAGTTAGGTTAGATCTGGAATTTGCCTATAAATAGGCCTGTTATAGAATTATTCTGTACGCTTTTAGATACACTTTACACATGCAAACTTACACACAGTACTGTAATTCTCTGATCATTTCAGATCTGATTATAATACAACTGCCCTTTATTATTCAATTAATTTGTTTTTTATCTGTTCTTATTAAATTTGAGTTGAATATTAACTGTTTGGGTTTTATTAATTAGATCTTCATCCTAACTTGAATTGATTGCTTGTTTCCACTCTGTAATCAATTGAAATTATGACTTATTGTTTTTAGATCTAGATACAGATCTCGATCCTAACAATTGGTATCTGAACCTTGTGCTCGATATTTTTTATTTTATTGAAAATCAAAAGTGAAAGTTATGACTTCTGCAATCAAAAGCTAATCTGAGCTTGAAATCGTATAGTTAAGGATAGTCTAATACAGATTTGAAGAATTGGTTAAACAAATTAATATGAATTCTTAGATCAGATTACGTGTGTGTTCTGGGTGAAACTGTGTGTTTGAGATTTTCACATTAATAGCTTGAAATTGTTCATTCAATTGAAGTGTATACTATTACTCATCAACTGCTTGATTCGTAATCGGTCTGATCAAAGAAATTGTGAGCCGGTTCACAAATTTTTGTCTCAGTCGGTTATTTTAGGGTTTACTCTTCCATTGATTTCCGATTTTTTGCGATAGATCTCGGATTAGTGAAACACACTTCCCTGTTGTTTTCATTGTTGATTTGGATAATCTTCTGAAAATCATATCATTAATTTAGTCATTGATCCCTTGATTTTACTAATCTCTCTGAGTTCATTAATTGTTCTAAAATTAATCGACAAATTCCTTTGAATTAATTTTAATTCACTAATCTGACATAATTATTGCTTATTGGACTCATTGATTGGACAATTTCGGACTAGGTTATTAGATCCTGTATTAATTCATCAGAAATAGAAATCCTAAGTAAAATCAACATATTTTCATCATGGAACAACAAAATACACCATCTGTTTCCGTTTATTCTGAATCAGGTTCATCTGGAGCCAAACCACCAACGCTCAAGAATGCAGCTGATTTCCAACAATGGAAGCTTCGATTTCAGAATCACATTGACAACACAGATCCAGAAATGTGGTGCTCTATCATTGATGGTTCATATTGTGACACCCTAAATTCCCAGGATCTAGTCACGTTTGGATTTACACAAGAACACATGGTAAATCGAGATATTCAGC
>WOUH02000002.1:4527051-4544769 GCA_009936405.2 Stevia rebaudiana
GGCCCCCCCCCCCCCCCCCCCCCCAATACGTTACATATCTGCGGCATTCATCAGGGTGGAACGAAAACATGGTGTATAGGTCAAAGTTTGAAAAGATACTCACGTATTTTTTCAGTTTTGAGAGAGATTGCAATAAGAGAGGAAAAATAAGGTAAATACAATGGATCAAAGAGTTTGTAAACAAGTGATCTACACTAAGTCCATAAATTAGCAACAATTCCATTTTACATAAAGCTTAACCAGATCATCTGCATATGCTAATAGTAAGTACCTGCCAAGCCTCAGTCCTTCTCATGTTTCAATCAAAACATGTTTACTCTATATTTAAGATTCGCCATACAATGTTTTTAGTTTGTTTGGGTTGTTGGATTTAAGGTTTAGTTTCTACATGCTTTACATCCTCCACCTCGCTCATGAACCAAATGCATGATCAAGCTCATGTCATTGCTATAAGTGATATAGATTATCGTTCCAGTTCACAACTCGATCAGTTAGGAGCACCCCATGTGGAAGGAACACGAGTTGAAGCAATGGGCATAGGCATGCTCTTAATGTTGATATCAAGTGGATACGTTCGGTATTCAATGTCTAGTTCTTTAAAGATTCGAATCATCTCCTCGACAATCCTGCTTCTCCTCCACAATCTTTCTCCGGTATCTTGGTTGTTTATTTTATGTTGCAGCCAAACCGATAACTTTTGTGTGTTCAAATCATACATGTCCATTGGTACAATCATCGTGTTTGGGTACCAATGATCCTTATTGCTCTCAACAAAGCTACATATCAATCACACAATCAGTTTGACAAAAACATCAAATTCATAAGATCGTATGTCTTCTCTAAGTGTTAAAATCTCAGTAGTAGGTTGATTACACATCACTAAATTATAATTTCTGCCATTGATTTTATATAAACAATTATCCTAACATGTTCTAAAATAATTTGTTGTTTTCACTGTGTTACTAACCCCTCTTAACCATGTTTTTTAAAGTCCAAGTAAATTGAATACTATTATAAGTTGGAAAATAACACTACAAAAAAAGAGTTAGTAGTAAATTTGTTGCTAAACGGTGAACGTTTGTTCGTCCTTTTCTAGTAATGTAAAATGATAGTTGAAACGTGAAACAAAACCTGAGTATTCTTTGTTTGATGAGAGCGATCTTGTCTGCAGGGGTGCTTAGATGAATTAAGAAGTCGATTGAATCCGCCATATCAGGACTACGATAAAAGTTGGCTATAAATTTTGTTGCAAGAGTGCTGTTAGGATAATACACCTTTTGATTGTCGCCATTTAGAAAAATCGTGTTCATAATATTCATCTCTTCCACAATCATCTGAGGTCAAAATAAAATAATTAACAATTAGTAAACAATATGCATGAAATAGCTTAAATAGAAAAGGCTAAACAATTGAAATATAAGATAAATATGAAAATAATCAATTTATAATATATGATTATATAACAATATTATTATTACAATATTTAACAAAATCCTCAAATATAAACTAACTTTGAGATTTTATTTATTAATTTGAAGTCAAAGTTATATATTTTTAAAAGTTAATATACAATATGTGTAAACTAGCGTAAAATAGAAGACGTTTAACAAATAAACTCTCTTAAAACGTTTTCAAAATAAATAAAATCTCAAAATTTGTTTATATTGACGATTAAGTTTTATATTGTAATAATATTATTTTGTATAAAATCATATATTATAAATTAAAGATTATCATGTTTATCATATATTCCCTACTCATATCATCAAAATCTATTTGATACCTCCTTTCCATCAATCTCACAACGATCCCCGACATCAAAAGGGTGTATCACAAACAAGAAGATGATGGACTCGAATATGGTTTTGCAAGTATTCCCGAAGACAAACGCCACCACAACTAACTGAGAGCTTATAAGAACTAAAACTTTTGTAGTCGCAATGTTTAGAATTACAAGACAGATGACAAAAATGGCGAGTGCAACCAACACGTTTACCATCCGGTGTAGTTTATTGACTGCAGTTTTTGTATCGTTTAATGTCAAGGCAAGTGCTTTTCGCTCTCGGAAAACAGCAACCTAAAAAAAATCAAGACGTAGGAATTTATACTTCTAACAAACAAACATGCGCAACCAGTAAAATCTCACTTGTAATAAATGATAATAGGGTCTCCCCAAGAGTGGTGATGCATACATCTAAAGTTCTAAAAATGTATGTTTCATAATTTCACTATTTACTATAGCTTCTTAGATTTCAAAATTATTTTTGTGTCATGACTTACCACCCAATTCTTCAAAGCATTCTTCCCTATTCTTTCATCCTCAGGTGATGCTGCTAACAAAGACAAGGTCTTCACAGCTTCATCTTCTCTCAGAAACCTCATTAAATCATCCAAATAGATGAACCTATAAACATAACTCAGCTTCTATAGTTAGCAAAGTTCTTATAAAATCACAGTTAAAAAATTGTAATATATTCAAGACCTAGAGACATGTAAACAAGATCCTGCAAGCCTAAGCTTGATTACACTCAATTTCGATTCGTTAATTTAACGGAGCTCAATGTCACGACCTAATGTACCTTCCAACGTAAACTTGTCTCTTTTTAAATGTAACTCTTTTTCAATGAGTTTAGGTCGTTGATAACTTTGGAAACTCAAGTTTAGTTTAGGTTTATTATTATATAAACATATATTTATAATGCACACATATATATGTTATATGTATAAAACTAAAAAAACCTCTCTTAAGCTTGCTTTAACCATTTGTTATTTCTTAATACACTTTTTATTATTTAAAACGGATATAACTATTGAAGCACAATAGTTTTATATCTTTAATACGAGTATAATAAAGCTATATAAAAAACCATGTCGTAAATTGTTAGATATATGTGGTATACAGATACTGCATATATATGTAGTATACAGATACCGCATATAAAAAAACATATGAAATCCATATAGTAACACGTAAACCATGTTCACTCTTAGAAGCCTAATCAAGTTGAGTATATGATTGTCAGGCTCAAGCTCGGTTTGTAATGGTTAGGCTCAAGCTCGTCTATTATATAACCTCCAAATTTGGACTTGAGCCCTAGTTCTTTAAAGTTAACCTTAATTAATTGATTCAAGATTTTAATAAGCCGGTCTTAAGAAGACTTCATTTAGAGACATCCTAATTAATGAACTTACTTAGATCAGCGTCTCGTAACTATTTCTTTAACTTTAACCTTAAATTTATTCAATATTTTAATAAGTCGGTCTTCAGAATTAGGGACATCCTAATTAACGAACTTACTTAGATCGGCGTTTCGTAACATTCATAAATATGTTCCTTGCGGCGCGTTTGGCTTCAATCTCACTTCGGATTTCTGTCCCCGGTTCATCATAGTACGAACCATGTAAGTGTTCATCCAACGTTGTCAACGATCCATGTCGAATGATCTTCATCAACCTCTTCATGTTCCACGCCGAAACATTCTCATGATTCAACCTGTGCAAATGATCAATCGTGATCCCTTGATCAAGTTTCTTCGAACACCCCAAGTTCCTATGTAACCTCCCACTCGTGATTCTCCCACTTCCACCCTTTCCTTTAAACGAATAACCACCAATTTCAGAAACCCTAGAAAAACTCTTGTCCCCCAACTGATTGTTATGGATCTCCACCAACGGAGGCCCGGATAACGTCTCGATCACATACTGGTTAAACAACGCGTCTTGAATCCGGTCAAAGAATTTGTTAACATGAAACGAAGATGCAAGAACTTTAACTATCAAAGTCTTGATCAGCCACAATGTGGTGGCAACCAACATGCAAATCATGAACTTGTTGATCACCTCCAAAAGTGGGATATGAAGAGCTTCAACTGCTTCATCGAATATCGAATTCCACGCGATTAGAACCCAACATAACCAGATGCAATTCTGGACCGGTGTTCGAACTCCATACACGAAATACAACAATCTTTTTCGTAAGAGAAAGTTTCTTTCAATGAAGAACACCGCGATCCGGACACACCAACCCGAAACCAATCTCCCACATATCAAAACCAGGATCAAAAGCTCCCATTCCCACATGAAAAGACCCCGGAATGATCTCTGTTTCCATGTAGGAAATCTAGCAGTGCATATCAGTGATGCAATAATCAAGAAAAGACTAATCCATTGAATAACTGTCATTGCATCAAGCTTGTTGTTGTTCAAATCACCCGGATTATCATCGTCAAATAGCGTTGATTCAGTATCATCATCATTGTCGTTTCTTAATGGTGTATGACTGCCTGGTTTACCATACGGGCTGGAGAATGGAACCTCGGGTGGATCCATTAGTCTAGATTGGTTGGTTTTACTTCTTACTAAACTTGCTCGTCTTTGAAACGATGTGCATTTCAAAACCTCTCCGGTTTGATCATTATCAGGAACATAACTTAAATTGCTTGGCATTCGTCTTTGACGTTGTTGGTTCATCAACTCGTCATCGTCTGATGATGATGATGAATTATTGTAGTTGTTGGATGCGTGATCGGTTTCAAAAGATTGCTTTGAATCCAAAACCCTTTGATTGTTTCTGTTTACACATTCGTTATCAATTACACCTCGAACCGGACTCTCAGAATTCAGATTTGAAAAGCTGAACCCTTCACGTGAAATCCTTGGATCTTTGTGTTCTTCTTTATCCTGATTGTCGATTTTGACGATGATTTCTGCATGTTGTTCATGTGATTCCGATGATTTCTTAGGATTATCCATTGTAATACCTTAAAAATGGATGAATGGGAAGAGAATTTGTTGGAGTTTAAACACAATCAATGATTGTTCTATGGAAATTGGAGTTGGATTTGATTAGAACGGAGAAATCCAGAGCAATATATATCCCTTATTACATGAAATATATAATCATACTGCTCTGGATTCAACCATTCTTGGAAATGGCTTTTACAACAACGGGATTTGGTTTTAGTTTTTAGATATAGAATTTTGATTGAAAGATTTGTGAAGTTTTTATTTGGAAGTATTTTCTAAAAACCACCGGTTAAGCCATGCACGACCGATTATCTCGTGGTTACAATGAATATGTGTGAATATAAAAAAAAAATATAACAAACGTTGAAGTTGATCATAAGAATTGTTTTAAATCAACTTGTATCTGTGAGAGTATTATTAGTGCTAAAATACGTACATACTTAACATACGTACATATATCATGCATACATACATACATAAATACTTGCATAGATAGATACATGCATACATACATACATACATACATGCATGCATACATCGATACATACATACATACATACATGCATACATCGATACATACATACATACATGCATACATCGATACATACAAACCTACGTACATATATCACTACAAGAAAATGGACGATTAGCAACGACACACGAATTAGCGGCGACATCCCAAAAAAAACGTGGCGACACCAATAGTGGCGACAAGTCACCCCTAAAACTCTAAAAAAGTAGCGCGATCATTTCCCTCCGCCTCTTTATCTCATACCTTTACCCCAAGATCCCAAAGCATGTCGTCGACTCCATCCACCAGCGCTGCGGGCGATTATCCAAAATCACCTCCGATCGACTCTCAGATCGTGACCCTCACATCTTTTGCGCACCACCTCCACTGCTCACTACCTCCATTTTCAAAGCTTTATCTCCATTGTCAAAGTTTTATCTCCGCTGACCGGAGCATCACTGAAGGCGCAACAACTGAAACCAAGAGCACCACCTTAGCATTGTCACCACCGGAGCACCACCGGCGCAACACCATTACTACCGGAGGACCACCACCGATTGGTTAGTAGATTTTTCCCTCTTTTTGGTTTTTTTTAGGTGAAATTTGGTTTATAGATTATGGATTTTGTTTGGTAATTCGTACATGATTCATACATGCATACATAGATACATACCTACATACCTACATACATAGGATTATAATATTTAGGTTACTTAATTCATTGTGCTTTAAATCTACCCATATATTCTAGGAAAAATTGTCAAAATAATCATGTTTAATCACCTTTTCACAAAAATGACCATGAGATTAGAGGCTAAAACCCAAAAGTGCGCAACGTAGATTTTAAAAAGCGCTGGCTAATTTTAAAAAGTGTCGGCTAAAAAATAAAAACGTTAGCTAAAAAAATGCCGGCTAATTGTAATGGTTACTAGCATGTACTTTTAAAGTTTTAGCTATGGACATTTGGTACAACGTGTTAGTAATTTAAAGGTAAAAAACGATCACTAAATTAGCCAACGAAATGATGGGTGACAAAACATGAATAGGTGTTAACTATATTTTAGCATGTGCTTTTTTGGGTTTTAGCCTTCAGATTTTATGTTCATTTTTGTATAAAGGTGGTCATGATTATTTTGATAATTTTTCATATATTTTACCATAACAACGTTTTTAAAATCTATCAACAAACGATTGTCAAACTGGTAGTATCACCGGTCCTTTGGTTGGACGGGTGAGATCAATGGAACCATATTCAAAACTAGATAATTTAATAATATTTCTATAAGGAAAGTTCATTAGAAAAACATAAAAAAAGAGGATACTCATCTTTAGTAAAAAAAAATAATTTAGTACAAAAAGGTAATACAGTACAAAAAAAATAATTAGTAAAAAAAAAAATAATTCATTACAAAAAAATAAATAATCCAATACAAAAGAAATCAACGGTGCACAAGGGTTTCTCGGTTATCTTTATCTTTTTTTATGGTTCATCAATGAACCTAATATTTTGTAAATATCTAAAAAAAATAAAATACTTTTATATATTTTAATACATATTTAATATTTCTAGCTTCATGGGATGGGTTATCCTCATTGACATTCTAGCTAATCAAATATCATCTCAATTAGTCGTTTGAAAACACTACCTACGACAATTTGAGAACAAGGGACTGACATTATCTTCTAAGATCGATCAGACGATCCTTTGAGCGTACTATTAGATTATCATTTCATTTATCATGTTTTTTTAAGACAAACAGTCTTTAGAGTTATTTCATATGTCTTTCAGGTGGTCGTGGTCTTAATCTATTTTAAATAGTAAAATAAATAATTAAAATCAGAAATAATTTATGTGTATTATAAAACTTCAATTCACATATATTTGAAAACTTAACAAGAATCGATCTATGAGATTTCAAGGGCCAGATGACAATGGTGTCGTGCTGCTTTATAATTCAATAGGTCAGGTGTCGTGACCCACCATCTTTAATGATAAGTTTGGTTAATGATCAAGTTCTTAATTTTTCTTGTTTGATTGTTATCCTCAAGAATTAGTGAAAAATGTCAATGGTGTTGTGTTGCTTGAATTCTAACAGTAGGTCAGGGTGTTGTGATCCATTGTCTTTAACGATTTGTAATTTGGTCAGTTATCCGATTTTTTATTTTCTTTGTTTGACTGTTACTTCAAGACTTGGTGTAAGATGAGAATGGCGCATTGTGTTTCTTGAATTGAACAGTACATCAAGGTGTTGTGTCCAATGTCATTAACGATATGTTTAATTTGGTCAATGATCGAGATCTTAATTTTCTTTGTTTGAGTGTTACTCTTGAAACATTGTGAAATATGATAATCGTGTTGATCGATTCCTAATATTAGATCTATAAAACGGGATAATATATTAAACCAGATGAATCAGATGATACGTGATAATGGAGTGTTGATTGCAGAACATATATTCTTGATTTGATAGGTTCTCGTTGAGGGTGTACTGTTCTGATGGAATGGCTAAGGATGAATACAAATTCTAGGGTTAGGAATTGGTAAATTGTGTTATGTGATGTTGTTAGTCACCTGATCATTATCTTATATAAATACGCTTAAGGGGAAACCCTAGTTAGGATAATAAGGTTAATTGTGTCTATCATACAAATAACTATCATAGGCGTATCTTAGGTAATTGATCATTAATAATTATATGAATAACCATGAGGGCCACAATAATATATATATAAATAATATTACATATACATTATTTTGTTTAACATTCTCTCACTTGACCAAGTTATTATTTATTATGAGTATCACATTAGTTTGATAAGATTTATAATATATACCCATTTTAGTTCTAAATAGTAATCATAGCACACAATACATTCATTCAATCAAATTTAATTCAAAAACCCCATTAATCATACTGCAACACAAATTTAAAACTTAAATAAATTTAGAATTAAATTACAACTAAGCCCTTCAACATGTGATTGTTAAAGTTAACATTTATATGTCATTAAGTGCGCATAAACATATTTATAGAAAAAACAGAATCAAAAGTAAAAGTAACAGAGGAAATTTTAGTATTAAAATTAACCAAATACAATTATGCAATAACGTCTGTACATAATCCCATTTTCGAAAGATGTTCTTCGAATACTCTTTGGAAACCTTTACTCATCGGAAGGAGAGCATTGTTGCATGTTATAACGTGTGAGGACCCGTTCAATGTAAGTGTTCTGAGATAATCCCAAAATACCATTGACTCTATCTTGGTGTATTTTGATGCCAATATCGTAAGAAGCCTCTCCGAGATCTTTCATGTCAAAGTTATGCGAGAGTAAGCGCTTTGATTCATGCAACATATCTAAGCTATCACTTGCTAGAAGCACTGGGCACTAGTGGTTAAATAAATTGGAGCACAATTTTTCATCTTTGAACATGATTTGCTTAATTAGAGCTCTAGGTTTGTGTTTTTTAAACTAGAAATGAACTAAAATACAAACTCTTCTCATATCTGAATTAAATTTCCTCTAATGTTGGTTTAAATCCATGAGTAAGAACACCAGGTTTGTGTTTTGGTTTGCTTGAGTGTGATTTGTTTGATCTAATTTTGACTCGATGGTCTATTGTGTGATTACATAATTGTGAAAGTTGTAAATCATTCATTTGTTTAGAGGTTGCTACCAATATGTGAAAGTTGTAGTTATCTTGAAACATAATTGAACCTATCTAATTGGTTTAATTGGTTTCTTTGACACTAATTTGCGTTTTTCACAACTCAAGGTTGACAAGAATAAGTTGGTGAACTTTCTGGCACTTCTTAAGATGATTTTTCAAGTGTAAGAATTGCCACCGGTTTCTACAAGTGGCGCCGCTTTAAACCCGATGTTAAATCGGGGTAGAATGTGCGATTAGAAGAGATTTTTGGAAACTTAGATTTGTATGAGGTCGACCCTAATTTTAACACTGTAGTAAAAGATGAATTTAAGAACAATTTGCAATGTATGTTTGATTATTATTTAAACAAAGATGGATCCAACAGAGCAATGCCATCCGGTGCGAGTAGCTCATCTAGTTCAGTTAGAGCACGAGATCCGATGGTTAGTTTTTAAACACCATAAAAAATGTAACGACAAAGGGGTACCACCGCTACAAGCGAACTCGGTAGGTATAGATCTAACGATTACACAGTAGGGGTTACTACCGAGGACTATAAGAATTTTGATATTTTGGCGTGGTAGAAAGCAAAGGAATCCGAGTTTCCGATTCTTGCCACCATGACCCGTAATTTACTAACCTCCAAAGCTTCTATGGTAGCTTCGGAATCCGCATTTTCTCTTTGTAGCAGAGTATTATCATTGCGAAGAACCAAACTCACTCCGGAGGTTCCAGAGATGTGCATTTGCTTAAATGATCACTTGAACGCAATCGATCGTTTTCAAGATGCTACATCACTTGAAGATGAAATAGAACTTGAACATAAAAGGTAGAGGAAGGCCTATCTACCGGGTTATCCGATGAAGACATGAACAAGTCCGCAAACCCTTCGCAACATTAAGATCACTTAACGTCTTGACGAGATCACGACAACATGAGAACATTTATTTTTAACATTAATGATATTTTTTCTGTTTTAATGTATGTTTTTTCTATGTAAGATATTCAAGATAAATAAAGATGGATTTTTATGTTATTTGTTACGATCTAACCGTTGGAGAAAAGAAGAAAAAAACAGACATACCCAGTTTAGAATCGGTTTAAGGGGAAAAACCGGTTCCGGTTTGAAACCGAACCAGGTAGACCAGGTAGGGGTTCTTAAAGGGTGGAACCGGTTTGGCTCAAGAACCGGTTTGGTTCGCGTCGAGAGTGTTTGGAACCGGTTCCGGTTTAAAAAAGAAAACCGGTTTGCCCACCTCTGGTTGCGGTTGTGTTCACTGATTTCCAATTAACCAAGAAGAATATACTTTTTTAAATGTAGTAGGCTTCAATCTGGATTGTATGGAGAGCAAACTGAAAGCCCAATATCAAATATATGTATATAAAAGATTTTCTAAAATGGGCCCTAGTTTTTCGGAGGCCCAAATCTACAGGGTTTTTTTTTTTTTTCTTACGTAGGGTCGACACCGGATAAACCTTTTGTATAAACATAAAGAAGCTTCAATGCTATTGTAGTTAGGTGTTTTTGCAGTGTTGCTCTCCATAAATTACATGTTCGCTGCTTGTGTAAGCCGGATTTGATGTGTTAGAAGTTGTTCAAAAAAAAAAAAAAGTTAATTAAACACATCAAAGGTTGGTCACAACTCACAAGGATAACTATTTTTTTATCGTGTTAAAACTAAGAGTGTTCTGCTGTTAAAAAAAAAAACTAAGAGTGTTATGTCTGTACAAATCTATCGTTGTTCTATCCGGCCTTGACATTGAGCTATATCTAGTAATCTAGTATTTAGGATGAGATTGGTACCAAACCGATACCGTTTCAAAACATATCAAAGCCAAAATTGATAAACTATAAACTGAATACTGTATCTATATTGAATCTATTGATTCTGTCGGTTTGTTATTGGTCTATACCAGTGCATTGAAACTACCAAAAAGTATCAAAATTCAAAACATGAAAAATTAACACTGGTACCCTAGTGCCGACAATAATTACGTATTAGTTTAATATCAATATGTATGCAAAAAATGGTTATCCCTGTTTAGCACCGTTACACCTTAAAAAAATATATATTGCAGTTGGTTACATGGTTAATTTACGGGATGGATTTAAACCGTCAATGTTTTTAGAAATGTTGAAGGCTGATGGTTGAGGGATTTTTGGTTATTTGGTTGAGTGAAATGATTTCCAACTCCTATAAATACTTATTTCACATAAAAAATAAAAACCATAAATAAAGAGAAACTTTCCCCACGCGACTCGGATCGTTTCTCCGATATCTCTCTCCTCCGTCGACCGTCGCAACGGTTTGCCGTTGCTTAACGGCGGCGTTGTTTCAGCCTACATTGCATTCTCTCCGATTAACATCCTTCAATTCCTTCAGAAAATCAGTAAACCGTAAGATCATTTTCGTTTTTTTTTTTTTTCAATTTGATTGATTATACGTTCATATGCATCGTCGTTTGCATTATTTGGATTCACGATCGAATTTGCTCACTTAAAATTTCGATTTATTGTGTTTGAAATTATACGCATTACGTGATTTCGTCATCTCGTTTAGTTCAATAAAATTTTGATTGATTGTGTTCGAAATTAATTCGTCGACTTATACGTTCTTATATTCATTGTTGCTCTGTATAATTTCATTTGAAGACGTCAGTACCTGAAAATGCGATTTTTATGTTTCGGATGAGTATACACATTACGTGATTACACCATCTCAATTAGTTGGTTGCAATTTTGATTGTTTATGTTTTAAATTTCTAGGATTTTATGATTTGTTTTTGATATTTTCGTATGCAAATTAGTGATCTACAAACGGTAATATGTTTGTGGGTTGTGTCAGTTTTATAGCATTTAAAGTTATAAACAGTTTTTATGATAGGGAGCCAACAATATCAATAAAATAAAATTGCTTTCTTTGAACACTCTGTTTTTTTTTTATATTTATTTTTTTCAATTTGGTATTTAAAAACTAAAATCCATTCTTCTTAGAACTATATGCTTGTTGAATGCATAATGCGTTCAAAAGTTTAATACAAATAGAGATTGCAACAAAGGTTTAATACACATGTAAATAATGTTTGGCATAAATATGGGAATTTGAAAGAGAGTGCGGTTAGCGGTTACATAACTATTACAAATGTATTTTGCTACAACTATGATATATTATGCAATTGTGTACCTTACTCTTTTATTTTCAAAGTCTAATTGTATCTATCTAACACATCTAAAAATGTATCTTTGTGTATTCTCGTATATGTGGCTTCTAAATTGAACAATTTTCTTTGATTGTAATCTGAAACCAAGTTGGTAATAGAATTTCTCCTTATAGAAATTTGGCAGTTGATTGAATATAGTGACTTATTTCTTAATGAAAGAAGAAGAAAGGAATAAATGAAGGGGAAGTATAGAATTATCTACTTAAGGATAAAGGCATTACTAGATTGATTATTGATATCTGATAAGAATATATTTGATAATAAATGTCGACACTTCATATGGCAGGAGTTGAATAAACGTATTTAGTATTCGAGTAGTATATAAAATATTAAAATATAAGCACCAAGTAAAAAAATATATATATATTTTCACTATATCGTAATTGTTACTTCAAGGAAAATGAACGACTGAATTTGAAGTAAAAAGAGATGTAGCATTTTGGGTAATTCAAGTTTTCAACTAGAAATCATTCTATTTTAGAAAAATAAAAATGAAACAAATAACAAAAAAGTCATAATAGTATTTTGTATATCCACTTTAGATTCACTATCATGTTTTAAAATGTACACTGACTCACTTTGCTCTTTTAAAAAAGATCAAAGTCTAAGAAAAGTAAATGAAACTATATTAAAAAACTTACGTACTTGGTAAAGTTATAAGTTTAACAAGTAAAAAAGATGGTTTGAACATCGTATGTAAGAAGAGTTTATGCGGACTTTTGAAAAAAAATATAGATGTACAAAACATGGTCTCATAGTTCACGGTAGGTAAATTTTTTTTTTTTTTTTTACTCATGTATAATAAATGTATAAATCTAACTATGGCCAATTAATGATTTAATTGTTTGTGACAGGGCAAGATGTTAGGATATATGCTGAACCGACTACTAGTGTACGTCTCCTTTTAAATTTTTTTTTTTTATTATCAAGAATCTTGATGGGATATCTAAAATCCATTAAGCAGTAACAAAATTTCATAATTGTTATTGTTAATTACTCGTAAAATGTGTTTTAACTGAGAAACTATTTCAAAACTTGATTGCTATGTAATAATTCTTTTTGTAATACTTAGTAGAAGTCCATTAATAAGTTTCAAAATATACATTCAATTGACTAATGACTACTAGCTAGTGTAAGTTTTTATCAAATTCTCTTTTCATTATCGAGAATCTTAATAGGATATCTTAAAATTGGTTACCAAAAATAAAGTCTTATAATTGTATACAGTCGTAAAATGTGTCATAAATGAAATAATTTTTTAAATCTGATTACTAATTACTGAGTTTTGTTTTTAAATTATCAACCGAAACATAATACTTTTGGGAATTATACTTAAGTAAAAAATATAGTAATCCAGTTTAATAGCTCTTGAATGTGTTTTGTTTTATAGCAATTGAGTAAACTGTGTTACTATTAAGTTTTATGTTAATGTTTGGTGATTATGTTCAGGTTGTTGCTTGCATATTTATATCCAGCTTATGAATGCTTCAAATCTATAGAAAAAAATAAACCAGATGTCGAACAACTTCGCTTTTGGTGTCAATACTGGTACTATTATTCTTGACGTCACTTAATTACTATATCACAAGGCAACTTATCTATAATCTGAATTCATAAAATCTTAATTAATCGTGACGATTACAGGATTATAATTGCTGCAATGACCGTTTGGGATCCGTTTGGTGATGCATTTATTGGATGGTAAGAGTGTAACAAAAGACAATCAAAGTTCTAGTTATATAAAATGACAACCAATTTTGATATGATATTTTGGGATCAAGGTCCAACTTTATTAAACACTTTTCAAAAACTCAAAATGATAGACATAGTTATAAACGTGAGATAGTCACAACTAGAAAATAGGTATTTAATTTATGGGGATGTGTATTATGAGAAGCAGCTTTTATCGTGTGAACCAATTCACTAAATCTGGACCAAATGTGTTATTTAATTATTAACAAATGTGTGGCTCTTATTAAAGTATTTAGGTTTAATATCAGTCACACATGTGTTAATAATTAAATAACACATGTGGTATAGATTTAGTTAATTGTTCAGACTCTTCACATAATACAGACCTCTTTAATTTATAATACACTTGTTATTTTTGTTGTAATTTGAAGGCTCCCGATGTATAGTGAAGCAAAGTTGGTAATTTGCATATACTTGTGGCATCCCAAAACACAGGTAAGATTTCCATAACAAAATAATAATAATAATAATCAAGATTAAAAGGGGATTTTTGCATTTTATTATTATTTCAGGGTGTCAAGTATATCTATGAGTCGTTTTTGAAACCGTACTTGTCAAAGCATGAAACCGAGATTGACCGTAGTCTGTCGCAACTGAAAACCAGAGCTGGAGATTCCGCATCTCTTTACTTCCAAAGGGTTTTAGCGTATGCTCAAATAAGAGTTGTTGAAATTATTCAATTAGTTATGGCTCAATCCATACAACGACCTCAACCACCTCCGGTATGATTTACTTCACATGTTGTATAATTATGTATTTGTATTCCATATTAACGGTTAAACAATGCTAAGTAACTAGTAATAGCGTAAAACGTTTTCGGTTGAAATAGGTCAGTCAGATGTGTCAAAAGTGTAACAAATAACAAAATATTAAATAATAAATGTAATAATTTATACTAATAAATATACTTTCTATAAAAAAAATAAATTTACCAAATGGACAAAGTTAACTATCATTTGTTCAAAATAGACATGAAAATTCAAATCCTATTCTTATTCATCTTATGAGCCAATTAGAAAATGAAATTTTATACTTGTAAGCCTACATGATTAGTCTTATTGTCGGAATTGAAATTATGCAAAAATTCTTCCTTGAAATTCAACCTACCGGATTAGCCTTCATAATTTTCATGTTCTTTGACCATAAGAGTTGTGGGTTGAAAGTCAATGGCGATTTAAAAAAAATAATAGTGGTCAATGACCATTTTTGATAAATTTCCTCTATAAAAAATTTGTATAATCTCTTTAATTTTTAACAGTTGAATAATTTAATAATACATGCAATAGTTTATTATACCTATATTTTCTAAATTTAGTCTTATTATATATATATATTTCAGGAAACTAGTGACAGCAAGGCTAAATCCGCCACCAAGGCTAAATGATCAATCTAAGGCATACAAGAATATACATGTCATCTTCTCCACATGTTAGTCTTCAAGCTGTGATTATTTAGGCACTGTGAGATTGATGTAACCTTTTCTCTACATATAATTTTATATATGTATATTTAATAATAAATCTTAAATTTACACCATATTTCTACATTTTTAAATTGGTTGAGTGGTAACATGTTTAGTTACTATCCAATCCGACCAAACTGAAGCTCCTTTCAACATGACCAAAACCTTATTCTGGTTGTGTTACTTGTTGAGAACCCATCAAAGAAATGTGAATCTAAAGTAGAGGAATACAACAATTTTACCAAAGACTATTGATTTCAAAACTGTCACGACTAGACTACAACCATTTTATTAAATGCGACTAAGCATGAGATTGTGTGAATTAAGCATGACATTTTTAAATTGGTTGAGTGGTAACATGTTTGGATCTTTTTCTTACTATCCTATGTCTTCACCCATAATTATAGTAAACCAAATACTTCGTTATACATGTTGATGGAGCCATATTTGTTTGAATGATTTATTTCGATAGCATCAAACTAACAAAAAATTAAAACAAAGATCCCCAAAGGGTGAACGTACATGATATCATCAAAGCCAAAAGTTCAACTAGTGGGAATTTTCAGTTAGGATATGGATAGTGTAGGTCCTGAGACTAGAGGTGGGCAAAAAAACCGGTTCCGGAACCGGAACCGGTGGAACCGAACCGAATACAACTTGAACATTATGATAGACACATACAATAATACACTAACAGATAGTTATTTCAAAATTTTTGAATCTCAGATATCGAAACTATCTTAAATATTTTTTGAAATCTGTTTAAAATAAATATCAGTGTTGTAAAAATCGGCATAGGCGGCGCCTCGATTTTGGCCTAGGCGGCTGTCTAGGCACTAGGCGGGTCTAGACCTAAGAGGCCAGAAATCAGTCAAAATCCCAAAAATCAGTTAAAATTGGTTAAAAAAAAGTCAAAATTGGTCAAAATTGGTCAAAATTTGGTTAAAGTTTGTCAAGATTTGGGTAAAAGCAATCAAAATTGGTCAAAATCTATT
The DNA here is from genome assembly GCA_009936405.2 of Stevia rebaudiana. Classification (NCBI taxonomy): domain Eukaryota; kingdom Viridiplantae; phylum Streptophyta; class Magnoliopsida; order Asterales; family Asteraceae; genus Stevia; species Stevia rebaudiana. The sequence goes on from WOUH02000002.1 coordinate 4,543,392, forward strand.
AAAATTGATCAAAATCTTCTAAGTATTTATAAAAATGTAACTATTTTTATATATTTGGTATATATATATTAATATCTATATATAATTTAAAAAAATTACATATAAAATTCCAATCCGCCTAGTTCCGATTAATCCCTAGGCGGTACATCACCGCTTAGGTAGCGCCTAGCGCCTTCTACAACCTTGATAAATATTAAATATTAAATGTTCCATTTTTCCTACTTAACCCTAAACCTAAACAGATCATCAAAATCACCCGATCATATTCATTTTATTACACCCTGTCTTTATATTTTAACTATCAAATTTAAGATTGCCCGAGTTTTGTGTATATATAACATTTCACCAAAGACACCAATCACACCATACCCCAACAACACTCACTTTTAAACCATTTTTTTTAACTTCTGTCAATGCGTTCTTTAACAAATCAACGATTAGCATGATAGTGATCAAGGTTAGTGACGTGCTCTTGATATACTAATATGTCTTTCCTTTCTCTAAGTTTTTTAAAGGAAGTAGCAAAACTCATTATCAATGTTTCTGCTAAAAGCACTATGTGGGCTGTAGTTTTCCTTTCATATACAGAGGCGGCAACAATTCCACCAAGATTTGCAGCTGTGTTTACTTGTTTGATGAGTTGGCCTAAAGTTTACATTTTCCATTATTATTATTGCTACCAACAGCCCTTGCTAGTTGCTAACATAACTTTCGAAATTGAACATGTTCACAATAATAGCTATTTATTTACTTAGTATTAGTTATTAAATATTTGTAAGATTGGGATGGGTAAACACTCAACTAACTCACAAGAGATTTAAGTTAACTAGCAACAACAGTGACGGAATCACTCTTGAAGGTTCTCACACAAACACTCAAATAGTTATGCAAGTAAAGAACACAAGAACTCAAACAAGCTTTAAGTATATTCTAAGAAAATTACAAGTGAGAATTTATACTCGAAACTACAATTGTATACTTGTAATGTAAACTAGTGACTATACTAGATATGTATTTAAGTATACGCTAGACTATACCAGACATGTAAACTAATTATCGAATATGTCTTATAGTACAAAAACCATATTATATTAATTACAAGTCAATGATCTAACATACTCTTGGGCAACCACTTCTCTAGAAAGGTTGTAATCTTTAAATCCCCTATGTTGTTTTATTTAGGTCTCATATTCTTACATATGGATCTTGGTGGGATTTAGTTTAAAGGATTTAAATTAAACAAGTAATATTATGCTTCCGCTGCTAAATGTTTTCATAAGACTTGTTTAAATCCCAACAATTTGTATCAGAGCCACTTATGTATGATTTGAAATTTTTGACATATTTTGGTTTAAAAGTTAAGAACCAAAAGTATATC
>WOUH02000002.1:4544869-4555367 GCA_009936405.2 Stevia rebaudiana
ATCATTCAGCAGAGTCAGTCAGATACAGAATCAAACAGCCAAGTTTCAGTCAGATGCAGACTCAGTCAGATCATACTCAGTCAGATTTATCAAACAGCTCCTTATATATGGATATTATAGTCATGTCAACATTACCACTTTTTTTAATTTTATTTTTAAAATACACTGTTATATAAAAATCCTATGCTAACGTAAATTCGTATCTTATAGTGTCATATTATAGGGCATTATGGGGTAAGTTTAATGTGAACCTAATATTATAAAGTTAACCGTTTCACTTAATTTGTGTTCTTTATTTTTTAAGTAACACGTGTTAATTTATATTGGCCCCTACATAGATGTTAACACATTTCAAAATAAAAAGCCTACATCAAAAAATGTCTAGATTGAGTTTTTTAATTTACACTTTAAATTATATTCACACATTACACACCTCCGTCATGCTATTTTTTGCTTTTAAGATAATTAACTCTTATTGTATTCACTTATCACGTTGCCAAATATTGGGGTAGGAGTGGGGAGCCGTAGAGGTTTAAAAAATTTGTCAATGTTTCTTATATAGCTTGGAGCTTAGATCATGGGCTATGACGAAGTTTATAGTTTGTTGTTGTACATCTAGATCTTGTAAATAAATCCAATCCTGTAATTAAATCCAAGAATACATAAATAATTTGGATGTTAAGTTTTGATTACCTGGGATGTGAACAATAAGACAACACGCGAGTAAAATAAATTTAGGAGACGGTGTTAAGATTGACAAGAAAAGAAACAATCAAAGAGGAGCATTTATGTTAGTCGGATGTAAATCATCATCAGTGTTTTATCAAGATGGGAAGAATCAAAGAAAAAAAGCAGATAAATATCTACAATAACCACGTCGTACTCTATGAATGACCTTTCACAAAATGGATACAAAACCTCTCACAAGCTATAAATATCTAATAAATAATAAACGATACAGGGTTTTTCATTATTCTAAATATACCACTTTTTATAAGACTATATTTCTGTTGTGCTTTAAAAACATATAAATATTCACTTAACGTCTTTCAGCTGTATAAAATTGTTTCCCAAAAGGCCCTGACCTTTTCCGACAACTCAAATATAAAATAAAAGTTTTTAACGCATAATGTACGAGACACTATGAGTCTGTTTGTTAGAAACAAGAATGCTATATAATTAAAATGAATAAAGTTTGATTTTCATTGATTGCCACGTCTAAGCACGGATAGAAATCCTTTGTCCTTTCGTCGATCATCTACATCTTCTCCAACCTGAAATACAAGAAAGAAAGAAAATCGTCCATGTAAGATACATATAATTTTCAATTTGTCAAAAAGTTTATCAATGTAAGATAAATATAATTTTTAGAATGATGTATTTTTAGTTTTATTTTCCTTGTATTAATTTTATTGTTGGAAAAAGAAAAACTATTCTTGAGAACCTAATGTTTACCAGGGTATCTAAAATGAAAGAGTAACCACATAGGAGTTGAGTTGTAATCAAGTATTAAGTGAATTAAACAAGTCATGTAAAGAGTAACTACATCGGTCAAATCTTTGATTATTGTGTTAATAACACAAGGTGGTTCTTGTGGTTTGCAGAAAGTAACATTTTGTTCATGTACCAAGGGTTTAAAGCAACAGGTAATTATAATACAAGTTAACTACAAAAAAACAAAAGATTTAATAGACATGTAGAAAATGTACCTCTTTAGCAATCTGCTTCAAAATGTCCATAATTTCTGTGAAGTCGGGTCTCAAACTCGGGTCTTGTTGCCAACATTTCTCAAGCAATTCAGCAAGTTTTGGTGGAGTGTTCTTCGGAATAGTTGGTCGTAACCCCTGAGAGTTGCAAAAAGTCACTTGCGAAAATTTTTATCTTAAACGGAATGTAAAATGTATATTATCTGCCCCAAAAAACATCGAGGTGGGAAAATGAAGGTGTCCAATGGTGGTGTAACAGGTCAAAAGGTACTTTATATTAAAGTATGAGTTCACATGATTATATTGTTTTAGTCTAGATTGAGTGGTATTTTATATTTTATACTACAGAAACAGTCAAAAATAATATTTAAATTGTGTCAAATAAACAAATTCAATTTTCAGGGATGAGGAATGTATAATAGAAGAAATGGCTGATGATTTTCACCTTTTGAACCACGCCAACAGCTGCCTGGAGCGGGGTTAAGTACTCATACGGAAGCTGGACAAACAAATATTCAAAAAACTATTATTTATAATATAAATAAAAGATTATATATAGATAAATTCTGATGTAGATAAAAACAGCAGAAACAATGATCCGTTGGAAATAAATTATACCTTTCCAGTAAGTAATTCCCATAGTACAACCCCAAAACTGAAAACATCAGCCTTGTGATCATAGGGCTTATGTTCAATAACCTTCAATACAGAAAAGAATAAAAGAAGTATTAAAAAAAATCAAAGACAGAAGCAAACACTGGTTAAAAAAAAAAACTTTTTAATATAATAACTTTAGTCAAAATGAGAGGTGTGAATTAATATCCATTTACTTATATATCATGTTTCATCTCTGACAGGTAAATGACACTTTAAAATCATCCAAACTGCTAAATTTAAAGAAGTAGATTACTATTATTGCAATAATACAGTTTTTAGTATCATACTTAATGTATCTATTACTTATGAAGATAGAAAAAACAAAAGTGATCTCAAACACCCAACCCATCTATTTTGCCACTTCTTTAAAAGACCCTATGGAAAATTACAATACATAATTTTTTTACAAGTACCAAGGCATGAATATAGTTGTTTTTATATAACTAATTTGTTATTTTGTTGTAAAAGAAATTAAAGGTACCTCAGGAGCCATCCATCGGTATGTACCCGTTTCGGCTGTCATGACACCAGTCTGAGCCTTCACTCTCGCAACACCAAAATCAGCAACTTTAACAACCTGAAACCAACGTGCCACATCAGATTTGGGGATTTGTGTCATGATAATTAAATTAAAATTACAATTTCATTTCTAGCAGATGAACATACATAGTGCTATCATTAAGCGGAATGGAACCTTTATATGTAAATTTTTAAATTTATATATACAAACATTTTTTACCGCTTTCAAAAAATATTTTACAATCTTTGACCACTCCTGGCTAATTTTGACCAACTTTTGAATGATTTTTACCGCAAAATCACTGATTAATCTTGATTTTTACAAATAGTCATAGAAAAGAAAGTAGAATTTATCCAAAAAATATAAAAAAAAGAACTTAAAAACAAACGTCACATATGTAAAATATGGATTTCTTGGGTTTTTCAAACTTAAATGGGTTTTGTTCAAATCCATTCCCGTCTGAGGCATTGCGTATATGTATATATATATAAAACGATTGTTGGACAAAAGGTTTTTCAGGTCAATCCAATCATAATCGACTGATAAGAAAATTAACCTAAAATGCCAACTCTAGTAAGTTTGTAATCACACTATAAGGGTTAATGGAAATTGGAAAGTGATAGTAACATACAGAACCCAACAACAGATAATAATATATGAAAATATTAGAAAAATAATTTTACTATCTTTGACCACTCCTGACCAATATTGACCAACTTTTGAATGATTTTTACTGCTAAATCACCGATTAATCTTGATTTTTACAATAGTGGTCAAAAGTAGCGATGTCAATTTCATCCAGTACTAATTAATGGATAGACCCAAGTAGTGTTTCAGCTATATATTGAATTAGGGAAAACAAACTGGCTACAAGGAAGCAAGGTCATACAAGACAAACGGAGCCTAAAGTCAAATTCTAATGCATAAAACCACTGTAATCGTTCTTTTGCAAAAAGAACGAAAAAATAAATGACTAGAATTAAATGGTATCTATAATCATATTACGTAATATGAGACAGGGAGAAAGATTAAATGAAAGTCCATTTGAGTTGAAGTGTTGGTTTTATATGCATTTTCGTTACTTTGTTTAATTTTTCAGCAAATGGTACATATGTAACATGTTTTTTTTACATATAACATATGTAACTATGTTCATTTAAAACAAAAATATTCCTAAAAATCCACTTGGCGCTTTTTTATATTTTTTTTTAGGAATAGTCATAGAAAAGAATGTAGAATTTATCTAAAAAATATAAAAAAAGAACTTAAAAACAAACGTTACATATGTAAAATATGGATTTCTTGGGTTTTTCCAACATAAATGGGTTTTGTTCAAATCCATTCCGTCTGAGACGGTGTGTTACATATATACTAGCTTAAAACCCGTGTATTACACACGGGGTTTACATAATCAACATTTAAAACTTTATCACTAAATCATTGACTATATATATTAAGTTACTATGTTGTGAACACTTAAAAAAAATAAAAGTTTCACACACTTTGAGATTTTAAAATTATTCATTATAAACTTTAAAATATTTCCTTAAATTTAGTTGATAATTATACAAATTAAAAAAACATCAAATTTAAAATTTGAATAGAGTAAGTGTGAATTTCCTCTCTGAGATTTGCAGGACTTAAACAATTTTTGTCCACCCTTGATAGTTTCATCCATAACGTTTCAAGTCTTAACATTTTTTGTCATTAAACCTTTAACAGAAAACTGTTAAGACTTGAAACGTTAAGGATGAAAAATTTGAAGACTTGAAACGTTAAGGATGAAAATTGATAAGACTTGAAACGTTAAAGACCGTTTCTGTTAACGGTGAACTGAAACCGTTAAGTATAACAAATTTAATGGATAAAAAGTACAGTTTACTTTTTTAAATATAGAAGATAAATACTTAATTAGATAATAACAAATTTAAATCTATTTTATAATTTAAAATAATATAAAAACTTTAAAAAAAACTCAAAATATTAATTTAAATAATCAAAAAATTAAGAAAATTGGACAAACGTTTTTCAGGTCAATCCAATCATAATCGACTGATAAGAAAATTAACCTAAAATGCCAACTCTAGTAAGTTTGTTATCACGCTATAAGGATTAATGGAGAATGGAAAGTGATCGTAACATACAGAAGCCAACAACAGATAATAATATATGAAAATATCAGACAAATAATTTTTTATTGAAGAAAAGAATCTTACATCATGTTCATCCATAAGAAGATTAGCAGCTTTCAGGTCCCTGTGGATGATGTTATTCTGGTGCAGATAATTCATACCCTTTGATATATCAATGGAGACTTTTAGTAATTTTGGAAGCTTAAATGTACCCTTTTGTTTGTGTAAATAGTCATACACACTTCCCCCACTCATGAATTCTACATTTCACAAAATTAAAAATAAACAGAATTAATTTTAAGAAACAAAATCCATCATGTCCCATGAATATTAGTATATTACAAACTTTGACTTGATAAAAAGGTTTTTATATGAGTGTCTTTTCATTATCTTTAAATTCTCTTTAGTGTCTGCAAATACTTATGATTAGTGTTGTAAAAATCAATAGACGCTAGTAGGTCAGCGAGGTAACGACTACAGATTAATTTTTCAATAATATTTTAACAATTTTGACCATGTTTGACCAGTTTTGACCATGTTTGACCGATTTTGACCGAATTTTGACCGCCTACTAATTTTATAGCCAATTAGATGAAATCGCAACCTTGGACCATCGTTCACCCGACTAATCCCGATTTATTCAACGCTGCTTGTGATAGTGAATATGATATTACCTGTTACAATGCACAAACTTGGAGGTTTGGTACATGCTCCAATAAACTGCACAACATTCTTATGACGGACTTTCCTGCACACAATAAATCTTAATGAATTCTACAAAAATAAAAGAGTAATAATATAAATTAAAAAAAAAACCAGTTAAACAGTGCGAAAATGCGATGAATGTTGAGCGTTGACTGACCTCAAGATGTAAACTTCTTGGGCAAATTCTTTCTGCAAGTCTGTGTTCACACGCTCAGTTTTAAGAATCTTTACAGCGACTTCTTGACTACGGTACGCACCTTTGTATCTACATCAATTAAGAAAGTTAAACTCATTAAGTTAACTAAGTTCACTAACTGCAAAATCCATGAATGTGACCATAAAAAATCATAGTTAAAAACTCTTACAGATCACCATATGATCCAGATGCAACTTTGTGGTCAAGTATCAAAAACCGTGAATCAATTTCCCATACATCGGTGCCATCGTTAGGTATCGTTAGGCGGTTAAGTTGACACAGGCCACTTGATTGGTCCAACTCACTTGATGGAGATGATGAACACTGATTTTTCCATGACTGTTTCTGCAAAGAAACCAATGGTTACATATGATTAAACTAAATTACATTAACATGTAGTAATTAATTAAAAATAGTCATTAGTCAATAACTAACTAAAATCTTGATTAGTGGTTGCATACCTCAAGCTTGAAAAGTTCTTTTTCAAGTGCAGTTCGAAGCCTCTCAGTTTCCTGAAAATATGTGAAACAAAATTGAAAACTGTAATCTGGAAAACAAAGTTAAATTTAAAAACAGTAGAGGTTCAGGAAATAGTGTTTGTCATTGAATAATGACTATAGAAAAGGTAAAGTTAACTACAGTTCATATCTAATGTTTTGATTTTAAAATGTGCGCATCAGAAGCGATCTGGTGTGTGATACGGTTTGAATCAATGAATCATGCAGCTGACCAATATTTAAACAGACTAGATCAGTAATTGCATTGGGTTGACTTTTTTAATCTTATTGAACAAATCTTAATCATCATTTGAACAATATGTTTCGTGTATTTGAACAGATTAGACCATGGATTGAACAAGACCAGAGATAATGAAATTGTCTTATATTTTAGTGTCTGTAAGTTGCAAAATATAATATCATATACAAATGATTTATTAGTATTTTTAAATAACAACACGCATACGTTATGCACGCGCATTGCACATCGCGCATCGGCTTTTGGGATTAAAGAAAATACCTCATATGGCCAACCATCAACAACAAAGACATCCAACGAGTAGCGATCTACTGTGGAAAAAGCATGTGCTTCTTGGATGTTTAGTCCAACTTCAGCAAGTAAGGCTGTCAACTGAATATTTTAAACATGTAAGTATTTGTGAGATGCAATATAACTAAAAAAAAAGTTTATAATCCTTCCGGTGACAAATGTTTCAAGAGACAAAAATAAGCACCTGACTCAGAAGCTTTGGTTTATCATCTGTTGAAAATGTGATCTCGTGCATAGGCCTGTATAATCGTTAATAAAACAGTGTCACCAGATAAAAATATAAAATATATAAGAATATGTGAGGCGTATAAGAAAATTGCAATATACCAAGTTTGAAAGTATTTTTTAGTAAATTCACTGCATAGCATGCTAATACAAGAAAATAAAGGGATTCTTACCTGGGAAGAGTTGAATAGCTATTTACAGCACTATCTCCATTCCAAACTTGAGACTCATTTGCTTCAAGCACAAGGGCTTCAAGATTAGGAGATGACCCGAAAGCTGGTGGTGGATGAATGCTGTCATTAATTTTCAAATTAATATTTAATTATTACTTACAAAACAAATGGTAAAGAAATAAGTAGACTGATTAGTTGCTATTCATATATAAAATTTACCTCTGGGCGGGTTGCTGTCGTCCAGGAGAGGTTGAAGAAACTAAGTCATCAGATCTGCCATCAGTGGTTGTAGAAACCTACATACAAACAATGGTTAGGTTAGGTAAACCACATATTCAATCCAGAAGGATGATGATTTTAAAATTTCCCATTAGTTAACGATGATAAAGATAACTAAGATAAACAAATAGATCCAAGATATTAATCAATGAAAGCTAATAAACGTTTGTTGGATTTGTAGGTGTGTTGTATCTAACCTGTACTAACCGGACCTCAAATGCAGGCCTGTTAGCAGGATCATGTGCTAGATGCAGTAACCGTCTGTGCATGAGTACATCTTCAGCTCTTTCAACATTTACATCTAGAGCATACCTTCAATACAGAAACAATGAGGTTAGACTATAAGTATAAAACTGCATTATCCTATTATTGTAATTTGTAAGGTGTTTACTTCTACCATGAGAGTTCAAGCTAACAAAATTCAAACTCGAATTTGGCTTGCTACTGTTGCAGCTACAATCCTCTTCTGATGAATTTAAAATTATTTTTATAGGTTTTGTCAACTTTTAAATTAGTTTTTAACCTAGAAGATCGATCTTAACGAGGGAGAAAAATTAAACATAGTAATGCAATATCTAATATATACGAGAGGAATGGAGTAAGCTAATGGATATGCGAAACAGTTTTTTTCTAGTAAACCAGCAAATCAAAAGGCGAAACAGCATGAAAGTGATAATTTGGCGTAAAACTGGTTATTTAGTCATTTAGATCAAAATTGATGAAATTTTAAAGCTAATTCAACCAATCGCTCATCGAAAAACATCAAAATCTACATTTCGCATGCCTAAATTACACACACAAACAAAAAATCATGCATCTAAGAAGCATCAGATTTATACTGTGCATGATGTAACCGACTACAGCAAGATTAAAGGTGTATCATGTATATACCTAGTCGGCAACCGATTGAAATGAGCCAAAAGTTCATCTTCAAATCCAGGTTCATTAGCTTCTTCATTATCAGACTCTTTAAGTCGGTTAAGAACCTCATTATAAACCTCAAGCTTCTTCACCTGATGCCGGTGACTGCTGCTATTATTCGCCACCGTACGCGACGGCGAAGATTCCATGCTTCTACTACTACAACTCTCGTTGTTTTCCATCAGCATCACCATCACCAACACAGATTTACAGATTTTATCACCGCAAATACAAATCAACAGCAAAAAATGCTAAAATATTTTTCCTAGATTCAACAATTTCACTAAATGAGGATTCCGAAACCGCAATTCTAATGCAAGTTTTTCCCGTTGGGCATCATGGCCTCCATCTTTCTATCTTCTTCTTCTCTCACCTCTTTCTCTCTCTATTCTCTCTCTCTATGCTCATAATTTGTGAACTTTTTCTCTATTTATATACATAGTGGAAGAGACGGCTTCTATATCGTGTTTTATTTTTTAAATGATTTAGCATAAATGCATAATGGCATCTAAAACATCCGAGTCGAATCATCTTGACTCGGCACCAAATTTCCCTAGTTGCTTACTTTTTTTAATTTAATTTGGACTTAATGTTAAACTAATAATATATGTTTATCTTAGTTTATATATAAGGAGAAGGATGATCAAATACGAACAAAATCTTACCTGAAAATAATTTGAATAAATCTTGACTATTCATTTGCTTAAAGTAAAAAACAAGGAAAAGAGCATGCATGTAAAAACTTATTTGTTGACTTTTTTTTAACTTCCTCCAAGTTCTTTAAACATTAATAATTTTTTCATACGACATTATTTATTTATAAAATTTGCATCATAAAAACAAGTATTTCCTCCTCTTTAATTTGAGTATTATTGTGATATACATTTTTTAAACTTAAAAAAATCTAGTACGGTGATATAGTACAAAATAATCTAGTACAAGAAATATAGTACAAAAAACTCTAGATTTTTTGTACTAGATTAGTTTGTACTAAATTCTTTTGTACTAGATTCTTTTAAGTTTAAAAAAATATATATAACCATGGTACTCAAATTAAAGAGGAAAAAACATTCGTTTTTAAGGTGCAATTTTTATAAAAAAATAATTTCGTATGAAAAAATTATGATTGTTTAAAAAAGGTGGGGGAAATTTAAAAAGTTAAACAAGTGGGTTTCACCATTAATTTTTTCCTTCTTTTTCCACTTCAATTTCAATCCCCTTGAATCTTAACTATTGATTAATTAAATAAATGACCAAGATTTGTTCATATTGTTTTTAGCCAAAATAGTGTATTTATGGGAACCAACCTCTCTCTCTCTCTATATATATATATTTTAAACACACTTACAAATAATAATTATAAATGTTTTTATAAAACATCATTTTTTTATAAAACAATAAACTTTTTTAACAATGCGTAGTATTTTAACATTTTCTTATTAAACTCATATAATATCAGATATTATAGTAGATTTTTTAATAAATGACACTTTTCTAAAAGACTAATTAAAAAAAAAGTTTGAACAAACAAACTTTTTAAAAAGAATTTTGAAAAATTTGGGCGGGGGTCAGCGGGAACACCGGCCCCCTACCCCGGCGGCCCTCGTTAACCCGAGCCAGCGGCTCTCGTTAACCCGAGCCAGCGGCTCCCGTTCCCCACGTGCCCATCCTTGCTCCCATTGGTTGATTTTGGTGGTGGGCCCATTTTCAAAAATCCAACTGTTGGAAAATGGTCATTTATAAAAAAAAAAAAAATACCTTTTTGATCATATAAATACCCATAACCTCTCAACAAAACTCACCCCTTTTTATTCTAAAATCTCTCTATAATCATATATATCATTTTTTCACAAAATGTCGTCATCATCGTCCGATAGCGAAGGTGCGGACCTTTTCGTCCACGCACTGGTGACGGTGGCTCACGAAAGCGGGGAGCA
>WOUH02000002.1:4575402-4593094 GCA_009936405.2 Stevia rebaudiana
ATAGTTTGTTTGGTGTAATTTGAGTTGCGCATTATAAACCGGTTGACTCGGTCCTGCCATTGAACTGACCCGATTAGTGACCAGACCGCTGTCTGGACCGGCCGGAGGCCGGGGGCCGGGAAGCGGGGTGTCACAATCATTGTGTTATACGATGTGTACGCTTTGTAGGTTTTTGTGTCCTGATTTGTGTTTTACGATTTTTATTGTGTTATACTATTGTCATTGTGTTATACGATTGTGACGATATTACCCTTAACGTCATTTCAAAGCTTCGAATAATTACAAAAATGTCACCGTGTTTTTTCTGACTATTGATCAAAAAATCCAATGGATGGGATGGCTCCTTACCCTTCCTACCCTAACAATCCTCCTTACAATAACCCTACCCTAACTTGTTTATTGTTTCTTAAGCTCTGTATGTTGTGGCTCGACTTGTTTATTTATAATACAACAAAATATATATTATTTAGTAAAACTCAACTCAATCCAAATGCTCATACCCTACATCCGTGATTCCGTGTATGTATTGTGTCATTGTGTGAATTTATGCCAAGTTTCAATACATGCTGTTAAGTCGAGTAAATGTAATGACACCCTTATGAAATATGAATGCCCATTCCTATTTCTAAATTATGGAAATGTCACGAAAAAACATAAAATTTTAGCTCTACATCTAGTTTCCCATCTCTAAACTCCATCCCATATATTTAGCAAAACCTTATTTACTTTCAATATTTGTGGGTAGATTCTATCCTCAAATGTATTTTTTTTTACTTGTTTAAACGGTTGTAAGATAAGAAAAAGAAAATATAACGATAAATATATAAAAATATTATTTAATTAAAATAACATAAATATGAGAAGTTGTAGGAGTCTTTTAAACATGGTGAATAAATTTATAGGGTGCTGATTTTTGGTTAATTATAAGGATAGTGATAAGAAAGCTATTGTAAATGCTCTTATCAACTTAACAGACTACAAAAACAAACCACTTTTACAAATGGGTCCTTACATCACATGGAATTGCATTTGCAATCTTAGTGCACTCATCTATCGTTTAGACCTAAGTGCCCCCTTTTGACTCTCCATTTCTGTAAAATCACAATCTATACCTCTTTATCAATATGTTTGTCTACAATTAATATTAAATTGACAAAAAAAAAAAAAAAAAATTTGTTCAAATTCTGGTAAAAGCCAAACAAACAAACAAGCATAATTGATAAAATCTCATTTAAGGTATATGAAGTCGTTCTTTTACTCTTAAATCAGCACCACAACTAATTCTCTAATTTCCTTTCTCCATTTTTTAAACCCTTGCTTTGGTTTTTAACCCTTCCTTTTTCCTCCGTATTTTCTTTTTATTAAATTGGAAAATTACTAATTTAAAAAAGTATGCATTCCACCTGAAAAAAAATAAATAAACATTTGATTTAAATGAAAACACATTCCACTTCAAAAAAAAATGTAAAAAAAAAATACATGGATAAACATAATAAATACATACAAAAAACCTCGTTTCGTTAAATATGTTGGGTATCCTTTAGAACATAACATTCCTCGGCATGGGTTTTATCCTACCCGTGGTGGTGCGGTATTGATATAGGGCCATTGTCACGATGTCATCTTCATTCCATTCCATTCAATTTCACGGTTGTCAAGAAAATCCTTATAAATAACATTAAATTTCTCAAATCACGTCACTTCAAGCAGAGTTAATGAGTGATACTGACACGCTCATGTTCAAGGAACAAATGAAAATGTGTGCTAACATGGTCCCAAATGTTATTGTGTGGGTGACGGGTACAACACTTTCAGATATCTCGGGCCACGATCTAACTAAAGCCACATTCTCTTGGACCATCCATGGTAACGAATCTTGAACGTTTCCGCATGTCATTTTGTATAGAAAGATTGAATTGTACTCTGGTTATAAAAATAAAGAAATATTGGTAGGTTTTGTTTATAAAAATAAGTATTAATAAGTTGTACATTTATAGGTGAAACAATTTATTTTTTATAAGGGTAACTTTATAGAAATGTAATCAACTTTAAATTTCATTCCAATATTCATATTTTTTTTGTTCCAATTATGTCACTCAAACTTTTTTTTTTTTACAGTTAGGTCACTTTACTTTAAAAATTGTTTCAATCCTATAAATTTTACATACAACATTAGATTACCATGTCATTTGAAATTTTAATTTTACTTTTTCTTTATATTATGGTGGTTGATTATATGAATCAAAAAATAAAAATAAAACAATTTATAATATTGTCATAAAATATATAGGATTAGAACACATACATAAAGTATGTGACTTAACTGAAACAAAAAATAAGTATTATTAACTTAACTGAAACAAAGTTAAAAAGATTGTTACATTTTTAAACTTTCTCCTTTTTATATTACCATTGGAAGAAGGGGGTCCCCCATGTTTTTATTCACTGCAATTAACCAACCCAAGTTTATTAACTGTCTGATATTTTAAAAAAAAAATACGCCAGCATAAATAATTATATAAATAGCTTGCTATTATTTGTACATTTGTATTTTTTATTAATTTCATCGTACGTGGGTAAAAAGTAGCTGAACCCAGTGGGCTTTTAAATCCAACTACTTTGTCTTGACACGTCAGCTATTAGAACAATAATTTACATACCATGTTGAATGATATTAATGGAGACACTCATATGCACTTCCTTCTACTAACGTAAAAACCATATTTCACACACACAACTTATCAATTCTATGACTTCTTATCAGAACTAGATGCTGTCTTTGAAGACCCATTTGCACTCGGGTCAGGCGACCCGATTGACCAGTTTTTCTTACTTGAATTACTCTTCAAGGACAAGGTCTTTTTAACCCGGTTCCGGTTAATTAACATGGTGTTCTTAGACGGTCCGTCTTCACGAAATAGTTTCGGAAACCCGTTTCCGTTTTTCAACATCGAAAATACGCGTTGTTCGGGTGAAGCGATTTCTTCGTCAGATTCAGCACACAAGGGACAAAGCGGGTCGGTTTTACGCGCTTTCGGTGTGGTTTGGTCTAAACATTCAGCATGGAACACATGGCGGCATGGAAGAACTCCGGTGACCGGAAAGTCGCCGGTTTTGACAATCCGGCGAGAACTAAATGGTGATCTTTGTGAGAGGAATCTTTCACACAGACCGCAATTGTAAACATGTGATTGGTTAACCGATGGTCGGGTTAGTGGGTTAACTTCAACCGGTTCAGAAACATCAGTGAGATCAAGGTCAGAACTAGGGGTGCTGAACCGCGGATGTGGACACGCGGGCCCGTTTTCTTTGGGTGGAAAAGTCAACGGGTGGACCGGTTTGGATATGAAGCAACGTCGGGTTGTTAAGTTTTTGTAAGAGGATTGTGATTTGGGTATTTGTTCGTTATCAGTATTGTCTGAAAGGGAAGAAACTGAAACTCTGCTATCTTGAGGGGCTGAAAATGTAATTCCCAAAACTGAAAAAAAAAATAAAGAAAAAAAAAACAGTGAATAAAAATGGGTTGTAAAAATCACCAGGTGTAACGACTAGCAATTAATCGGGAGTAATCAGATTGGATTTTTTTTATGTAATTTTTAATCTTTTAACATATATACACATTTATGACATATTTTGACTAATTAATGACCAGATTTGACTAATTTTTAACCATTTTGACCGATTTTTACCAACATTTACCAATCGATTTTTACGGCCTACCAATTAATCAGCAATTAATCCCAATTTTTACAGCACTGCGTGTTAGCATATGTGGAAATAGAAAGAGAAATAATGTCATACAAGATGTAATTCGAAAAGAAACCTCAATTATATGCATTCAACAATTCTAAATTTCTAACTGTAAAATTTTTATAATTCACACGTGAACAATTAAAATAATTACCTCTCGTGGATGAATTTCCGAACTCATCAACACCGATTTCTTGAATTGTGGGATTGGTCAACTGCTGAGCTGGCGAAAAGTCAGATGGGCTACTAATATACGGTCCAACTCCATCAGAAACAGAATGTTGATGATTAGGAATATAATTACCTCTTAACCAACTCCCAGTTTCTTGACTATTTGATGATGTTGAAGATCCATACATTTGACTACCATCTTGAGAACCAATTGATTGACCATCAGAATGATGCATAATATCCAATCTTGGTGAGAAGCTTGTATTGGTTCTCCAATATGGCTCGTGTGGGCCCATTGACCACTCACGGCTAGCTGCAGTTGACCTATGTGGTCTTGCAGCCACACAACACAGAGACCCCGTTTTAGCTATCTTTTGGTATACTAGAAAAAAAGATTATTCTTTCAAGTGGTTTCTTGAATCTTTAACCGTCTCACTAAACTTGATTATATAACCCTGCTTTTTGAAAGCATGTATCGCGTATCTTCTTATTCACCACTACTTGAAAGTAGTGTGAAATATGTTTTAATTCATGGTAGAAAACCTGAATCAATGAGTATGCTATTGATAAGCTGTGTTAGTTTCTGGATGAATACAAAAGCAGAGGTCATGTTAGTATGTTACAATTTTTAGAGTTTAAACAATATCGTTATCAACACGAAATAGAAATACTTTACTGAAACTTTAAGAAAAGTTCAAAGGAAACTTTAATTTTAATCATGAGTGAGCTATCTATTTTAAACAAAGAGTGAAATGACTTTCATATCAAGTATTGTCTGTTTGAGGGAAAGTAATGATATGCACTAAAATCAAAAAAGCAATCATTCAGAAAGATATGATAATTCATCAAGCCTTTGAATCCAAGTTGATTTCATTTAGTTTAAACTTTAAAGATGACATTTTGACCGCTTTTTGGTTTGTTTTTGCTTTCCAAAAAGAGAGAGTGACAGTAGTCAATGATTAATGTACTAATTTAAAATTTTAAAAGATGCATTATTTAGCAACTCAAACGTACAAATCCGAGATACAAAACTGATAATGTCAACAAAAACGATGAAGTTCAGATTATCCAACCAATAAGTAGCTAAAAGTAGACATTAGATAATACATATTACACAAACAGTTCAAAAAATAATGTACGAATAAGAAACGACATGTCGGCATGCAAGCATTTCTCGAATGATGAAAATAAACTAGAAACAGAGAGAAATTAAGCAAAACCTAAGAAGCTTTATCGATCAAGTAGATTGGGAAAAACAGTAGAATACTTCATATATATGTATAGACAAGTGCAGAGTGTTAAACAATGGAAGCAAAAATTCAGAGTGAGTGAACTTACTGTGATGATTAGAAGGTGATTGAAGACGAAGATGAAATGATGAAATGGAATTTTGTAATGCAATGTCGAGTTGTCGACACAGAAAACCCTAATTTAATAGAGAAGAAAAAGTAGCACTCTTTCAATTACCCCCTTTTCTCTCTTTTTCTTCCTTCTCTGTCAGCATAGGCTGCCTTTTTTCTTTCAAGTTAAGTTCCTTCTGCTTCTTTTGTTTCGCTCGAAATAACCCTTTTGCTTCAAACGTTTAAAAAGTTTTTTTTTTTGCTCCCCGTGATTTGCGATCTGTTCGTATTAGCTCCAAACCACTAACACCGTTAGTTTTTTTGGGTTAAACAAGGGGTATTTCAGTCTTTTTATGCATAAGGACTAATTGTGTAGTTTGGTAAACTTAATAAAAGGACCATTTGTGTAATTCACTAAAAACAAAGGTTTCTTTTTGTTATTTGTAATTTTATTTCAAACCACCATGATTATCATCACCCATCATCATATCATTCACATCTAACATCACCATTATCATCATCATCAATAACAGCATCGTCAACAACATCATCGGACCAACCACCACCACCACCCACCACCAATCGAACCCCCAACCGACCACCACCACACATACCGCACCACTGCGGCCGCAAGCATCACCACCAACCACTGTTAACCACCACCACCCATCGTTAACCGTTCACCACCTGCAAGCCCTGAATCGAAACCCAAAATCGAACCGGTATAACCAATCAAACCTAAAATCGAACTAGCTTTAAAATCGAAACCTAAATCAGACCATCAATTAACACCCAAATCGAACCCCTCAATCAACACCTAAATCAGCCCCTTCATCTTCATCAGGAACCCTAGCTCTCAAGACCTTCAAATCACGATCGTTGATGGTGCTGGCGCATGGTGTGATGATGGTGGGGGTTTGGGTGTCGACATGGTGAAGATGGAGATGACGACGGTGGAAGTGCTTGTGTCCGGTGGTGGGTATTAGATGGTGACAGTGGTGGCGGCCGGTTGTGGGTGCCTGATGCTTAGTATTTCTATGTGGTGGCAGTAGCGGTGGTCAGACGGTGCTGGTGGTGTGGTTTGGTGATTGGAGGTCGCCGTTGTGGAGGTCACCGGCAGTGGGGGTCGCCGGTTGTGGGTGCCCGATGCTTAGTATTTCTATATGGTGGCAGTAGCGGTGGTCAGACGGTGCTGGTGGTGTGGTTTGGTGAAGGTCGCGGTTGTGGAGGTCGCCGACAGTGGGGGTCGCCGGCGTTTGTGATTGGCAGAGAGAGTAGAGAGAGAGTATAAAGCGTAGAGAGAGAAGCAACAAATATTTGGGTATATTTGTGTAAATTACACATTAGGCCCTTCTTCTTTAACTTCTTGTTTCTTTCAGTTTGTAATCGGATATATGACACATCTAGCCCCTTTTGTATAAAAAGACTGAAATAGCCCTTGTTTAACCGAAAAAAACTAACGGTGTTAGGGGTTTGGAGCTAATACGGACAGATCGCAAACCACGGGGAGCAAAAAAAGACTTTTTAAACGTTTGAAGCAAAAGTGTTATTTCGAGCAAACCACAGGGAGCAAAAAAAAACTTAACTCCTAAGAAAAAAAAGCTGAATCAATCAAGAGAGTAAGAATGAAGGGTTAAGAGCAATAACAGTTTAAACAAAAGCAAGAAATTATCAAACAAGCAAGTAAGAAACTAGAGATAGCTTGAAGTAGTAAATCTTTTCTTTGTGATTTTTGTGTGTAATCTAAGTGTGTGTTTGGGTGTTAATCATTGGGTCAGAACCATCACAATTAGAGGCTGGTTGACAGCTTCTGAAAAGATAAGTGCTAAACCAGTAAGATGTCTGAATCTTTAAGTGCTGAATCAGTAAGAGGTTTGAACCATTAAGAGCTAATATAATGCTTAACCTTTCAGAGGTAAATGTTTAACCAATTCAGATAAGAGGTCTTAACCATTCAGAATCAGTATAATGCTTAATCATTCAGAGGCAAATGTCTGAATCATTCAGACATATGGTCGTGAAACAAACAGTCTGAACCACTAAGTGCAGAATCAGTAAGAGGTCTGAATCATTAAGAGGTCTGAACCATTAAGAGGTCTGTTAAAAGGTAAACAAACAGCCCCTTAGTCAGCTAAGTGTAAAAAGTAACTCAAATACTCTTGAACTTAGCAGGAAATTTAGTAAAGTATCAAAGATTTAAAAGGTAAAAAAAATTAAAACCTAAATGAATGATTCGTAAAAAGATTGTCTTGAACAGAAGGTTATAGTGCCTAAACACACGGACCAAAATATTGATTTACTCATTTCTGAATTTGGATTGTTTTCAAGTACTTTTTATCGACATTTTAGTATAAAATTTATATGAAACTGAACCATATTAAAATAATATATAATTCTATTTGAAAAACCTGTTTATATATGTAATATATGGACGTAAATTGATGAATCAAAAGAAAAAAAAAATTCATAACATTAACCAAAGTTGTAGTATGTTTCTATAACACCTTAAATCTTTATAATATTTTTTACATAACTTTTAGTTCAAATTTTGTTCTAGTTTGCAGGTTTTATTAGAATAAACTGAATTACCAAAAATCGACAAAATGATGTATAAAGTAAAAAAAAAAATAGTAATAATAAATACTATATATTATTAATCATTCATATTCAGAGTTATTGGGCCGGTTGGCTTCCAAATTCTTCTAATTTAAATTATAAATTCGCTTAGGATAAGGATGTGCTTCGAATATTCGAATTCAGCTCAATATGAATTTCTAGTTTCTCAAGTCTGATTCGAATAATAAGCAGTTAGTGATGAATTTTCAAGTACGATTCAAATAATTTCAAGATTTACAAGTCTGTTTGCTAAGTGTTAGCCGGTGTGCCCTGGTGAGTGGCCCCACTCATGCTCTACACCGCCCCACCCTTGATTCAACCGGGCGTTATTGGCCATGTATTGATTTTCACTCTTTCACTCTTTCCCTCTTTGCTGCTCAAAATAATGTCATAACGTATTGATACATTTAATCTTTTAAATGTGCAAATATATATTTATTTTGAACAGCAGAGGTACGTGCTAGCAATCGGAAACCGGGAGATGTAGGCAAGGTCGATTCCACAGGTAAGCGGGAACCGGATAGAATCCGTAAACCCTCTTACCTTCTCAGGTTTGAACCGGTGATCTTTATTCGATGTGCAATTCTCCCCATCACAGGAAATTGACCAGAGCATTTGCTCTGGACAAGATTTTAACCTGAGACCTCCCAGAAAAAGAGTCTCAAGTTCACACCTCCTCCTAAGCACTTGATCTAGAAATATAGTAAATGTGCAAATATATAGAAAGACTTAGAATTAGATTACTTTGAAACTAGTGTCGAGGACGTTTAGCAAATCAAGACCAAAAGTGTCATGTTCACATGTGGTGATGGCATTTTAACCGTCATATCTCATGTAACAGAAGCTAGGAGATGAGGGCAATAGGGTTATCAGCTTAGATTTGTTATTTAGTTATCGCCGACTTTTCCTTACGAAAGCAAAAAAAATAAAATAAAATAAAGTCAACTTTGATTTACATTTTATGCGATTTGGGGTTTTGTGACGTTCGACGTTTTTTAACGGTGTTTTTCTCACATCCATTACTCACTTTCGTGGTTTGTAAGCAAGGTCGACTACTCAATCTCTGTAAAAATCCACGAACACATCAGATACGAATGAACCCCGTGAAATGGGTAAACCTTCATATGATGTCCTTCAAACCGCCCATAGATAGATCTGGCCTCTATATTATAAGGTAGGAGCTCAAACCATTTTGCTAAGTTTTCAAGACGTAACATTGAGTTTTAATCGTGTGAAAATTGTTATGTAAGTCATTATGTTTTTTGTTTTATTGAATTAAGTCCCTAACACTTAAAGAGGTCAAAAATTTATTAAAAAAACGTTTAAATGTCCATTAAGCCCCTAGGAGTGTACATTTTTCATCCGTATGCCTTTTCCCAAGTTTACCCTCCAAAATGAAACCCAAATTTCAAGAGAAACACCAAACACCTAAAATCTTTCCTTAATTCAACCAGAATATATGTATGCATTACACTCAATGCAACCATACAAAAAACTATGTATATTGCAATTTGCACACAAATAAATTATATGCAATTACATTTAATGCAACCTTACAAGCATTTAGGCATGCAATCTCACTTAAGCCAAAGCCAAACAATCAGCTGATGCAATCTCAGATTTCAAATAAACTGATCACACCATGAACTTAGGGTCTCATCGAAAGCAACCTCTCTATTCTTAGAGAATAGATGTAAAGTTGTCTACATCTTACCATCCTCAGACCCTACCTTAGCTTGCTAACGGTGTGATATACTGAGTACGATGATGACCATCACTCTAACATGGTCGTTTAAATTTTTAACGTCCTAACCAGCGTCATTAGTCATAAGGACTTCGTTAAAAAAGTTATAAACCACAAGGACTCATATGTCACTTTCCACATGATGAGAACTCAATGTGGAAAAACCCCAAACCCAATGGAATGCAAATTGCAGTTTACTAAAGGCAAATTGGCTTTTAATAATCCCAACTTTGACCCATTGGCTTACACTAATCCCAACTTAAGAAATTATTACCAACAGTCCAAACTTTTATATTATTTACTTGTGCCAGTTCCTAACTAACGGAAACTAACTCCATTAACCTATTGCTGACGTGGCATGCTGACGTGGCAAGATTTTTTGACGTGGCATGCTGACATGGCAAGATTTGCCGACGTGACATGCTGACATGGCACGAATTGCTAACGGAGTTGGCTTCCGTTAGTTAGAGACTGACACAAGTAAATGATATAAAAGTTTGGACTATTAGTAACAATTTTCTGAGTTGGGATTATTACAAGCCAATGGGTCAAAGTTGGGATTATTAAAATCCAATTTGCCTTTACTAAAAAAACTTACAATCTTCGCTTATAACAGAATTGCTTTGTAACATGTTAATTTGATCAGATAGACATGGATGCTTAACTATTATTAGTATATAACAGTTTGAAAAATTATCATATGATGACTAATAAATATTTAGAAGTTATCATGCACCCAATATCCTCAATATCTCTCAAATCTAGACTAAAATATGATGCAAAACCTATTTGCTCATATCAAATTCAAAAATATGATTTCATAATATCCGCATTCAACTAAAATCACCAACAAATTTGATTTTCACTCATGCGGGTTTTCTTAAAATTAAAGTAAGCAAATACCAGAGACCAGAATCAACAGATGATAAAACAACAATAAGCATTGCCACAAGAACAAGAGTCAGGGCAGCAGTCTTCAGCTGGACAAATAAATAAATAAATAAATAAATAAATAAATAAATAAATAAATAAATAAATAAATAAATAAATAAATAAGCAATTCATGTGAGTTTCATTAGAATTATAAGCACTATATTTTGTTTTCCTATTAAATAAAGATTACAAGAAATTAACGTGTTCAACATAATAACAGAATCAATTTATTACAAGAATAATCTTAAGTTTTTGATAAAGCTGTTTCAACATTCAAAACATACTTTAGAGAAATTTTGACCCGTTTGATCTCTTACCTTTTTAAGATAATTTTCTTTTATATCAATAATATAAACTGTTTTGAGTCATTGACACAAATTTAAATGATTGTATATAGTTTCATGTATTTTCAATATTAAACAAAGAGTCGAATAAATTACAGAAACAGGATTTTAAATTGCATTTTTCATAGGTTCAAAACATAAACATAATTGGTCTTAAATTTTATAAAAAAAAAATCTATCAATTTTCAGTTTGAAAAATAATAAGTTTGACCCAATACTGAAAGACATTTCATTTATCTGTTTAACAGAAAGATTTTGTGTATTCTTTTGTTGGTTTTAATATCAATTCATCAAATAAACCCCAACATTGTAAAAAAAGCTTTACAATTTTTATTTCTGATTAATAAGCTAGAATGACATAATGCCACCCAGTTTACTATGAAATGTCAATGATAAAAGCAATTTACACATGTGATACTTAGATCATGCAACAGTCCCATGAATTAAAGTTTATGAGACGTATGCCATTATTTAACAGCCATTTGCGTAAAAAAAAATCTTAAAACTCACTAAACTTATAATAAACTTACGCTAAAAAAAGTTAATATATAAATTAGACTAACCGTATTCTGGAAACCTGGCCATTCTATATACTTCAGTTGACGAGGTTGCTCCGCGAGAAAAGAAAATATAAATTTTAAACCTCTGAAAATTTATATGAATTACATGTTAACAAAATTTTCAAATGTTTTTCTATCAAATATATGATATATATATTTAAATGACTTTTAAAGTCAAAGTGGTATAGCCACATTATAATAGGTAAATTTCATTTCACTCAAAAACAAGAAGTTATACCAACATTTAGAATAGTACCACAAAAGCAAAAATATTATAAATTATTATGTTATAAAAAACTATGAAAATAAAGTGTTACCTTATAAAGCTCTTTGTAGGTGCTAACCAAAAGGGTTCTTTCCCATCATTATTATGTAAACTAAACTCATGATTTATTCTTCCGACTGAAATGCCATATTTCGCACCATAACGTTCTTGAACAAATTGAGGTCTTGTTATAAAAATCTATAAAATAAGCATTAAAAAAATTGTATTAAAACATGATATTAGCCATACTTAGTGGTTAAAGAACGAAAAAAAAGGATTTAGTTACCTTTTGGTAGGTTATTGATTTGTTGACAGTGAACTTCTGAACACGTGTTAGTGGTTTAGGATAACTTATACCTGTTCTAATGAGAAACTTCAGTTTAGTTGGACAAAATCAGGTTCATTTTTTAAGCTTCACAAAAAATTAATTAATATCGTTATATATGATTACAAAAAGCTGTAAGTATAAATAATTATCCAATTCTTTTAATATATCAATTTAGGTGGTTGCAAATACTTGTAGTATACTTTGGATGACCTTTAAGTCATTTTAACCCCAAAATATATTGGAACTATGAAAAACCATAAGCACGTTTATTTTGTTTCTTTCCATGCGTGTACCGCGTAATTCTTTAAAATATATGTTTTCATAAAAATTCAAGAGCAGATAGAAAGAAGTTACCTGTAAAACTGGCCACTGACCCAGAAAATAATGCCATTTAATTGTTAAAGTAGCTGAAATAGGCAAATTAAAAATGTTAGTGAAAAACCTATAAATCTAATCACATTAAAAATTCTTATTATTGCAAAATATCACAGTTAGTAACAAAATTCAGATTCAATTTGCAAATTAATATTACTTGAGAATTTGTTGCTAACAAGCTAAAGAATTTAGTAACCCTAAACGAACATAATACTAACAGTCAGCACAGTGTTCCAATTTAATCATGAATTCATGATAAATGGTAACACTAACATACAATTAGAGCATAAAATAACTAAAAAATCCATGTTTCCAAGTTTTTTGGGTACCGTAAGCGGACGGTTTACAATTACTTTCGGTATCTAATCAATTAGTTCAGAAAGGAACCTAAAACCCAAATCGAATTCAGCGAAACAAAAATTAAAAAACTTTAAGACACAAAATTCATGAAGATGATGATGCTACTGGTTTAAAATCCGAAATGGTTTCGAAAAACAAAATTCATGATGATGATGTAGACTTTATAAAAGGAAAACAACAATATCACAGATGGTTGCAAAACGAAATTATGTAAACTCTAAAATTGGTTTCAAACCCTCGAAATTTAAACAAGACCTGCAAAAACTACCGGAAAAACACCTTACCGGAATCACAAGCTGCCGGAGAAGACCGATTGGAACATATGTGATTCCAAACGGGAGATATGAATTTGGAAATTGGGCTGCTAAAATATTAGGTTGCGGCCCAAGATTTTTTTTTCTAGGGTGTCAATATTCATTGTTAGCTCTTATTTCTGTCAACCCAATGTTACAATTTTTGGTTCAAGTTGGGTCGGATGTGGGCGGTTTGGGTCGGATCGTGTCATCGGTCGGTTCGCATGCAACTCATTTAAAAACATACAACACGGACACAATGTCAATGGAAATAATTAATCGATAGCCGAATTGAGAGATAATGCAACTGTTTCCAGGACATGAACAAAGCCAATAAATTGCTCTTTAGCGAATCCATATTTATTCACATATCTCAAAACAACAGCCATTTGTTCTTTTTTAGATATATCTCTTGATTCATCTACTAGTATAGAAAATACATCATCTCCAAGTTTCTCAAAAAATTGTTTTAGTACTTCTTGGGCAAAACAATTACAAATGTCCTTTGAATTTTTGGGGACGTCAATTGGTTATTTCCTGAGTCATTACCTAATATAACTTTACCAATAGATTAATTTATTTCTGTGAATAATTTTAAAAATTCCAAAAAATACCTCTATAAAGGGAAGTGTCAGATTCATCATGCCCACGAAAAGATAATCCACTATTCGAGCAGGGAAGTTCGGGCAGTGAAGTTCGGACAGTGAAGTGGGTTATACGTTTATGTGGGTTTGGGGAAGAAAAGGATACTGGGGTTTGGAAAAACATAAAAGAAAGTGGTTCTATCTTATTTCATTATTTGGGCTTAAGAAATTTAAAATTTATGGGCTGAAAGTTTAAGAAAAAAAAAGGTTTTAAACAATTTGTGGGATGGAAGTTTATTTGGGCCCTGGAAGGTTTAAAAACCTGTACAAAAGATTAAAAACTGTTGCAGCAAGGATTCAAACTAGGGTCATACTGAAT
This sequence comes from Stevia rebaudiana, assembly GCA_009936405.2. Taxonomy (NCBI): domain Eukaryota; kingdom Viridiplantae; phylum Streptophyta; class Magnoliopsida; order Asterales; family Asteraceae; genus Stevia; species Stevia rebaudiana. Next base: position 4,589,445 of record WOUH02000002.1, read on the forward strand.
AGGACAAAAGTGAAGCTAGATACTTATCACTCTACCAGCTTGTGTTTTATTAATATGAGCTTTACCTAATAATTTTAATGTGGTCTCTCAAAAAAAATCTTATGGGGTCAAAAAAATTTCACCTTATACGTTTCAATTACGATTTCAAACTCAATGGTGTTGTGTGACCCCGACCCTTATAGGGTGGGTCTGCCCCTGATTGGGGTTGGTTACTGTACTAACTAAACATGTATACTCGGATTCGTTTTATGTTGTTTGACCCGATTCAAACCGACCTAAATCGGTTTAGGTTCAAAACCGAAAAAATACTGAATTTGAAGTATGATTTGGTTTTAGTTAGTTTTAGCTTACTTGAGCTTGGTTCATGAGAGAACTAGTTTTAATTTGTGAACAAAAAAACTATAATTACGTGAACTTCAAACATTTCTCATTTTTTCATACGTTATTCTTTTCTAAAACGGCTTGCACCATTAGATCACAAATTATACCATCTTTCAAACGAGTATAATGAAGCCATATAAAAAAAATAAAATAAAATAAAAAATACGTCGTAAGTAATAGTATACTGCATATATTTAGTATACTTGTACTAAATTTTTATTTTTTGAACGACTCCTTGTAATATACATAGATATATATAAAAAACTTATAGGAAATGCGTAAGATAATGCAAAGTACTAAAACATATGAATTATCATCATACTACATTAATATTACACATATGCAATATGCATAAAAAGATAAAAAAATAAATTTTTTTTGAATAAATCTTTTCTAAAAACGCAAATATAAATTTAAAGAAGTATAATTTGTAAATTATCATTATACTGCATATATGTAATATTTTTTTTTTTAAATTATCATCATACTGCATATATGTAGTATTAAAATTTTATGACGTAATTTTGTTTTTCTTTTTAGTATGGCTTCATTGAGAAAGGTTCATTGTGGAACCATAAAAAAAGAGTGAACTGGGGAACACTTGTGGACCGTTGATTTTTTTTTGTGCTTGATTATTTTTTTTTTGTACTAGATTATTTTTTTTTTGTACTGGATTATTTTTTTTTGTACTGTATTATTTTTTATGTATTGGATAATTTTTTTTTGTAGTGGATTATTTTTTTTGTACTTGATTATTAATTTTTTGTACTGGATTAATATTTTTTTTTACTGGATAATTTTTTTTTTGTTCTGGATTATTTTTTTGTATTGGATTATTTTTTTGTATTAAAGATGGACTGTTCACAAGTGTTCCCCAGTTCCCCCTTTTTTTATGGTTCCCCAATGAACCCTCCTCGCTCATTATACTCGTTTGAAAGAGGAGAAAATTTGTGATTCAGTGGTGCAATTCGTTTTAAAAAATAATAATGTATGAAGAAATGAGAAATATTTGAAGTTAATTAAGTTTTGGTTTTTTGGTTCTCACACAAGAGGGTGGTTTTCTCATGATCCTTCCCCTATCTTACTTTGGTTTTTTAACTTTATTAGTTTCATACTGAGTATTTATTTTAATGCACAAGACTCAAACAAACCAAAATAGAATTCAATGGGTTTGAGTTTAGTTTTCTATAAATAGACGGTATTTTATCGGATTTGGGTTTGCCTGAAAACTCCCCCTGAAAAAAGCTGCATATTTTATGTATTTTATCTGGTTATTTACATATTTACCCAGCTCAAAATAGAAATTATATATATCCATATCCTTTAAAATATTTCACATATTTTTAAAAAGCACCCTTCCAATAATCTTAAAAAAAAAATAATCTTGAATATCTGTAAGAACTCAAATCTTCCAAATGAAGTATCAAAACCACAACAAACCAAGTTCTTAAATATGACATATATCCAAAAATTTGTTGGCGTAAGAATTTGATAAGGTGACGAAATTTGTCTAATCCTGAACTAATTAGTGCTTTAGATAATGGAAAAATTAATATAAGTATAAAATACAAACTAGAAATCTTGAAGCTGAAGATTCATCCTGCACCACTGCTTTTGTTTGCTCCTAAGTTATAAAACTTGAGACTTGAAATGTTGCATTTATTATGGAGTCAGATTTTTCTCCAATATCATTAACGACATGTTCTTCTCAACAGCTCATATACAATGTGTCCATGTATCCAATACAAATCAAAGTATTGTGAATTAGTGATGGTGAAAACCTAGAATACTAACAAGAGCATGAGCGTGATGTATTTAAAGAATTGGTAGGTTAGCAGACGAGTCTAGATGTGTACACCAAATTGTATTTCAGTTGCTGAAATACAATTAGCCAATCTAGTTGTTGCTAGCTATAAGGTCAATATAACCTTGCTACACCAAACCACTACAACTCAATGCTTGATCCAATACTGGTATGGTTCAATACTCAAACCAACACTGTTAACAACATTTGTTAACAAACAACAAACAAGCTAGCTTCTCACAGACGCTAGGACCAAAGTGACTCACAACTTCTAACCCTCCATATAACCTTAATGCTTCCACTTGGGTCACAAACCTACATACTTCTTGTATGCAAACTTCTTTCGGTACATCAAGATAGTGTTAGCTTATAAGTCGAGGGAGAAGCAAACATTGAAATTCAATTCCTGTAGTATTGTATTTATACGTAATATGTTAACTAGAATTAGAGGAAACATTCATATAATCAAACTTAATTCGAGTGAGTTTGCTTTATTCGAAAAGCAAACATTTTGTTCGAAAGAATTTAATTTCATTCGAAAAAGTTTGTTCTTCCAAATAATCCTTTAGTCATTAAAGAAGCAAACAGTGTTCGAACATACTTGAGCTTTGTTCGAACAAGTTTGTTCTTTCGAGTAATGAACCGTGTCTTCGAATAGATCTCAACTCTTTGTTCATTCGAGTAAGTTTGACTTACTCAAATTGTAACAATTGACAAATTTCGGTAATTGACTTTGGCCCAGTGAACTAAACATGCTAGGCCCAATAAGGGGTTAGGCCCATTTAAGCCACGATTCATGAAATACAATCTCATATGAGTTAACAGACTTATTTGGAAAGCCTTTGTGTAAATAATGGGAACCTACAAATAAAACCAGACGAGTAACTGTTTACGCGACTGATAAACGGAACTAACATATAGAGAGATTTAATTATCTACAACAATTTATAATAATATAAATATTATTATTAAAAGAACGAAAAATCACTCAGAGCGACAAAACGCAAAGTGCGTGCGCAAAACTGTAAAATCGCGTTTAACGCGTAATCGCCAGATTCAATCGTTTAACCGTCACGACACACAAATCAAAGCAAATATGAGAATTTTATAATTTATTATAAATATTAAGGACATCAGAAAGAGAACAATAACATTCGGTGCATGAAAACGCGCAATTCGCTCAAATTCAGTAAATACGCGAGAGCAACGAGTTTAACGTAATTGATTACTGGATTAGTGTTATCCAGTGTTGTAAAAATCGGCCTAGGCGGCCGCCTCCAGGCGCCTCGATTTTGGCCTAGGCGGCTGTCTAGGCGCTAGGCGGACCTAGGCGGGTTTAGGCGGACCTAGGCAGCCAGAAATCGGTCAAAATCCCCAAAAAATCAGTTAAAATTGGTCAAAATTTGGTTAAAGTTGGTCAAATTTTGGGTAAAATCAATCAAAATTGGCTAAAATCTATTAAAAT
>WOUH02000002.1:4610938-4623913 GCA_009936405.2 Stevia rebaudiana
GCCGGGTACCTCAAAGCCGCCCGGAGTGGGATTCGAACTTGAGACCTCCCATAGGAAAGCCCCAAGCCTTATCCAACCCAGCTAGACACTCATTGGTGATAGTACATAATGATGAGGACATAAAGATATGAATTGTCTTACAAATGAAAGTATTTACTGATTCTATAATTCTATTTTATTGAGGACATAAATGATGATATGAATTGTCTAACAACTCTAGATATTTAGGTATGTAGTGGGCCTAATTCCAGAGTCTTATTGCTACTCATGTGGGTTCCACTTGATTGAGAAGTGATTTTCTAACTTTGTCTTTATTATAAAACTCAATAGACGGTGGAGATCAAAGTAAAGATCGATTGCGAAGGATGTGAGAGAAAAGTAAGGAGATCCGTTGAAGGTATGAAGGGTGTGTCATCGGTTAGCATCGATCCAAGGCAACACAAGCTAACGGTTATCGGTTATGTCGAGCCACACAAGGTTGTGTCACGTGTGGCTCATCGGACTGGCAAAAAGGTGGAGTTGTGGCCCTATGTGCCCTATGACGTGGTGGCTCACCCATATGCTCAGGGTGTGTATGATAAGAAAGCGCCAGCTGGATATGTCAGATATGAACAAGGACCGTCTATGAACCATTTGGCTCGTGCTAGCTCACTTGAGGTCCGGTACACCACGGCTTTTAGTGATGAAAACACTGGTGCATGTGTCATCATGTGATCTACGTGATGGAATTCAGAAGATTGTGATATTTTTATTAAGTTATTTATTTTGATTTATTAGGTAATTTATGTGTATGGGATTCTCTTTAGATATATTTGCGATAATTATTGAACTTATTGGAAAAGACAAGAAATATAATGAGATAAAAGAAAGAAACTGACATAAAGTTGATTAGGAAAGAAGAAAAAGTGAAACTCAAAAAGGTTGGTGTAGTTGTAAGAGTTCTAAAACTAATTGCTTTATTTAACATGGAAGATATACGAAAGAAATATCTAAGATTTGATCATCGTTGAATATTCTAAAACTAATTGTTTTATTAAATTGAGAATTTTGCCACAATTGAGTTATGGTCGTATTATGAGATTGAGCGTACTTAATTTGATGTTCAACCCTTAAGCCTTAAATTGCTTGGACCGTTGATCTCATGATCCGGCCATAATTTGGCATTATAGGGGCTGTAAATGAAACATTTGGTTAATCTCATGGTTGGTTTATCAATTAGGGTTGGAAATGAACCTTTTGTTTAATGAAAACTTGGTGTAGTGTTCAAGGGAAAATTATGTTACGTTTTCTCTTTTTATAAATAAATGAATATGAATAGGAAATTTGGCTTGTAAAGTTTATTTATTTATTTTTTTGAACAAGCAAGCAAAGAATAAACACGAACAAAGATTGCATTCGTTCATTTGTATTCTTGGCCGTTTGATAATTCGTTTGTTTGTTTATATTAATAAATCAAATTAAATGTGTTTTATTTGTTTAGAATCTAAATGTTTAGTTTATTACCTTCACATTTAAATGTAAAGAAAACTTCTAGACAGATCAAGACGAAGAACTATAATGTAAATGAGAGTGGTATCTCAAAGGAGACTAGAGTTGATGGGGTTGGCGCTGACTTAGACTATTGTGCTGTAAAAATCAAATCAGTCTCAAATGTTGTAGAACTCTTTGCAATAAGAATGCCATTAACATATTAAACCAATAGATAACATGTAACAAACCCTTAATAATTAACAAATAATCATGTGTTAGAGATACACTATGTCAATTCAGAAGTGCGCATATAATAGATAGCTTGGAAACCTACACACAATAAGACTTTTAGAATCATGCCATGGACTCGGTAACATATTTGCCCGAAATAAATATCTTGACAAAGATAAGTTTGCCACCGAATGAAGAATTTAAATCTTTATGTAATTATAAAACAACATTTAAAATTTCCCGGGATCATCAGCATTGTCTAGGGCTGTAAACCAATCGAACGAACACGAACGAATCCTTATTCATCGTTTGTAAGATTCAAACTAACAAACAAACGGTTCACAAACACACAATCAAACAAAATTTTGTGTTCATATTTATTTGTTAAGGAATATAATTTGTCCATGTTCATTTGTGTTTGTTTGTTTATTTTGTAAATAAACACAAACAAAACACACTGAAGTTGACCAACATTAAGAGAAAAAACACGACGAATTTGAATACTACCCTATCATTAGTTCTATCAGAAGATTGGTGTATCAACCAAGACAATAGGTGGAGAATTCATCCATAGACTTATGTATTAGTTCTTTAATTTATATAATAACTAGGGTTAAATCCGTGTGTCACACGGGGTTATGTAAAAAAATTACAGTTGTAACACAAAATTCTAGAGAAATAGGTATTTTATTATAAAGAATATGCATAACATGTATGAAATAAAAGTACATTGTTGTTCAACAAACACTTTCACATATTCTTGAAAAGGTATACAAAACAGTTGCTTGAATATTGTTATCATGCAAGGAATGAATTTATGATGTATGCTTTAATAATGAATTTGTGTTATTAAAGTAAGGTGAATATGTATTTCAAAGATAGCTACATGTAAACTGTAATTTACCGTCATATTCAATGAACTTAGCAAAATGATTCCTTACAACTAACATCTTAATATAATCTTTTTCGTCTACATGCGGTTTCCATGTAGTAATTATTGTGGTAGAACCCTTGAATACCATTTTAGTGCTTTGGCTCTCATTTACTTGAGACTTGATTCATACATTGCACATATTTAAAATGTGAAATCTAATAGAAACAAATCATACAGAAATTCAAACTTCACCAAAGCTGTCACATTTAAAAAAAAAAACACAAGCTAAAACTATAATCTATAATTTGTTCTTGCATTAGTGGTTCAAATTCACACCAAATGTTGCTCTTTATTTAAACGAATGTATATGTCAACCACAAATCATAAACTCAATCACAAATTAATGCAAAACCATAATTTGTTCAAATAAATTTACATAAAGAAATTAACATAAACACAAATTATCACATACCACTACTAAATCAGATAAAGTATTACTAAGGTCGATTCACAATAAACTTAGAGCAAATTCTTATTGATTTGATAGAAACAAAAAACAAAACGATTTTGGAAAAAATATAAATAAAACAGAACAAACTATATTTGATTTATGATGGTCTTCTTCTTCAATTTTGATTCGAGTTCGAAGGTTTTTAGAATTTTTAGAATAAAGTATGGTCATCCTAGGAGAGCCATTTGTTTTCAAGAAATTTTTTAATTTTTTAATAGGAGACGGAAAGTCACGTATATTAGGTCTAAATTGTTTAATTTTTTATAAATAATATCATTGTAAATATAGTAAAAAAACAATTAAAATAAATTTGAAACAGTACGTATTTATTGGAGATGAAAATAACTGAAAATTTCTAAAAAAATGCCTACTCAAATTAATAATTAGAAAACATAAAAAATAGTTTAATTGAAAATTAATATCTAATTGAAACATGGCAATTCAATATTAACAAATTTATGAGAAAAGTAAGGTGGTATTCACACATCACTAAATTTATTTTGGTTTATTATATATATAGATATAGATATAGATATAACTTGTTAAATCATATAACTTAAGAAATGACCAATGATTTCCTCTTTTTATAACTTATATAAACGGGTAATCTTTTTATGCATTTTCAACTATACAGATATATTTACTATACATAACTATTTGCATTTCCCCCCAAAACCAAAGCTATTCAAAACTTGAAGATCGACTCCATCTTTCCCTTAGATATCCTTCTAATGAAAGACGAGCTTTTTGGTTTACATTCACACTACCAAACGATATCGTCTTCTCTTCAACATCAAGAAACGCAAGACTCAAGTGAGACTCTGCATTTGATTCTGGATAAACTTCATCATCGTCATCATCACCATCATCATGATCATCATTGTTGCATAACATTTCCCAATCATGTTGACTTGACTTCTCATCCAAATCATGCTCCCCTCTTAGTATTCTAATAACCTGAAAACATGTCATATTATAAACTGTTAACATTATAAATGACGTTGAATACATTTAAATAACACTTTGGATGATTTCAACTCGTTTGAACCTGACTCATGGTAGGACGTCTTCTAGCCGAACAAGTGAGACAAAGCGTTGCTGCTAGAGCCATTCGAACTATTTGACTTTTGTTGACTTCTTTGTCTAAATCAACATCCAATATGCTTGATAGATCACCCTTTTCTAGCTTTGGTTTTGCCTAGATTATGCTTGATGCGATTAGAACCAAAAACAACTATAAAGTTTAATTTAATTTTTTTAAACAAGACCTAATGATTCTAGGATATATTCACTAACATGTAGGAAGTATGCCACTTTAATAAGATATGAATTAAGATACTCACCCACATGACCAGACTGTCTTCACCTTTAACAGGATCCGAACTTATGGGTCTTTTTCTTGTCAAAAGTTCTAAAAGAACCACCCCGAAAGAATAAACATCCATTTTCTCACTAACTTTCCCATACATAAAGTACTCTGGGGCGAGATACCCGAAAGTTCCAACTACATCACTGTGACTCACGTATGGCACAGTCATGGGTCCCCATATCGCAAGTCCGAAATCTGACAACTGTATAAACGAATACGCAGGTGAGAATCCAAAAGCATTACTTACAACACAAGAAAATGTCGGTGGTTTTGGTAATAGCCAAATGGTCGGGTTGGGTTGACCCCGTGCCCCGAATTACTTTTTGCCCAGTCTTTTAATATAACTATGTTATAAACTCATGTATTATACACGTTGAATAAAATAAAAAAGTAAACATTTATTAATTAAGATCACGAACTATGAAATGATAAACTTTATGTTTAAAGTAAGTAATTAAGCAATACTATTGAAAACGAAAAGAAGTGGTTGGAGAGTTAGAACTGTAAGACGTGAAACTTCATATGAATTACTTATTTATTAGAGATACAAAATTATGCTAATAGTAGTAGTTAAAGATGAAACATATCTAATCTTGACTTATCATTTGTCAAAATATTCAAATTTCCACATGATTAATTTACGCGCGTACCTGTGGCTCGAATTCATCGGAGAGAAGAATGTTTGAGGACTTGATGTCACGATGAATAACCGGTCTCACGCATTCTTTATGCAAATAATTTAAGGCCTCAGCAACTCCAATGGCAATATTCAATCTTATTTCCCATGATAAAACAGATTTATCCTTCATCACACCTAAATACCATTAAGAAGCATCATGATTGTTATATAAACTTACAAAGAACATGATATTTATGATTTTTTAATGAAGACATTACATACCATGTAAATTGTCCTCTAGATTTCCTCGAGGAACAAGATCATAAACAGAGATTAAGTTATCATCCTCCACACATACGCCTAAAAGTGGTGTGATGTTTTTGTGATCAAGTGATGTCATAATGTCGATTTCTAGAATATAATCTTTCCATGCTTCTTTTGAAGATTTTCTGATCTTGACAGCAGCCGATTTTCCATCGGGAAATATTCCTTTATATACGTGATGACAACCACCTTTGCCTATCAGATTCTCTGCCAAAAACACAGGTTTTAAAATATATAAAACTAATGATAAAAATCAAGAAACTCAGAAAGCAAGATAAAATAATCAACTTTTGAAAAGATTACATCATTCCCAGATCAGACTGTTAGGTTTCTTGAAATAAGCACTCAAAATCAAGAAATTTGGTTGGAAAACACAATATCATTCCTGTATCAGTTTGTATGGGTTTAGGGTTTCTTGAAATATGCACTAAAATTCAAGAACCACAAAAGAACACTTAGAGAAGATTATAAAATCAATCATTACTCAGAAAGCAAGACAAAAAACTCAACTTTAGGAAAGATTACATCATCCCCAGATCATTTTGTTAGGTTTCTTAAGATATGCGGTTGAAATCGAGAAATTTGATAAGCAAGAAAAATACTAAAAAACTTAGAAAAATAGAAGAAAGTTTCACAATTTCGTGTTTCTTGAAATATGCACTAACAATCAAGAAACACACTTTGAGAGAATACTAGAAATATGACTTGATAATGTATAATTACCTGATGCAAAGTGAGAAGTTGAGGCTTTTAGTAGATCAAACCCAATCCATTGGCAACGGGTCGAGTTAGTTTTAAGTAAAAGATTCAAGATTTCAGGCAACTCATGAGTCTTTGGTGTAATACTTTCATTACTTGTATTTGTAAACATGCTGCATTCAGATCTTGAATCAGAACCCAAACTTTTCGGACTAATATCGGTGCTTGATGAAGAAATGGTCCTTGGTGTTCCCGGTGCGGACCGGTTTGGTAGGTTCATGACCCACTTGACCACCGACATTTTTCTAGCTTCTCTTGCTGACGGTGTCAAAACGCTATTGGCCCGAAGTAGAGGCCAACCGGGTCTTTGATGTGCAAAGTCTTCTAAAACTACTGAAACCGAACTCAAAGCTTTTTTTCTCAACTCAAACGGGCATAAATCTTCGTTTTTTACACTTTGTGCCCCCTCATAACTGTTTCGACCCATATCTGACGCTTCAGATTCACAAAACTCCGATTGGGTGTCTTTCAAATGCTTATTCCCGATTAAGTAAAAACTTGGCTTTGGATCTCTCACTGATACTTAAAAAAAAAGATCGTATAGTTATTGCTACATGCAAACCATATGTCTGTCGCAATGGTATCAAGGTGTTTGTTAAATTATTTATTCCCAAAACTAGGTTGGGGGGGGAGGGGGTTAGTTATTGTCTAGAACTCTAGATGACAAACTATTAGTTTTTATTCCAAAAATCATGAAATCAAAATGAGTTAATGACACTAGTCAAATTCCAAATTAATGGTAAATTTGTATTTTTTTTTTCACTTTTTACGTGGCAGAACTGTGAATAATTTCCTTGTTTATGAAGAAAAATTGAAGTTTTTCTTTGTTTATGTAGTAAATGGTATCATACAATGGATTAAGATATAAATGTTAGGTGGTTGTGTTGAGGAATGTAAAATTGAGAATGTTTATTTGACCCATAACCCAACATGTTTTGACCAGTCACAAGACAAATATCAATATCATGGGTCCACCAATGCGCCTAACATGTTAATAATCACATTTGAATTATTTAATAATAAATAAAAAAAATTACCTGAAAGTTCACCATTTGAAAACCTCTTGAAAACAACTTTCCCATGATGAAGAGCCAATACTTCAGTAGCTAAAGGTAGTTTTTTGGCACAATATTTTGCAATTGAAAGCCAACCCCTAGAAAAATAAGAAACCAATAAACAAGAAAGGAAAATTTTGTTTTTGAGCCCAAAATAATAAATAAATTCAATTTTAGTAATTACAAGTTTGACCTATTGACTTGTAATAATCTCATCTCAAGAAATTCTTACCACCGGTCCCCATTTTTATATCATTTACCAGTGATAGTCCCCCGCTAACGGAACCTAACACCGTTTGCATTTTGCTAACGTGCCATGTTGACATATCAAGAATGTGTGATGTGGCATGCTGACATGGCAAGAATTTGCTGACTTGTGCCATGTGAGCAAAATGCTAACGATATTAATTTTCGTTAGCTGGGAATTATCACTAGTAAATGATATAAAAATTAAGACTATTGAACAGAATTTCCTAAATTAGGATTATTACAGACCAATAGGTCAAAGTTAAAATTATTAATATCCAGTTTACCTAAAAAAAGGATTTGAGTCTTTAAATTTGAATTTTACATACCCGAAAGCTTTGATCTTGCTAACCCCAACAATAACTGCAGCTGCAGAATAAAACTTGGCTTCTCTAACCAAAACTTTTCTTACAGAACTTCCTCTTAATACCTGCCCAGTGAGATCCACCTGAAAGATCCCATTTTTTAAATTCAAATCTCCCACAAATTTCAAGAATTTTTATATTTTTACTTTTTGTTTAGTTGGTTTTAGTTTAAGATTATCCTCCATATGATAACCACTTGTTAAAAAGAATCTTGAAATAAAAGTACCTGTTTGTGATCACAAAGGCCTTCATAATCAGCCAAATAATCATCCAATAAAGTCTTGTACTTTGATACAGAATCTATAAAATATCAACAAAATCAAATATTCTTTAATTTTATTAAAATTTGAAATATACAAGAAACATATTAGAAGTAAAAAATTAATACTACCTGAATTTCGACAAACATTTATCGCGATCACACGATCACCTGCATCTGCAACTTTCACCATAGCCCAATCAAGAAGCTCTCTACCACATTCATCAAATCGAATTCCCACCAAAACATTTTTTGATTCAACACCTTGATGATTATGATTATGATCCACTGCTTCGAATGTCATTGTGGTTTTTTTTATCTTTGAGATGGATTTTTTTTTATTCTTTCAATTAAAACTCTGCAAATTCTTCTTGAACATAATCTATTTGATCACTAAATTTGCAGAGCCACTGGCAAAACAACCACTAAAAACTACCAAAAGAATATAATCTTTTATCTGCAAATTCGAGTTATAAAGATCTTAAAATCGGTTGGTGTTTGGCTAAATTCCAGAAGATACAATATTCTCAAGAAAGCCCACCTGTATAAAACCAAAAATTTAAAGAAAAAACCAGCCGACAAAAAGAAAAATCAATTCTAGAATATATGATTGGGGAAAACAACAAAAAGAGCAAACAAAAAGGAAAGAAAAATTAACCTAAAATCATGAACGATTTGTGATGCAACTCCATCTTTATTCAAAATTTGATGAAGTTGCCCCCAAAATCAATCCAACCCACCTACTCCAACAATCGAATAATTTATTCAAAACAAACAAAATCTCGATTAGGGTTTTTTGAATCAAAAAGTGGGTCAAATCAAATGGGTTTTCGATTAAAATACAAAGAAGTAAAAGCGAGAGGGGACAGAATTGAAGAAAGCGTCGGCGGACATGAAATATTTCCCGCGAAAATTGCTGGATCGATTAAATTTTTCACGACGGTATTAAATATGAGAGGTGTCAGAGAATTGAATTGAATTTAATTTTGTTACATGAAATTGACGTATACGTGAAGAAAAGTTGAGAGTAAATTTTTGAATGGGAGATTGAAAGAGATCGGAAAACACATTATCCGTTAAAATTAAACTACCATTATTGACCTTCACCGACGATAGCATGAGTCTTTTGAAAACTTTGAATTTTAATTTAATAAAATATGGAAAGGTTCCTTTCTTTCAGATCGTAGTTTATTCATTATGCATGAATTATTTCATGGAAAAGGATAACATGAGTCTTTTAGAAAACTTTTTATTAGTGCACATGGTTTGACCAAATTAACAAGTTTGTATATGTTAATCTTTTAGTGAAATAAATGAGAAATACCATGATACATATTCTATTCGAGAATCAACTAGCGGGTTGTTTGAAATTGACTTACAAAATGATTTATTAACTTATTAATTTTTTTAAAAAGCAATAAGTTGAAAAAGGTGTTTGTCAAACTCACAAGTAATTTTAATAAAGTAAATTGGATTTTAATAATTCAACTTTAATCTACTGGCTTGTAATAATTCCAACTTAGGAAATAATTACCACCAGTCCCAACTTTTATATCATTTACGTGTGGCAGTCGCTAACTAACAGAAACTAACTCCGTTAGCATACTGTTGACATGGCATAATGTCACATTAGCAAATTATTGTCATGTCAGCATACCATATCAGCAAATCTTGACATGTCAGCATTTCGCGTCAGAAAATATTGTCATGTCAGCATGCCACGTCAACAATATGTTAATGGGGTTAGGTTCCGTTAGCTAGGAACTGTCACAGATAAATAATATCAAAGCTGGGACTATCGTTTACAATTTCCTGAGTTTGGATTATCATATGCCAATAGGTGAAAGTTGGAATTATTAAAAACCAATTTGCCTTTTAAAAATGACTTTTTAGAAAGGAGTAATAAGTTGTTTTTCAAAATGTACAAATCCTCCTGTCTTTTCAAATTAACTTATAACTTATAGTCATAATATTACCAATCTAACACTCACCACCACCCACCATGATAACCACCCACCACCGCCACCGTCGCTCCCACCCACCATTGCCACCACCAACCACAACCCCCCCACCCCACCGACTCCCACCGACACACACTACCCGCTAACCACGATCACCACCACCCACCACTACCACCACCCACCAATACCACTACCCCCACTCACCATCGCTGCCGCTGGCCACCTACCATCACCCACCAGCACTGCAACCACCTACCACCACCCACCATCACACGCCGCCGTCACCCACCGCTGCTGCTACCCACCACCACCCACAAACCTTAACATTGTTTTAGATATAAGAATGCCCTTTTGGTAATTTTACATAAATAAGATAAGCCAAATACTTTTTAAAAAAGTGTTATTAACTTATTGGCTTTTCCTAGCATAAAAGTTTATTCAAACACTCTTAAAAAAACTCATTTTGTAAAGTCATAAGTTAATAAGCACTTTTGACGAAAAAAATACTATTGTAGTTAAATAAGCAATCCCAAACACCCTCGTAATTGGAGTCCCTTGTTGAAAAACCTCACTTACACAAGTACACAACATCTAATATTACTAAAAGGTTTTTTTTACAGATACTCTCCAATAGCACCGAGGGAGCGTTGCCTATCCCAACAAGAGAAAACAATCATTCTCTAGAGAACTAATTACATATAGCATCACTATTTAAGTGACCCTCGATAAATCCAAGAACACAAATGGTTAACATATCATGTGGACTTAGGGGTGAAGTCTTTCGCTACTACAGATTACGTTTATTTAGCTTTTTTTTTCCTTTAATTAATTACTTGTTAAATCATTTAATTCATTCACCAACTTCTTCTAAAATGAACAAACTAAGCATTAACTGAGACTCGACATCGAGAATTCCCTATCCTTTGATCGATACTCGGTATCTTGTCATCACTATGCTATGCATATGATGTGTGCATTTGCCCTACTGCATTAAGTCAAGGTTATCGTGCTTATAAATTTAAGGTTTTTGTGTTAATTAGTTAATGATTTTATACTCACTACAAAACACAACGGTAAAAGTTTTATTATTTAACTAAAATTACTTTGATGTAAATTAAATTTTACTTAGACCACTAACATTTAATTATGTTTACTAATATATATTTATCTACGAAAATTGATTTTATACTTTGGGTAAGGCTAAACATATACATTCTTTTACTTCTCATACCCCTCTCCAAAAATGTTTAAAGAAAAAAAAATTAAACCAAAAAACGGTTTGAAGTGTAATTGTATGATATTCTAAAACTATGCGGTGTGGGGCTTGAGTGGGTTGAACCACACCCCAAACACCGCCCCGGGCTCCCGTGAGTGGGGCGTGAGTGGGGCTGGCGTGAGTGGTGGCACAGCGTGGAAGAATCAAAATTTCGAACGTTGGGGAGGGGTAGCCGTTGTAGGTTTAAAAAAAATTAACTTAATTGATTTTTTTAAATATAAATACACATTTCATAACCAAACGAAAACACACCTCCAACTCTTTCTTCTCTCCTTGTTTTTATAACTTTCAAAAAGAATTTATAAATTTTCTCATCACAATGTATACCAATCAAAACACCCCTACCAATCGAAACCGTAACCAACGCCCGGTTAACCCTAACCTCATACGAGACCCGTCTTTTTCTTCAACCCGGACCAACAAAATCGCAACTTTTACGACCCTAACAACGTTTATCGTCCGCAACTACCGTCTCAACAACATCAATATAAATTATTGTTTTGCTCTGTAAGAAAACTCGTTTTTATTCCGTAGTTCCTTTATGTATTATATAACTAGGTTAGAGCATTCACAGTAGATTCCCCATTTTTATGTGAGGGGAATCTACATAATTTGGGGATAAAGAAGCTACTGTGAATGCTCTTATATACCCGTGTGTTACACGACTTGAACAATTTAAATGGTAAAGTCCATTAATATAAATAAAACAATGATAAAGAATACGTATGTGCTTAAGATCTAAAAGAATAAGAAAATGTATATTATAATATTATTTCTAAAAGTTATGCATAAATCATAAATATCTAAATAAACAATTAATGGTTTGATGACGACATTTCAAATTATTATATTTCATATTCTTTTATTTCCTGCCAAACAACAAGACGTAATGATAAATCTCATTCCTGTAGTATAACCAAACAAGTTGATGGAATGGTAATGACTCATTTCTTTCCGCCGCTCATTAGAGTATATTTGGTATGAGGTAATGGAATGGACGACGGAATGGAACGGACGAGGTAATGAAATGGACAAAGGAATTAAATGGATCATTACCATTCCATTGACATGTTTGGTTACCAGTAGTTATAAAACGAATCATTATTTTTTGGTGTTTGGTAGAAAGAAAACGATGAAGGAATGAAATTAAATTTGGGTCGGGTCAAGGTTGTGGTCATTGTTAGGATCATGGACCGGGTTGTGGGTCGGATCATGGTTTGGGCTGTGAGTTGTGTGTCATAGGTTGGGTCATGGGTCGGGTTATGATTCGAGTCATGGGTTGGGTAATGATTTTGATCATGGGTTGGGTAATGATTTGGATCATGGGTTGGGTAATGGGTCGGGTTATGGTTTAAGTCTAGGGTCGTGTCATGGTTTGGGTCATGAGTCGAGTCATGGTTTGGGTCATGAGTTGGGTTATGGTTGGATTCATGGGTTGGGTCATGGGTCGGGTCATGGGTCGAATCATGGGTCGGGTAATGGTTTGGATCATGAGTTGGGTAATGGGTCGGGTTGTGGTTCAAGTCATGGGTGGGTCATGGTTTGGATCATGAGTCGAGTTATGGTTTAAGTCATGGGCTGGGTCATGGGTCGGGTTATGGTTCTAGTCATGGGTCGGGTAATGGTTAAGATCATGGGTCGGGTAATGGTTCAAGT
>WOUH02000002.1:4624013-4645246 GCA_009936405.2 Stevia rebaudiana
AAAAAAATCTCAAAGAAAAGTCAACTCATCATCTGAACTAAGAATTTCTAACTCAATCATCTTTTCTGCACCTTCTTTGACTTTCACTGCACTCGTTTGACCTTTTTCAATCTTTATTCTCTTTGCATTTAGTTGTTGACTTGTTTTGACCTCAGGCAGATTTGACCCAACAACAGGCGATTTTCTTTCACATCCACAAACCAAAAAAAAAAAAAATTAGAATTTAGAAACACACCAACATTTATATTATAAATATAGCCCAAAAATGAAAAATAATGACTTTTTACCTTTTATCTGTGCTTTTAATTGGTTGACTTGACGTTGGTTTTCCTGTTAGTCAAATTGACTTTATTATTCATACTATAATCACAAATAATCAAATTTAAAGACGAATAAACATGATAAAATACCTGCAACTTCAGATAGAAATCTAATTCCTTGTGAGTAAACATTAGTTGTCACTTTTCCTGCATTACTGTTAAAGTAAAACACGATTAATTCTTAAAAGGGGCGTAAACGCATAAAATATGAATTTATCAGTGGGTCCATTTGTTTCTAGTATTTTTATCATGTATATATCACCAACATTTAAATATAAATAAATTAGTTGATTGCACAATGCACATATGGTCCTTGTAGTTGTGGTTTGTGAAAAATAACAGGTTAGAATTTTATGCTTTAACTTTTGTAACAAGTTTGAGTATTAATGCTAACTTCGTTAAATTTTTCATTAAAGTATGATAAAATGACCATAATACCCTTTTACTTTTCATCTTTTGACTTCGACTATTTAAAAGTTAAATGGTATTTTGATCATTTCACCTGATTTACCAAAATGACCATACTTGTTACAAAACTAAAAGCATAAAACCCAAACTAGTAACTTTAAATCCTTAGTAACCAAACCTGTTATTTTTGCAAACCACAAAAAAAATGACATTAAGACTTCAAAATAAATAAAAGATGATATTTAACATAATTAAACCTTAATGCTTTTCGTAATCCCTCAACAGACAAAACTTTCTTTGGTTGTCCAGCTTTTGCAACATTTGATTGGTTTTCAACCATGTATATGCCTTCTGATTGCATTCTATCTTTGAAAGCTGTTTTTAAGTTCCTGAAACAAAAAAAAAAATCAATTAATCATTTTTAAAATGCATATCCAAACACCCTTTTGAATACTAAAAATAAAAATGTGTGTTTCATACCCTCCCATATACTCTACTCTTTTACTTGTATATTTTTGTGATGCATTCTGTAGTCAAATCACCGGTCAGCAAAAATAAAATGTTAATAGAATTGAAAAAAAGAAAAATTAGATTATAAGAATTCCAACTTTGACATATTGACATGTGATAATGTAAATTATTACCACCAGCTCCCAACTTTTATATCATTTACTAGTAACAGTCCCCACTAACGAAATCTAACACCGTTTACACATATGCTAATGTAACATGATGACATGATAAGAATTGTTGATGTGCCATGATGACATGGCAAGAATTGTTGATGTGTCATGATGACATGGCAAAAACTTGCTAGCGTTACATCATGCCACGTAAGCAAAATGCTAGCGTTGTTAGATTCCGTTAGCAAGGGACCATTACTAATAAATGATATTAAAGTTGGGAGCGGTGGTAATAATATCGTGAGTTAGGATTATTAGGTCAACTGAACAAAGTTGGGATTGTTAAAATTCAAATTTCTGGAAGAAAATGATGACAAAGTGCATCCATACCTTCTTATGTTTCTTGCAATATATTCCGGTACGCCTAGAAAACACACATACATAATAAAAAAATTAGTTTTCTATAAATGCGCAAACCTGATGACCCTTAAATTTTCTGTAAAGTACAGAAAGAAGAGGTGGAAAATAATATTGTAAATGTTTTTGTCAAAGATCACATATTCTTGGAGACTATTGTGTGTGTGTGTGTGTGTGTGTGTTTTACATTTTCACATTAGTTTTCAAATTACTCTAAAAGAGCCACCAACTATTTAAGAGTTATTTATCATCATTGTAGGGAAAAAATATTTTAAAGACAGGTAAAATTGGTTGTATACTTTCATAACTTCATCATGTTAGACTATTCTCCATTTTTTCATATAAAAAATTCTCCTAAGAAGATGATAAATGCCAAGGGTACTGTTGGCATAATAATGTTTCCATGAAAAATGGGAGTTGTTTTACAAAATTGTACAGTGTAAGTTATAAAGAATCTCATTACTCACTATAAATAATTAATTAATTTTAAGTGTACAACAAAATATATAAAATTTAAATGACATACTTGTCAATAGCTTCAGAACAAGATTTGCATTCTCCAAAATCAGCAGAAGTTCCCATTTTTAACACTTGTGGTGCATTAAAAACTGTCAAGGTAAACCCTTCTTTCTGAAAAAAAATATATATAAAAGTAACAAAAAAGTCAATATTTTTCAAATTAAAACACAATAACAAGCACAAGAATATATTTTTAACATATTTAGAAACTTTTAAAAAAATTTACCGATTTTGAGTTTTTGCGAACACCACAATTGAAAAAAGCAAATACTGATCCAATTTGTTCATCACAATTCTTTTGATAAGCATTTCCAAATAAAAAAACAGAAATTTTTTTTTCATTTAAACAACTAATTTCCCATATTGTGTAGGGTTTCCCTGTAGAACTAATTTTTTTTCCAAGCTTTTCACATAAAACTCCAACAGTTGCCCAACAACCAGAAAGAGTATCTCCAGATAAAAGGTTCCTAAAAATGACCACAAAAAATAAGAATTAAATAACTGTTATGCAATTATAAAAAGATTATTAATTGAGTGGTTGATGTACTTTATTGCTGTTAGACGAACAAATCGAATATCTTCAAATCGATCACTTAATTCTGTCTTGGTGTACAACTGATTCCTGATATAAAAAAGAATATTAATAGAGTGCTATAATTTAATTTAATTTATTTTTTATTAATTCATTTCTAATGTAAATTGCATGCAATTAGCAATGTTTATCCATCACACGCAATCATAGTAATGAAATTTAAAAACTTAACAAGTTTGATGGGCAAGTACTTTTAAGCCTTGAAATGGATTAAATATTTTATAATTGATTATTTGAAATTTTATAGTATTATTATCCGATTTACGTGTTCAACTTTGAGATTTTGAGACAACTTCTGTGAAATGATGAAATCTACAGTGTTTTAATTGAAGTTACTTACTTGATTCTCAAACCTGAAAATTTTTCAACATCAGCATCACTTGAGCTTTTTACGCGGTTAGATTTGGGATTTTTCTTAGAGATATCAGGATCATAATCAAGACAATCTTCAACAGCAGTTTTAAAAACAGACATGTCGGATTGTCCCCGTTTTCTACTTGATCCATCATCGGATAGATATCCTGTATTTGTATAATATGTTGTTAACTCCTCAAAATTAACATTAATTATTGCAAGATCAAGATTAACAGACCAAAATGCATGCTGGATTGAGTGAATGTAAAGAAAAAAAGTGTACATTTTCTAGAATCAGCATGCCCAATTACAAGCTCAAAGAATTTACTGAAGAGTGAAATGATTAATAAAACTAGAGTTTCTATAGTTATTGATAAGATTGATATATTAGCAGATTTACCTTGGATATAAACGATTTTATTGAAGTAAAAGAAGTGTATACTCAGCTTGAATGTGAATATCAGATAAAAATTGATTAAAAATAAGGAAATGTATGTAAATTACATTAAGTTTAATCACAGGTTTTTTTCACTTCACAAAATTTGATTATTTTGACTCTATTTATCAGCAAATCAGTATCATACTCATTTTTACCCAAACAATCTAAACACATACACCTAACACATTATCATTCAAATGTGGTAACAAGAAAAAACAAATATAAGGTGTCACTAGATATTTAATCTGCAGTCACAAAGAAATTGGATAAATAAAGTAAACTAATTCAGTAGCCCTAATTGAAAACCAAAACTTCACATATTTGTGCGTGGTGAAACAATAGGTTTCCCTAATTCGATCGATTAAACAAACAAACACACACATATTATGGTCTATCTGACGGATTACGACAAAATCCACCAAGATTAAGATAAAAATAATCAGAGGAATCACATTAAAACACACAAATGTACCAGGTGAATTCGGTGAAGGAGATGAAGGAGGGGTTTCTAGCACCCGGTCTTGAAGGGAGAGAAGAAGATCAAGATCGTCACCGTGTCCGGACATGGTAGATTTGCTGATTATGGTCGCAGAGTGCTGTTAATTTTGGATCAAATCGATGTAATATGCAGATTTTGCTCCATTTTGGAGGGAGTTTTGAAATCTTTTTCAGTGGAAAACCATTTTCCCCCGATTTGTCATCGGATACTTTTTGCATATAGCTTCCTTGAGTTCTTTTGTTGGCAAATACAGTCCTTTTTTAAAATCTAGCTAACATTATATTCTTTTCTTAACAAATTTGATGTCTTTCTTCTAATTAATCTTTGTAGTAATTTATTGCATTTTGACTTTTCACTATAGCAAAATTTCTTTAAAACAATAAGGTATGACTGAGTGAGATTAAAGCAAACCTTACTCATATCTTATTGTGATAGAGGTATTGCGACCAAAAAGACCCGCGACTCACATATGTGGCATTGTTATAAGTATACTTAGTTTCACTGTAGCAAACAGTCAATATTATTTAGAGTATACTACTATTTTTTTCCCTCATGTTTGGCACAAATTCTAATATTTTTTTATTTATTAAAACATTTTGTTATTTGCTTATAAACTATGAGAAATTGGTATCATCCCGCTAACACTGTCGGTAAATGTTGTTAGAGCGTCCCATGTACAACTTATGTGCATGGCGAATTTTTTCTTCTCATATTCAAATAACCTAGATCTTTTTTGTTTAAACCCTAGTTTGTACATTCTTCTTTCTTGTTCATCAAGTTGAATTCTCGCAACAACATTAAAGGGTGATTTGATCTTGTGGTTTGCCTACCTTAATGCACACCTCATGTAACCTTGAATGTTACTTCTTTTGTTGTACTAGTAGTGTGTAAGCTTGTACATCATGTAAAAGCTTCTATTGCTTACTGTGTAACTGATATGTGTATGATGACTAGGTAAAACTGGTAAGGTTTTTATTATTACAAGACCAGGTTTTAAATTTATAAAAATGATCTTTGCTTAAAACTACATATAGAAAATAGGCAAATGCACTTATCGTAACATAGTATAGTTAAGGTAAAAACAAAGTATCAAATCCAAGGACACAGTCGATTCCTAGTAATCAACCCTCCTTATGGGTTATATATCTAAAACAGTTTGTAAATCACCTTCCACCGCAAAATAATCTTAAAACTGAATACAAGATACAGCATAACACCACCAACAAGATGACTTAGAACTAGAAAAGTCTCATCCTCTACATTTGTTCAAGTCCTTTCCTTGCAAAATGTTTTTTTTTCCTTGATGTGTGCATAGTGTGGTTACAGACGACGATGGGTGGGGGGTGGGGGGTGGGGGCGAGAATACAATGATGTTGCGTTCATGTTTATTTTAGGGAAATGATTTTTAATTTGTATAGAAGAGGTTAGAAGTGGTGAGAAGTGGTTGGACCATGCCTTCTGGGAGAAGAGGACGCGCATATCTTTTTTAATGAAAGGTCTTCCAGAAAACAAACGATCTACAGACCCTACTGTATGTGCGTGGTCTGCGTCGCGCAGACAAAAGAGTTTTGGAAACTCTTCTCCATAAAACTAACACCACCTAAGTCTACAAGAGAAAAAGGACATACAGATCTCTTTAAATGAAATGTCCTCTGAAAATCAAACGCTCTGCAAGACCATAAGTTTGTGCGTGGTCTGCGCCGCGCAGACGAAAGAGGTTTGGAAGATCTCTTGGCTAATAACAAACAACACCTTAGTGGTGAATTTGGGAACCACGAACAGACCCTTATAAGCGGTTCTGGGTCCTAACGGTTCTCAAGGGTCGGGTAAAGGGTCTCATGGTCCAGCACCGTTTAGTAAAAATGTTAACAAAGCCTTGTTACCAGACAAATTTCCACTTACTAGAGTTTTAGCATCATCAACTGAAATACCCAATCAAGTTGTTGTAAATGAAGAAACATTTAAGTGGATATTTATACTATATCACAGTTCTAACAAAATAGAATATTAAATTTGGAAGAACCAAACGAGAATATTTATATAATCTTACTGTCATACTTTCATATATATATATATATATATACATATTAATATTATAACAATCAAACACAAATACACAATCGAAATTATTTATATAATCTTACGGTTACGTACATACATGTATAAAATATATTATTAGTGTAATACAATTAATCCTTACATATTCTAAAGAAGAATGATCCAATTGAACAATATGAACAATAAACCAAGAAACATGAACATGATTATGAACAATATACCAACTTACCAAAAATCATGAACACACATATATTGGGAAGAAGAAGATGATCACCCGAACACACATATATTTTATCAAGAAACTGAATATTTGATTATGGGCTTGAAGAAGATGAGGTCACGGCTGCTTGTTATGCGTATAACTGTATAAGCATACAACAACACATAGGGTTTTTTAACCTTCAAGTTTTAACTATTAACGCTCCAAATTCGAAACGGTTACACGATTCCTAATTTAGAAACGGTATCTACCCTACCCGTACCCGCAAACCGATTACTAAGAATTTTACCGCGAACCTAACCTTATATATTTTGACGGGTCGGGCTTAGTGGGTCCAAAGGGTTTTATGGGTCAAGACCCTTTTATGCTCTCCCCTAAGCATAATGCAACCAAAAGAATGGCGAAATTAAAAGGCAAGGCAGATGTAGACACAATTTACAAATTACACAAGTCAAACCTCGTTCAAAACATATCGAAGACCAAGCGGCTCAAGAAGAATCCAATTGAGCATTTTGATAAAAGACTCGAAATGTTCAACGAGTTGGAAAGAAACAAGAGGAAAATGGAGTTCGAAAAGCAAAAGAATTGAGATCGAAGAGAAGAAAATCCTTTTAATTGGCCTGACTTTTATGGATCGATACCAACGAGCTGAACATGAAGCCTTACCAACGGGAGAAATACAACATGATTCGACGCAATTAGATTGTGTGATTTTTATTTTTAGTTTTAAGTGGTGTGATTTTATTTTTGTTGTAATGCAATTTGGTTATTTATTTTTATTTAACTATTTACGTTCTATTTTTATTTAATATTTTATGTTCTATTTTAATTATTTAATATATTAGGTTCTATTTTAATTATTTAATACATTTGTTAGTTACAAATAAGATATTTAGTAAACAAAAAAAAAGGATGGTGTTGTGAAAAGAATAGTGTATGTGTTTGTGAGAAAAATAGATAGAAAGCTCTAGAATAAATGTAATAAGTAGAGCAGTTACAAACAGTCTTAGAAGTGTAAACTTAATTAAAACAAAATGAAACAAATGGACAAAAAAAGCAAAACTAGAATTAAACAAACGAAAAACATTATTCAAACAAAACTTCAAAGAGACGAAGATTACTCTTAATTAGTATAAAGAAACAAAACATCTTGATAAAAAGAATCATATGAAACACATAGTCAGGGCTTTTAATATTGAAATCGTATTTTTTCTACCAAAATTACGTCGTGAAATTATCAATTTTCTCATCTAAATAAGTAACAAATTTGTATTTCAATAAAATGTTTCTAATGTTTTTGAGTTCAATTGTGAAATTAGATCAATCATCTCTCGTTCAAGATATATAATTCAAAAACAAAATCAAACATGGAACCCACCAAAAGAACTAAACACAAAGTTCCAAAAGAAGTTGCATCGACAAAAATTTGAAGTAGATGGAAAGCAAACTACAGAATGTATGACATTCGACTATTTATTTACAAAACTCTTGCAATAGATTTAAAAAAAGACAGATTTGTTTGTTCTATCGGCCTTCTTCAACACACCATGACCAATCATCTGCAATCCACATCTCCATTAAACTGAAAAACAGATAAAACCATTTATTACTTTTTGAGTCATCATCTTTTATTATAAAATATCAAACCCATAAAAATATAAAACAAGTAAAACCCCAAAATGGTGTAATATTGTTGTATCAATATGCCTTACAGTGACCTAAACAGTTTTATTGATATTTTTTTCAAATCACATTCTTTTAACTATATTATTTTATTAAAAAAAAAACATGCACAAACAAAAGAAAACTAACCTTAACCATAACCATGCCTTGAGTGACACTTTGGGGAAAACAGAGAATAAACCTTTATTGAGCCCCAATTATGCACCAGTTATCAAAGGATACAATATACACAATTTGGTTAGTTTCAAATGAAAAACTTATGACAAATCAAACGACCCTTGTCCTTCATTAATAGCATACAAGAGTTTCTTGTACATAATTTCCTGCAAAAAACAAATTCAAGATAAAAATCATATACCCATTTTAGATTTATAAAATTTTTACACATTCCTTAAAAAAATGTGCAGTGGTCATATTATAAGTCGAATTTTTAAAAAACGGGTAGATTAAAATTTCTTAATATATTGAACAAGTGCTAATAATAATAGTATTTGAGTTAATTACACAAATGGTCTAGATCACGGTTTTTTCAACTGTGACGAATTTGAGTATTTATCCGTTGACTTTCCATTAAAACAAAATAAAATAACCAAAATACCCTTTTACTTTTTGAAAAGGGTAGTTTAATGAAAAATTTAATGATAGTTAATTGTTTAGCCTTAATGAAACACGTTATTAAATTAGAACTATAATACCCAAACCTGTTACCTATTTATTTCCGTAAAAACCAGGGACCATTTGTGTAATCAACTCTGAACTTTTTCTTGGAAAATACGATATTGCCCAAGTTTTCAGGTGCATATATATTTACAATAGACCTTTTAAAAAATAGTCAAACCAAGTGAAGATTAATTTCATCGCACCTTGGTGGAATATGGTGGAAGCTTTAGGTAATTAGCACATGTCATCACACTCGGTAAATCATCATCTGCAGATTCCGAAACTCCAGCAGCATTAGAAGCTGTGTTGTTCATTGTCGAAGAATGCTGTGCAGAGAACAAATCAAATTTAAAAATATTAATAATAAAATTATGGGATAAGTTTGCAGAAATGTAATCAGTTCTCAGCTTTGTTCCACATACTCTATTTTTTTCCATCAAACTGGGTCACTTTAATTTAAATAAGTGTTTTCAATCCAATACATTTTACCTATGTCATTTGGATTATTATTATTATTTTTACTTTTTAAATTGATGGTGGTTGATTATGTGAATTAAAAAATCATTTATAATGTTGTAGGTAAAATGTATATGATTAGAACAAAGCCAAAAGTTGGTAATTGGTTACATTTATATGACAGTTTACCTAAAAAAACGATAAGACATAAAAAAAAGTGCAATGATATATATTTATAAATTTATACCTTTCTCACAATTGTTAACTTAGGGTTCAACACAGCCAAACCACCAGGAGGAAGACGAGGCGCGCCAGTCACAAATTGACAGAAAGCACGTTGCTGATCTGGATTAAACTCTCCCATAATCTCAAGCAGCTAAAAAACAAAACTTATTAAATTTTAAAATTTGTACAGAAACATAGAAAATTAAAAAGGAAGGAAATGAAGTTGCATACATTTACTACTGCAGGGCTTTTGGAAGTGTATCCATGATCAAATTTGATATGTTCAACAAGCGTATCAGCCTGCAGTTAAAATAGTTAAATTTAATTAATCTTGCTTGGTAATCTTCTAACATGTTTAAGTACAAGCAGCATACCAAAAAATAAATTAATTAATCAATTAAAAAAAATCACCTCCCATAGCTCTCCACGTCCACAAAGTAAATAATCCAACTCACTTGGAGAAAATATTTGTAGAGCCGAAATGTCAAAGACCTGAAATTTAGGTAAGTAAGTGCACATTAAGTTTAAATACAAAAATAAAAAAGAAAAATTACATTTGATTAGGTGGCAAAGAGTTTATTTAAGTTTTTAAAGATTATAACTAGGAAAACTAAAATATTATAAAAAATCCACGATTCCTTATAAAAGCACATCAAGAAGTTGCAAGTAAAATTTCTTTTTCTCACAACTTTTAAGACTGTGCAACCAAACTTTACTTGTTAAAAAACTACAACCCAAATTGACAACTTTTTTACAAAAACTGATTTCTTTTAAATAAAAATAATGAACCAAACAAAATTAGGAAAAAGATGACCTGATTAAAGCCAGCTCTAAATGCTTCCAGTTGACGGGTGATACCAGTCTTGACAGTAGCATCAACTACCAGAGAAATGTATTCTTCCAAATTGTTTAAATCAACCTGTAAATTTATTTTTAAATAAAAAAAATTCTAGAATAATATTAACACTAATATAAATATATATAAAAAAAAAAAGAGTGATGGAAGTACAATGTCATCGCCTGTTTTGAGAAGAAAATCAGGATAACCAGGAAGTGTGAAATCCAAACAAAGATCTTCAATTGGGGCCCCTCTAAATCTTAAGTTGAGAATTCCATTTTGGTCGTTTATAGACTCTAAATATTGTTTCCGCGAAACAAGAGCTTGCAATTCTTGCAATGTTTTACCAAATTCACCATCAAATAATGATATATCATGCAAATCAAGTTCCTGTAATACAACAAAAGTCAAACGTCACAAAACGGGTTTCAAAGTCTACCAATATGCATTTTCAAGAAGCATGGGTGTTTTGGTTATAAAAAGCGTGTATCAAAATAAAAATAAGATATCTAACCATCGATTGCAATGGGTCAAAGTTTTTCAAATCTCATAAAAGTTGAGATATCTAACTATCGATTGAGTAATGGGGTTTAAGTAGTTTTAAGTTTTAACAAATTAAACCATTACTAATCTGAATGGAGATGATGAAAGTTTCTAATATTTTAGTGTTTAAAAGTTAACTTAAATTATTATCTATAAAAAACTTTTTAGTATTTAATTTATAATAAATTTCTCGCATACGTGACCTGTACGAATCAGCTTTTGGTAACAAAACGCGCAGAAGCACCACAATGTTTTTTAAAACCCTACTTTGCCCGTTTACTACCTCTACTAAAAATAAAACTCTATAAAAACGAAAACAAAATAATTAATAAATAAAAAAGTAGCTTACCTGTCCAAGCACAAGTTTATAAAAAGCGACTGAAAGTGGTAGATCCAAAAGCCTACCATCTTGAAGTGCTTTCGCCATTACGCGACCAAGAAGACGAAAATGTTCCGTCACTTTAAAAAAGTGGGACCCATCAGAACTATCAACCGTTGGAGCCCAAGGACGAGGAAATAAACCCAATGGTGCTAAAACAATCTCTCCATCACCCTTTCCAGATTTCTTCTCAACTTCCAATGACGTGTTGACATCTGGCAGATTAGATCTCCACATTCTCAATCCTGCTTTTTGTAGGTCATGACTTAATAACGTATAGAACTCCAAAGTGGGGCCCAAACCGGTACCAACTTCACCAAAATACTCAACTTCAAGAACCGCCTTTTGACTTGAATACATCTCCATCACTTTTGCAGCCGAATCAAGTATTCGGTTACGGGAAACACGTACTTTTTGGCGTTGTAATCTTCCAACTCTGAATTCCCGCTCGTTCATAGACCCGTGACCGTCAGCACCCTGCTGCTGTTGTAAGCGGTGCAACGCGCGCGATAAACCGAAAGCCGTTGAGTAAAAATACTGTCGCCTGATTTCAAACGGAAATAAAAACGGGCATGATTTGGTTAACTGATAACACCATGACGGAAGACTTCCACTGCAAAGCGCAAGAGCATCTTGTATTTGTCTGGATAATTTCGGAGTTAATTTGCTATTTATAAATTCATCATTAGAAACCCTAACACCCATAGAAATATTCAATTCATCTAGACTATAGACTTTCCCTTGAGCAAAACTATTGGTTGCTGACTGTACACGCAAGCGCGGTGCCAGCTGGTTTAACCCTTCTAATACGCGTAGTAAAGATAATATGTTGTAAGTCGGGTTGCTTCTTTCCAGATCACACGGGAGTTCGCCTTGTAAGATGCTGTCTAGAAGAGACACCTGATGATCAGAATTAGGGTTTGATGTGGACCCCGCTTTGGTTGTGGATTTAGATGGGGTGGTTACAGCTGTTTGGGTGTCGGCTTTTTGGTATGTGATGGTGTAAATATCGCCCCATAATCTGCTACCGTCACTGGATACGAAATCATTTGCGTTATCATCATCTTCATCAAGAACCAGTTGTCTTTGAATAGCTTGATAGATTGTCAAATTGCGGTTGAGTTGTTTTCCGCCTGAAGAAAAGATTAATCTAGAAGAACCTAAAAGGGGCCGCCCATGACGTTCTCTGCCGCCACGTATTCCGCCATTGGCCGATGAAAGCCCCGCCATGGCGGCGGCAGCAAATGACATTTTACCCCTTGAGCCTAATGAGTCTGACCCACGAACCGCAGTACCACGGCTGCTGCTGCTAGAGCCACCGGCAGGGTTGGTTTGGTTGTCGGCGGTTGCACCGCCAGCGGGTCTTTCTTCACCTAACTTAACATCATGAACTTTGTCTGGTGTGCAAACGGGAAGAGAATCATCCCTTAGTACCTGCACAAGCATTTTCGTTATTATTATAACTAGTTGCTTATACCCGTGTTCTGCTGCGAAAACGGATTAATTTTTAAATTAAATTTGAACCAAAAGAATAAAAATAAAAAAAATAGGAAATTTTACAGAAAATATTACGAATTTTGTTAAATCTGACATAAAAAATACTTTATTAAAATTAAGGGGCTTAAATGTAAACCTAACATATTTCCCTTGGTAATTCTGTAGCTTTCTAGGGACCAATTTTGTAAGTTTATTTAGTTGAAGTTAACTTCAACACATATATAATTGCTGCTAGTCTGCTACATTAATAAAAATAATAATAAAGATATAATGACAACATACATCATCAGGATCTTCGTCATCATCCTCAGAAATGTCATCATCTTCAATCACCAATGCATCATCCATTTCAACAGGTGATATATCAAAGTCCTCATCCTACAACAAACAGATTTCAATATTAATACAAAATAATAGAATTAATTTTTTTTAATGTAAAAAAACAATGTTGGTACCTCAGAAGTAGAATCTCCATCAACCGATTTCATCTGTGCATCTTTATCCAAAGAAGCTCTTCTGCGCGCAGCATTTCTAGTCTGTGGGCCTCCTCTCGCATCATCATGACCTGGTTTCAACACAGCTTTACCTTTCCCTTTTGAAGAACTTGCATTTTTTTCCTCAACTTTATTCGCTGAGTCACCAATACTAACTGCTGACCTGGACCGCATTGAATGATGGCGCGTACCAGCCACAGGAGTAGTAGTTAAAGATGAACCGCCAGCTCCCGTAAGCGCGGTTCCAGACTCCAAATTGCTAACGTGTGCCTTCTGACTAGACTCGCTTCGTTGCACACGTGGCCAGAGAAAATCCTCAACAGCTGCCAGACTGGCTAACGGGTCAATCAACACGACATTTGAAGAATAATCGCGAAGAGACTTTTCTCCGTGGGCCCTACAGAGACGTAACTTGAACGGTTGAGACAACGCGCCGAGACCAGATGACAAACGCGCGTTTCCGGTTGATGACCTGGCGCTGTGACTCAGCACAACCGGGAACCGTTCTAACGATGTCAGAGCTAATTGAAGCTTCTGAACTAGATTAATCATTGGAGCTTGTTTTTCAGCATCGAGACTCAACGGGAGTGCAACTTGTATAAATGACGTGTATCTTTTAGTTGCCAGCTGGCGTAATTTAGGCAAATTCGTGTCGGATACGCGTTCTTTGTTAAAATGCCCGCAAGAGAAATAGTTTAGTAAAGCGTCAACAACACCGCTACCAATGAATTCAAAAGTTGAAACACCGCCATCTTTGTTTAACTCTGTAAGCATTTCAACCATAACTGCTAACAAGTTTTCTTCTTTTCCAGGTGAAAAGTCAACAAACCGAGAGGTAGACGCCTTTGACTTCCCCTTTGACTTTGACTTTTGATCATCCACATCAGCACCCAATTTCTTACAAAGCATTTTCAAACGTAAAAGATCATCCGTAACACCAACTTCAGCAGTAGCACCAGGATCAGAAAAAAAGTATTTATCTTTGAACGCTTTTGCATTTGTGCTAACCGCCACGCGGAGACTGGAACTGACAGGTGGCAGTTCAGCAGAGTGTTTCAAATCTTCAGCAGCAGTCACATCTGTAGCAATGCGGCGGCGATAACGCCTCGAACGTAAGGAGGATCCAGTTATAGAATCATTAATCTTCTCACTTGATAATGGTGAAGAAATAGCGTTACCAGATGATGATGATGATGATGATGACTCAGCAAGTGTTTCGATTGCATGAACAACGCCTTCTCTAACAAACATCTTACTGAAAGTTTCCGGAAGCTTCTCCATTAGTATCTCTGCGATCTGAAGCGAAGGTACCAACACTTGCGGGTCCTTCCACGCCAAAACACCAGCCAAGAAACTGAAATTTCACAAAATAATAACTTTTATACTTATTTTATACAAAAATAAAATAAAATTGTAATACCCAAGTCCCAATAACATACCTTGATATGTTTGCAACAGCAAGTAGAGATTGAATCATATCAGCAGTACTAAAGTACATCAACTTCCCAATAACTGAAAGACATTTGTGACGCACAGGGGCATTTACACTCGACCCGTATATCTACAAAAATAAAAAATGTCATTTAACTTTACATAAATAGTTATAAATAGAGATTGATTTCATATAAATCTGTACAATACATATCAAATATCACATTTATCTAAAAAAAATCAGAAAATATATACTTCCTAAAACAAACTTTGCAAAATACCAATTTTACCCTTTCAAATACATTATCCTTCTATAATTACATATCCCTACCTGAAAAAATAAAGTTAACAATAATAATTTACAGCTATTTATTAAGTAGGATAATTTTTTTTATGAAAATTGTTATTAAGGATAGATATGATATTTTGATTAATTTAGGGAAATATATATGAAAATTGAAATTCTTTTGAATATAAATGAAAATTTGTAAGATATAAAAGAAATTAATCCCTATGCATATGTTTTTTTTTTTAAACTAACCTGAATCAGAACAGGAAGAAGGTCCATCCCAAATTGCTGCAAAAGCTCAGGCTGATCGGTTAACAACTTTTCGCGAGCTGAAACCTCGGTTGCACCGCCACTCGATTCTTCTTGTTTGCTACTACTTCCTGCAGTTGACTTTCTTATAAGTGACCCTTTGACAAAAACATTACTACTTGTAGGAAGAGTTATGGTTCCATTCGGCAATGGAGGAAGAAGCTCATTTGCTAAATTCACAATCTCAAAAATCTACACGCAATATAAAAAATAAAAAATTATCCAAAATATATTGCTGAATGTACAACTTGATATGTATAGAAATCAAGACATACAGTAACAAATAAAAAAAAAATAAAAAAAAAATACCTGCTCTGGTGGTCTACTCAAGGCAGGTGACACAGACATGGTTGCAACAACACCAGAACCTGATAATATATCTTTAAGAATCCCACTAATCCCTAAAAGAAGCAAAGTTTTGGATCCTAATGGAGAACCACTTGCACATGTAGATAACAATCGGATTAATCCCTGCAAGATTTCAAATTTAAGTAATGTAGCCTGCGAGAGTGAATCTATATTCCAAAACAAAACAATATTAATCTTAATAAATAAAATAAAATATTAATTATGTACCGTGTAAGTAGATGTACTGAGGGATGCTTGACCACCGCCAGAACAACTGGTTGAAATAAGAGAAGCTGCTTGTTTAACCAATCCATGAACGCAAAGCTCGTCTAATTGATCAGGAGATGTTGCAAATGCTTCAGCAATTCGAGTCAAACAAACTGAAGCGTGCTCCAAAACCTGCAAATAATATTACAAAATTAGAAAAAAAAATATAATAAATTTCTGAATTTTTAAGCTAAAACTGATGATTTATAGTACTCGCCTTCGCGTCATGGTACTGAAGAAGATTGGTCAATAAAGGAACAGCTTCCATGACAAAATCAGCTGCATCAGATGGAAGTTTCTTGCACATATTTGCAGCAGTTGATAGTGCAACACGCTGATGAATTAAAACAAAGGGTCAATATAGTCATTTTAACTTTTTTCTGTATATTATTCATGACAGAGGTACCTGGACTCCGGTTGAAAAGAAGTCAAGATATGAAAGAACTGCCATTAATGCCCCTGCTCGCAAGCAGGCAGTTGGGTGTTCTTGAGATATCTTCTTAAGAGCTTGCAAAGACTGTTACAAAATTGATTAAAAACTACAATCACAATTCACATTTCTGAATTCAATTAGGGCTAGCAATTTCTGACACTGACCTATTTACACGACACAATAAGACACAAATGTAACAAGTTTCGCGTCATTAACAGATCAACACGATAAATTTCATGTCTTAACAGGCACAACTTTAAAACTTTTTAAATATATGTTACTCATTTAACATAACCAGTTCAGAAATGTTTTGAGTAGATGCTATGAACTAATTTTTATTAAACTATGTTATGTGTTATTTAAGACTTTGTGAGGTTCTTGAAGATTACTTTGGACTGTAGGCAACTTTTGTTTCAATAATATGTTTTTTTTTATCGTGTCTATTAACTAGTCTTATTGTTTAACCTGCTTCTAAACAGGTTCACGTTTGTGTTTGAAAAAAATTTGGAAAAAATGACACGATTAGATATCGTGTGGTGTTCGGGCCGTGTTCGTGTCTTATCATGTTTGTGTCGCATGTAAACTGTCATGCCAGCCCTAGTTTAAATTATACTCTAAACACATAACATTCTCAGTATACTTATAACATAGTCAAACTTACGCGATCA
Source organism: Stevia rebaudiana (assembly GCA_009936405.2). NCBI lineage: Eukaryota > Viridiplantae > Streptophyta > Magnoliopsida > Asterales > Asteraceae > Stevia > Stevia rebaudiana. The sequence continues at coordinate 4,640,983 of WOUH02000002.1, forward strand.
TAATTAGTAAAAATAATTAGCAAATCAGATAGCATACCTGTTCAGCCAAATCCATGTACTCAATTGTAAGCAATCTTGCAACAAAGCAAGAAACAGCACCATAATGCACAACAGCAGCACATGAAGACGGTAATACATCGCAAAGATGCGTGAGTGCTCTAGCAGCAAGCAACATAATATCCGCGTTGCTCTCATGATTAAGCAACCCAACAAGAACAGGAACAAACGAATCAACCGAAAAAGTACTGAGTGAATCTTCAGTCCCAATTGAAAGCATATCACATAACTGTGTTAAAGCCTCAACTTGTTTTCCTTCTTCTCCATCGGCCCGTAATCCTGAAAGAATCTTTTTCAACCGACCGCTTTGATGTGAAGATGAAGCAGAAGCCATTGCTGATGAAGGAAGCAGATCATCTAAACCTGCACCTAATTTTCTTAACAAACCTTGAAGTGCACTGCTTGCAGAAGTTAGATTCTGATGCAAAATCCCAACACCACCACCTTCGTCTTCATCATCATCATCTTCATCATCATCGGGTCCACCTGCACCGCCATCGATATTCAGCCCCAAATTGTGGTCTCGGTTGACATTATCTCTCTCCTTAACCCTAACTTCATGTTCTTTCTCTTTACCTTTATCCGAATTATCCCTATCTGATCCCAAATTCAAATTAGCAGTATTCTTCCTACTCCTACGTCCTCCTCGACCCGACCCGGAAGATTCATTGATCGAATTATCCATGTTGGAAGCACGTGAACGAGTAGAAACCGATTGAGCGATTACGTTTGCAGCAGATGAAGAAACGGTTGTGGAAAGACGAGTGCGTTTGTTGGAACGGGTGGTGGGTCCGCCGGACGACGATGATGAATGGGCTGATGAGGTGGCCTCCGCCCTCTTCCGGCTACGAGTTTCCATACAAAACCCCAAACCCCCTTTCGTATCCGACGATCAACGACGATCAGAGAAACAATGATCCCTAATCATCGTCGTTCACAAATCACACAAAAGAAAAACCCAATTTATCCAGAAACAATCGAAATAACGCAAAAATTGACAAACCTAATTGAAATTTTTTTATGCTGAAAGTGATAAATTAAGATAAAATGTAAGTAATTTGAACGATTCAAACCGATCGGCTCAATCCTCGACTGTATGAAGAGAATTTGACGATGGAGGAAGTAAAATCAAGAGGTATAAGGTTAAAAAAACCCTAATCGTTGTTGTGGTTATTTATATATAGCTGTGTGTTTGTGTGACTGGTACGTAAAATATGCAACAAAATATCATTCGGTGGCTTTTTTCCATTCTTTGTTTCATTTTCGCCCTTTGATAATTCGTGAATCACAAACAAAACTAATATTTTTAGGTGATTTTCATACAACAGAAAGGGTGTATAGTACGTTTTTTAATTAAATAATAAATAATATATTTTTATATTTTTATTATTATTTTTTTTATCCTATTCATTTACAATCATCTTAAAAAACTATTAAAATAACATTATTATTTTTTCTCTTTTCTTCATCAAAATCCTTATTTTCATATTTTTTCCTAACTATGGGAGATGAACAACCAAAACTCTAAATATTTCTCTCTCATCTACTCACAACCACTTCCAACCACACCTTAAATTATGCAGATTTTACTCACGTAAATTTAAGGAAGCTAGTTTGAATGCTCTAATATGGTGGTGTTAATATGGAATCATATAATATAATAATCTAAATCCTTGAATTACATAAGAAATTCTAGATTTTCTGCATATAATGTGTTTAAGTTTAATAAAACATGTTAGTCTTTAAAAAGAAATTATTATGAAACAGTTTGTGCATTTTTGTCTTACGTCACTTCCCTCTATTTTTAGCCAAGTTTTCATTCTTCTTGAACTATTTTCTCTATGTATTCTAAACTTGGTGCAAAAATAGTAAAGTGTTCATGTGGCTTACGTCTAAGGATTTAAACCTTATGAATTTCAGTAAATTCCAGCGTCAGTTTTATGTGTACTTAAAAATCTAATTTGCTTTTTCTTGTTTGGTTTGATATTATTTATTATTTATCAGTTTTACCAATTATAAAATTATAGCTTTCTTAGTTGGGTTGACCCACAAAATGTCGTCATACGATGAAGATTATTCTTGGTTTCTTGAGGTTATCACGCAATCTTGAATCACTAATCAAGTTAAAATACAGGGAACCAAAAATCTTAAATCAGTTTATTAATAAAAGTTCGAACAAAGAAACTCATAAGAAAATATGTTTATTATAAGTTGCCATTTATAATTTATGTTATTCTTGATTGGAGTGAGCTCCCATTTCATATAGAGTAAAATAATTAAGTGTAGCCACAAGCTCATTCAGTTAATTTGAACGGCACACAAAAACGAAAGAGAGGGAGAATATTGTGTTCTCGAGTTTTTTTAAGGAAGAAAATAGAATAAAACTGAAAAAAATGTGTATTCCTGAGTTTTATTTAATGGAATTAAACACAAAATATTTGTGTTCCCGAATTTTTTTAATGAAATGAAGTGAAAAAAATAAATGATAATTCTTAATAATTTTCACCTTCTAACTTTTCTTTCATTTTGGAAAGAAGTGGAGGGAAGAAAAATGATTCCTTTATATATCATTCTTTTTTCTTCTAATATTCTTTCACTTACTTTCTTTTCTTTCCTTCATTTTCATTCCCTTTATTTTTTTTTCGATTATTAATATAGGGAATACAAATGTATATCTTCTTTAATATTGGCCAAACCTAACCCTTATCTTCTATAACTTTTACAGATATTCAATACAAGTTTTAAGTTCAAAGGTTATGTTACACAACTACAAAACTCAGCTTGTTGTCAGACGAGGACCATTGACCAGCAACAAATTACTATTGAAGTGGTATGTTGATAAAAAGAAATAAGATGAAGAATATAGATAAAGATTTGATAAAAATCTTGTAATCTATATTTTGGAATATATTTCTTATGTAATCCTATATATATTTGTAAATATCGTTTCTGATTACTTTGGGATTTGTTAGCTAGTACATAGCTTATGAGTTATCAAAATATTGTACGCATAACCATTATTTCTTGATCAGCTTATTGCAATTCTAATACTTAACATGTGGTTGAATTGATCATTTATTGTGTTCCTATTACAAACAAAGATATATATGTTGAGAGGAAAAACTGTATTTCTATATCTCATATCACTTGTATATATAGTGGATACAAATGTAACCGTTACATCAAAGGGGAAACGAACAGTCAATAGTAACGTCTGTTAATAATGTGGAATACATAACATTCCCCCTCGGACGTACTACTAGTTGTTATACACTATCAACATTATGCTACTGGATAATGCTGGCTCGATTCTATAAAACCGATATTAACTGATACTGCATGATCAGTTATGATGCCTCATTAAAACCTTACTAAGGAAAAGAGTACAACTTGTATAATACTTCCCCTCAATTAAGTATATCTTACGATCAGAATACTTTGAATGTGTATTGCGAATAACTTTGTCCATATTAGAATAAGTTAACATTTCATGAATGTTGTTAATTGATGGACAAATATGTACAATTACATATACCCGAACTGCAGGTCGAGTAATATCAGTTTGTGTCAACTTCTTTCAAAAAATTCTCACTCTAAGAGTTTGATGATTCTCTGGATTAATCTTTTATATCATCAGTATAAACTACGATTATATTAATCCAACGAGAAATATTTTGACATACTAGTGTTTAATGTTGTTAAACTTGTACCTCAAATAACCACTAAGTTAGGTATTATTTTCTTAATGCTTCAGACATTTTTAACATTTAGGCATTTTCAAGTTAAATAACTTTAGATGTCTCGTACACAATCCCAATGAAAACATCTTTATGTTTCATCTAATAATTTTCAGAGAATACGAGGTCGATACATATCGTAGGGTTATCGTATCCACTGCGGGGGAATATATTTCCTCATAATCAACTACTGTGATTTGGGAAATAAAAACCCTATGCTACAAGGTGTGTCTTGCATCGCTAATGTCATTCTTTATGTTTCTTCTTTATTGTAAAGACACTCATATATAAACTACTGGTTTGACTTCTATGGTGTTCGAACTACAGGTTCGAAAACGTATTCGTTTATCTAGAAAATCTAACTGAGCCTTCAGGGCATCGTGTCATTGTGGCAGTCACCTCTGTGTATGTATTCTTACAGAGTTTTATGTACGTAATCATTTTCCTTGATTACATCAATTTACTATAGC
>WOUH02000002.1:4649585-4665922 GCA_009936405.2 Stevia rebaudiana
GGTTTGAAGGATTTGGGAGGGGTGATGATGTGGCAGTAAATTTGGGAGGGGAAGGATTTCGGAGGGGTGACCGCTACAGATAGTCTTAGAGTAAGAGTCCAATGAAAGATAATAAAGAAAAGTTGAGAACAGGCCCATGTGCCTACCTAATTTTCTTTTACTTTCTATTGGGCCAACCTTATTTCTATTATTTAACATTACTTAAATGGTTTAAGTCTAAAATATTTAATTTTCTATTTTTTCTTTTTCAAACCGCAAGAGTTAAATTCATTCAAGAATACACCAGAAACACTCAATGTATAATGCAAAAAGCAAACAAACAACAATTACAACACCAATTTATCACAGTTTCCCCTTCTTCCTCCCTCAGAAATGATTACAACCTAAGGATGTACTGTGTTTCATTCAACAAAAACTTAAGTTTTTGTTCTCCTCCATAATTCAGAAGATTGGAGCCCATTTATCTTTGAATACCACCTTATTTCTTGACTTCCAAATACACCAGGTGCAGCTAGAATTAATATACGAACAACAACCCGTTTCTCGGGATTATTAGACGCGTGAAGATGGATATCCAGAATATCCTTTATTGAGTATGAAAAGATTGGGCTGGATTGAACACCAAGAGCTAATTCGTCACCAAATGATTGTCGCAACATAGCATTATAAAATCACTTGTAAATATAGCTGTAAAAGACCCGAAAAAAAATGAGCGGTAGGAGTCTTGCTATTTGATTATTCCATCTAGAACATTAAATAAATGGGAAAGATGCACTAAGTAACAAAGATGAATAAGAAAATACGTAACATGTCAAGTAGCTTCTATAAACAAGTGAAGTAGTATACAGATTAAGGATTGGTTCCTTGTTCAAATATACAATTCTATAATGTATAATACTATGATTAATGTTGGTTCCTTGTTTCTGTTTGATGTATGTTGATACTAAGTTAGCAAATTGAGGAGCTTGTAATAGTTGGAACAACTCTTTAATCAATAATTAAAATTCTTAAGTTAGCCAATTAAAACAGGTTCTAAGTTCTAATAACTTCATGTTTTATCTATAATGAATCCACTCTAATCGTTTCACAAACTCTTATATATGAACAACAAGGGGACGGATAAACTACAACTATTGTGTTCGTGAGAAGCGTCGGATAGAATCAGAATAGGACACGTGTACAATAGGCAAGGGGATATGAGAATGGAGTAGGTATGGATGATAATGACGAGATGGTGCGTACGTTGATGTAGAGGGTTAGAATCCTAGAGGAAAACTAGGAGATTTTGGGTGATGCTCAGGGTGACACATTTGGGTACATGAATACCCAACAGGAGATGATTGACACACTTATAGCTCGAGCCACAGTAGCAGAGCAGAGAAGAGGGTTCTATTAGTAGAGCAGCATATGGCAGAGCTACGTCAGTAGTTAGAGGTTGTATCTGCCGTTGCAGCTCCAGTCGTATTCTTGACTGCTGCTGCTTTCCATGTAGGGTTGTTTCCCAGGATTATGTGATATTATCTTTTCTCTCACAGGTGGGATGTATATGTTTAGCTTTTGATAGGATGCTTGTATTTTGATTGTACAGATGTAACAAGTATCCTCGATATATATATAAATGTGATGGTTTTTCTTGTTATCAACTATTAATTGTTATCATTATTATATATCCCGTCTATAGTGACTTGTTTGGATGCATTATCTCATCATGGCCTATTTTTGTGATAGAAAGAAATGGAACAAATGGGACACAATAACGACAATGATAATGAACTCTTGAATAGAAATCAAGTGGCACAATTAATAGTTGATGCAATAGCCCAACATGATGCTACACGCATGGTTAGGGTTACGCAAGAAACCATTCGGTCAAAACAGAACTGTTCCTGTAAAATGTTTCTCAATTGTCAGCCAAATTAATTCCGTGGTACCGAAGGAGCCATCGGATTACTCCAATGGATCGAGAAAATGGAATCGGTCCAACGATTTAATAAATGCTCTAAACAAGACAAAACAAAATTTGCCAGATGTACACAAGAGGGTCAAGCCCTGACATGGTGGATCTCTCTTGTTTAAGCCCTTGGCATCGACGCATCTTACATTATCTAATGGGATGATTTATATATATTAACTGATAAATATTGTCCCCAAAACGAACTTCAAAAGCTTGACAATCAGCTCTAGAACCACAAAATGATCGGAGACGACATCGCTGGGTACAATGATCGTTTTCATAACTTCTGTCTTTTATGCCCGCATATGGTAACTCCAGATTATAGATGTTTCCAAATGTATATTGTTGGGTTACCAGAAAATATCCAGGGTATGGTAACGTTGGTTAGGGCATCAACCATATCAGAGATGATTGAAACTGCAAATACTCTTAGAGATCACGCTGTAGCTCAGGGTAAATTCAAAACCTTTAATTCTGAATCTTCTGGGAGCAACAAGCGCAAGTGGGATAACTTCCATAGTAACTCGGGTCCCATCTCAACAAAAATGTCAGCAACAACCAATCAAAATTAAAAAGGGAAGTAAACCTGTAATCTGCCTAAATGCAACAAATGTAACCATCACCACAATGGTTCTTGTGAAGATTTTCGCTACAGAAAGTGCAAGCGTACATGACATAATATAACAAACGGCCCAAATTCCACAAACGTTCCGAAGAATGATAACGTTAAATCAAACTCTAGGAACAACCGAACATGTTACAAATGTGGCATTGTAGGCCATTTCAAGCGAACTGCCCAAAACTCAATCTGGCAAGAAATCCAACTCAAGGGAGAGCATTCATGATTCTGGCAAGCGAAGCCAGAAATGACCCCAACCACATTACAAATACGTTTCTTGTCAATGATCAGTGTGCTTCTATTTTATTTGATATGGGAGTAGATAAAAGCTTCGTATCCATCGAATTTAGTTCATTACTTGGTATTAAACATGTCCCGTTAAAATACCTATACACTATAGAACTAGCAAACGGGAAATTATTACAAACTTATCAAGTATGTCAAAATTGTAATCTAATTCTTAATGATCATACTTTCCCGATTGATCTAGTCCTTGTACACTTGGAAGTTTCGACATCATCGTTGGTATGATTGGTTATCCAAATCTCAAGCGAAGATTTTGTGTCATGAGAAGGTCACCCGCATCCCAATTTCAGACGGAGAAATCCTATCAGTCCAAGGGGAAAGGGCAAACATTAAATTTGAACTTATTACTTGTATGAAAGCTTAAAAGTATCTACGCAAGGGATACTATACAATCTTCGCACACGTCAATGAAAAGCAATCCAAAGAGAAGAAGCTAGAGGATGTGCCAGTAGTGCGAGAATATCCCAAAGTATTCCCGAAAGAGTTGCCAGGACTACCACCCAAACGATCAGTCACATTCCGAAGTGATTTGATTCTTGAAGCTAGACCAGAAGCATGAGCTCCATAGCGGTTAGCACCATTCAAAATGTAAGAACTGTCAAATCAACTCCAAGAACTCCTAGATAAAGGATTCATTCGGCCGAGCTTTTCTCCTTGGGGAGCCCCAATTCTATCTGTTAAGAAGAAAGATGGATCCTTTAGAAAGTGTATCGATTATCCAGAATTGAACAAACTTACGATAAAGAATAAGTATCCACTTCCAAGAATGGATGACTTATTTGATCAACTTCAAGGATCCCGTTATTACTCGAAGATCGATTTAAAGTCTAGTTACATTGGTTAAGAGTTCATGAAGAAGATGTTCTAAAAACTGCTTTTCAAACTCGCTACAGTTATGCCATTTGGGCTAACAAACGCCCTGGCTGTATCATGGACCTTATGAATCGGGTTTCTAAACCTTATTTGGACAAATTCATTATTGTATTCATTGATGATATACTTATCTATTCTAAAACTTAAGAAGACCATGAGCAACATTTGAGATGAAATATGGAACTACTCAGAAGAGAAAAATTATATACTAAATTCTCAAAGTGCGAATTCTGTATACTAGAAGTTGAAATAACTTGGACACATTGTTAGTGAAAAAGGAATCCATGTTGATCCAGCTAAAATAGAGGCAATCAAGAATATGGAGGCACTGAAAACACCAACTGAGGTACGACAATTCTTGGGATTGGCCGGCTATTATAGGCCATTCATCAAGAACTTTTCAAAAATAGTACTTTCTCTTACATCTCTAACCCATAAGGGTAAAAAATTCAAACGGGGCGACAAACAAGAATCGGTCTTGCAATTGTTACAAAAAAGGCAATGTAGTGCTCCTGTCCTGTCTCTTCCCGACAGAACAGAAGGATTTTTCGTATTTTGTGATGCCTCACGAGAAGGGTTAAGGTGCGTACTCATGCAACACGACAAGGTCATAGCATACACATCCCGTCAATTTAAAATTCACGAGACAATTACACTACCCATGATCTTGAGTTTGGTGTTGTAATTTTTGCTCTCAAAATCTGGAGACATTACACGCAAAATGATACAACGTTCAATAGGCCTGAAATCTCAACACCTCTTCAGGAGGTGAAACCAATAGGTTCAGATAGGAAATGTAAAATCGTGAACATAGGCGAAAACCGCGCACGAAACGGAGTACGAATGAAGCGGGAATGCGAAAACGAAATAACCAGTCACGTTACACCATGCCAGGCCACGTGTCACCACATGGTAGGTTTCGGAGCCCATATGGCGACAACACAAGAAGCATGGCACGACTCTGGCCACGTGGCAGAGTCTGAGCCAGTGATTCAGCGCCACATGGCAGCCTCAGAGAGGTCCGTGAAAATCTCACTTCCGTGCGTGTCGCGCACTAAATACTTGACTGGTCACGCGTAACGCGTAGCAAGTCGAGTGAGTCAGCTAAGCCGACTTTTCCGGCGTGTGTCGCGCAGCTCTTTCACTGCCGGTCGTGCGTATCGTGAGGCTCATCGAATTATGCCTATATATAGTGGTCGACGAGAAGATCATTTGTACATTTTCATTCGATCCACATCACATGAATTCGCTCTGATTTCTGATTTAAACACGTACGGAGGTTATGCTCATTTCAAATCGGTTCTATTCGCGCAAGGAGCTGTTTATCACACGTTCTCAGGAGGTTAGGCTCGTGGATTGCTCATTCTCTTATTATTATCTATCTCGATGCCACGTCTCTTAAGTGAGTTTCAAGGCCCCTCTTTTAATATGTTTTTACTGCTTTACAATACGGGGGAAATTACATATACATATCACTACGGTTTTAAGACACGACACAATGGCTATCCGATATTACATAATTGTAACACGTTGTAACGTTAACATACCACTTAATCAAAGTCCCCTACCAATTGGACCGTTAACACTGGGTGGCAGGGTAATAATTGGTAGTACTACTCTGATAAACCTCATACGGTAGAACCGCTTGTTTACGCGTATGCATTATTATTTCTCTCTTATATGATTAATGGTAGTCATATGTGGGGAACAATTACATCACGCTTCGGTGTCGGTACTTTAATGGGATTAACATCACTGAAATTGTTTGATCAATAGTTTTGCAAATAGTATTGTGGTCTTATTCAAAATGATAAAGATTCTACTCATGATATCAAAACCTGTGGACTCACCAGTTTATAGCTGATCGTTTTTCAAACTATATGTATGGCTTGTTGACTTTTGAAACTTTATTAACACTAATTAATGGTTATCCAGCGTTCTTAACGATAAAAGAGGGGTCAATGTTACATGGATATGAAGTTGGATTTAGAACAGTCTAGATTGAGTGTTGAATTGAAGAAGAGAGAAACTGATTAAAAAGAGAAAGAAAGAGTGTTATCTACCATTTCTAGATTGGGTGTAAGCAGAAATAGGTACAACAAATCCGTGTGAACCTTCAATTGGGACGATTCCAGAAAGTTCCTAGTGCAACACTTATGGAAGTTAGCATGTTAGAACGGGTTATATTGGCTAAAGAGACAATGAGCTTGAAGAATCATGTTAATTCAAATGGCAAACAATCCTTTTGAAAGGTAATTCTTGAATCCTCCTTAGTTTAGTGCTCATAATATTGTTATGTGAATATGTGCTTTTCGTTTATATATCTTGCATTGTAGTTGCAGTTTTGTGTATATATATTTTTATTGGGGGTTCTAGCGGCATAAATTCAATAGCATGCTCCCTGCCTCCTAATGTATCATAATCTGCAACATTGTTCTTCAAACTTTCAAGCTAAATATAGTTTTCAATAATTTACTGCTAACTTGATGGCATTTGTATGGGTTCACGTGATGTTTTTATATCATTTTCGTTGAAGGGTATTTAAGATATTTGATTAATAGGCAAATACCTTAAGTAAACCTTTCTCAAGCCAATGATAAATTGCATTTGAATTGTAAATACAACACCTTCTCTGGTTGGATAGTCTTTAACTTAGTATTATCTAAGGGTTGGATAGTCTTTTAACTTAGTATTATGTAAGTACTACACCTTCTCTGGTTGTTCACAAACAAGAGTTTAGTTTTGATTTTAAATATACTCATCCTGGTATTACAACTTTTTTTAAAGGGCGTCTTTTCATTTTTCGCTTTGGGCCCTCATGATGCTTGAGCCGGTTCTGGTTCTGGTTGTAGCCGAAACAATACACACTTTATTTAAGAGCACGACAATTGAAAGAAACCCTAATATTTTTACTTTCCAAACATCAAAAGCAACTATCATGTCATACTAATGATGTATAGGATTTCCTAGTCGATGGTGTGTCTATGTTACAAGTGGGGCATGCTTTATAACCTTAACCCCTTCACCCAATCAAGCTCATACGAGCAGGATAATCATTTATAATCCAAAGTAGTGCTGTGTGCATCTTAAATACTGTGTTGGTTGATGCTTCCCTCGTTTGGACTCCTTCGTCCCACAACATTTTTATTTCTTCAACCAAAGGCCTCAGGAAAACATCAATATCCTTTCCCGGTGATTTCAGACCAGGAATCAACAAAGTCAACATTAGTTTTTTCTCCGGGCCCGTTTTGCATGTGCTTCGCGCGCCATTAATGCTTTGCTCTCCTCTTATTCTTTATTGGACAGTTCGGATGGACTTCGCCGTTCTTCCCATGGTGGTCTGTTATACGTTGTCAACACTACCGGTCACATACTGCAAGACAAACTCATGTTACCGAACAGGTTAAATCCATCAGCATCTAAACCCAAACGAACGTTCCTTGGTTCTTCAGCAAACTCTTTATGGGTTTTATCAAAGTCTTTCCATGTCTTCCCTTCAACCAGATGACGCATCATACCGTCTGTTGAGCAACCAATTTATGTCAAGTCAAATCTTTTGATGTGAATCTTGAAATATACTTTCTTCGAAGCTGATAAGATAAAGGAAAGTAGAACAACACATTTTTTGCTACTTTCTTCCCGTTTGTGTTTTTGTCAACCCACCTACTCTCATTACAAACTAGACATTTGTTTAATTTTTTCATCTTTTGTCCAAAATAAAAAACAATCATTAACACAAGCATGGATGGATCATATCCTAACCCAATCTTTCTCGGGTTTTTCTTAGCTTCATAGTGTGTGACATAAATCTTATTTTGTTTTGGGAATGCATCTATTAAAAACTCTAATAGTTGGTTAAATGAAGTATTAATCCATTTGTTGATAACTTTTTTATGCATCTATTTTGCTATAAAATTTTAGGAAGACATCCAACTACAATATGGGTATAACTTGGCAATTTACCCCTTTAAACACATCATCAAATTCAATGTTTACGCCCATTCCACCAGTTCAATCTTCATTGACATTTTCTTTGTTTGTAACGTGCTTTTCCGGCCATAACATCATCAATCGCATCAAAAATCTCACGACTTGTTGTTGTAGGATGTGTTCTTGGGAAAAAACGATCCACTATCTCGTCATGATAGGGGACTTTCTCACCATGATGATACCATAACTCATATGCTTGTAGAAATCCATGGGAATGTACATGTTGATAAATCGTTGACGTTTCTTGCCTTTTTACATCTATACAACGTTTACAAGGACAAAATGCTTTGCCTTCACCATCGACATGGTTCTTGGCAATCTCTATAAGCTTGCTTAATCCATTTTTAAAGCCCAGAAAATTACGATATCTCAATTTAATCGAACTCTTATGAATTGTTGAATGATTTTTGTCTATAAAGTAGTGTTAATTACAAAACTAACTAGTTAACCATTTATAGTTAAAAAATACATCATAAATCATCATTACATACACATACATACAATGCACATTTACATACACTTACATCATACATATAAAAATACATTCACTTAAATGCGTACTGTTATACCTAGATATTCAGTGGCTATCTTAAGGATATACGATGGCTAACTGAAGGATCCTGATTACTGATAGTTGTCATTATTATTATTTTAGCTTATGTAAACGTACTTAATATTTCGTTTGAATTATTATATATGTTTACTAACATACAACTGAGAATTGTTTACAAGAATTATGTCATTTGTTATAAGCAGGATATTTAAAGGATCATTGATCTGATGCCTTAGAAGATTATTACTGTGAATAATCCTCGAATTATCCACATGTTGATAATAGGGACGTGTGGATGACAATCAGCTAGACGCTCTACTCCCAAATAAAGTGGATCGATGACTCTCTTTGATATGGACGAAGTCAAAGAGATCATGGACGGTGTTCTCCTAGTTTATAGGGACTAATTCTTTTAGCCGTTGTAATCTTGTAACTATATAAAGGGACCGATGGACTTAGGTTAAAGACACAATTAGACACTTGATCACATTCGAATACTCTCACTACTCTCGCAAACACAGCTTACTAACTCTCTTTTTTGCAGTCGTTATTTGTTCAAATTTCAAGCATACAAGCAATATTCTTAGCATATCCTTCGCACACTCACCTAGATACCCATCGGTTTGCTTTAATTATTGTACTTACTTGTTTGATTAATAATATTGACTAGATAAGTGGTTTTTTGGCCACTTATCCAAAGTTTTATGCCGGCAATCTGTAAGGATTAAGGGCTTTCCTCACTAAAAATCCTTGTGTTATCCTTTTTATATTCTGTTTTCAGTTAACATATCCTTGAGGATACTGGAGGATATTAAGAGATAATAACGTATATCAAAGAATATAATTGCTTATTCTCTAAATCAAGACATTTCATATTTTGACAAACACTTGCCTCACAAAACTAATTTGAAATAACTAAAATTAATTTTTGACCAAAATACATACAAGCCTAAAAAACCTATACATACATACATAGTTTTCTCAATTCAACAATACATTACACATACATATACAAATACACAAAAATACATACAATCTAAAAAATTCTATACGTACACACATATTTTTCTCAGTTCAACTATATATTACACATAAATATACAAAAATACATACAAATTTGTACATACATTCATATTTTTCTCAATTTAACTACACAATACATATACACATACATAAACAAAATTACATACAAATCTAAAAAAACGACCTATACATACAACAATACAAATATACATATAAATTCAAGGGAAAAGTTAGAGAAATTTGGGTAAAAACCTCAAAATTACGAAATTGGAGGTGACAATGGTTAGAGGTGGTTTCCGGCGGTGGTGGCGAATGTCGTTGGTGGTTGTGGTGGCGGTGTCAATTCCCGCACAAATCGTCGTTGCAAGCATTGTGTGTGATGGGTTTGTGGATGAGTATACCGGTCCACCCGATATGTGCACGTTATTTTAGGGCAACATTTCCCGACGGCAACTCGTCGGCATAGGTTAAATGGAAAAAATTGATGTCATTTCATTAAATAAACAAAAAGTAATTAAACAATATTTTTAAAGCAATCCCGACAACTTGTTTTCGGGAAAGAATTAGTGAACAAAAAAAAACTTGTAATCATATTATAATTAAAGATAATTATAAAATATATATATCATTCCCGACAAGATGTTCTCGGGATTTCTCTCCCGAAGTAATAGCGGGATTTTTTCTTCTAAGGCGGTAAGTCTGAAATGGTGTCAAATCTATCCCAACAAGTTGTTGTCGGGATAGATTATTTAATTAATCTTTTACTTTTAAACTATACATTTGCACATACACATACATACATTCATAGACATATGCATATGCATACATACACGTTCATACACACACGTACATACATTATAACACTCATACATACATTCATACACATATACATACATACACATACATGAACTAATACACATATACATACATACACATTCACAAATACATGTACATATATACATATATGCATACACACATACATACGTAAATATATTCATACACATACGCATATATACACATGCATACATTAATACACATATTCATACATACACATTCTCACATACACGTACATATATACATAAATGCATACACACATACATATATTTATACCCATATGCATAAATACACATTTACACATACACACACATAAGCATACATACACATACATACAAACATATAATCATACACATAAGCATACATACACATACATACTTTCATACTCATATGCATACATACATGTTCAAATATACACAAACATACTTTCACACACACACACATATATTTTCATACATATAAGCATACATATATACACATAAATACATCAATACACTTATGCTGACATTGATACATACGCATTCAAACACACTTATATACATTCATATACACATACATATATTCATACACATAAGAATACATACATTCAGACCCATATGCATCCATACACATTCACACATACATACGTACATATATTCATATATACATGTTTACACACACACATATCTTTATGCACATAAGCATACATACATATACATACATTCATACACACACACATACATACATACATACAAACATACAAACAAACATACATACATACATACACAAATACATACATGAAATCACATATGCTTACATACATACATAAAATCACACATGCTTACATACAGACATGCTTACATACTTACAAAGTTAGATACATACATACATTAAATCACACATGCTTACATTCTTAAACACTTACTTACATATATACATAAATTACACATGCTTACATACATACAGACATACATACATACGTACATACATACATAAAATCACACATGCATACATACATTTTAACACAACGTACATACATTTTACTTATACTACATAAAAAAACAATAAAGAATTATTTTTTTTTTCCTAAACCAAATGTTGTTGGAAAACTCCAATTATTTTTTTATACGTTTTGTAGTGATATACTTGATTTTTATTAATAAATGAAAGTCTATCCCGAAAACATGTCGGGAATAGTCAATTTTATTTAATATTTTTTATTTTCGTTTACTGAATAATAAGAAAAACAAAAAAGAGAACTATATTATCAACCCCGAAAACCTGTTGTCGGAAAACAAAACCTTAATTTTTTTTTTAATTTGCTATTAGGTATTAAAAAAAAAATCAAAAGCTGAAAATCTTTTTAAACTATTCCGACAATATGTTGTTGGAAAAAATATTTTCAATGCTTGTTGGTTTGACACAACTGATGCCA
The DNA here is from genome assembly GCA_009936405.2 of Stevia rebaudiana. Lineage (NCBI taxonomy): Eukaryota > Viridiplantae > Streptophyta > Magnoliopsida > Asterales > Asteraceae > Stevia > Stevia rebaudiana. The sequence goes on from WOUH02000002.1 coordinate 4,661,152, forward strand.
GCTGGATACGAGAATGAAGAAATTTGAGTCCACCCTATCACAACAATGTTGTCGGGAAAAGTAAGGAAATACCAACGAGTTTTATTGTGAGGAACGATGTAGTGGAAAAATCAAATTTCTTGTAGTGTAACAAGGCTTAGTGACACACAAACATAAGATTTTAAGATCAATTACATTAGAATATCTGCAAGATTTAACGACCCTTTAACGTTATATTAGAATAAACAAAGAGAGAAATTGTTACAAGATTAGTACATGAGGTTACGTCCTAATTACAATAATTAACAACAGATTATTATAGTTAATATCTAGTGATAAGAACAAGAGGCAACTCAATAATTGAGTTATTAATAGGCCAAAAACATGATGTGGTGGGCCTATTTATATTATTTAAGATCCAATCTCATGTTCTCTTTTAAAATTAAGAAAAATAAAAGTTATTTAGGGTAATTTACCAAAACGACCTTAATCATGATCTATCAGGTGATCGATGATCAATCTTAAATCTAGTCAACTTCATTAACGTCACATACTATTCTTCATGATTAATTGGCCTTTATTAGTAAGCAACCATTTGTATTCAATTATTTGGCTCTATCTTGAATGACATCAAACCCCATCTCAGTTGGATCTGTTGCTTGAAGCTCATAGTGGATCCCCTCCAACACTCTTCTTATTCCATCCTTTGATGTTGCATAAAGCATTTTTGCTCTTATTCTTGATGCATTTGGAGCCCTGAAACAAACACAATAGAAAAAGAAGATGCATGTGTTTAATACGATTATTGGCAATTAAACATTTTGTGTGTGCTAAAACAAATCGTTAAACATTTGATTTTTGTACGTATTAGATTAGTCATGTTTATTTTATTGTTCTTAATCAAATAATTGTAAAGAAATTAACATGATCTTATTTTATTACGACGGAAAGTAAGAGTTATTTAAATTATATAACTATAATAAGGTTTGAGCATATCTTACAAGTACTTATTACTTATATTCTTAGATAGTTAGACAATATTTTTATGACAGTAGAAAGAATTCTCAAAAGAATAAATTCTTTATAAGCTAGTAGTGATAATTCATTGTATCGCCTCTTCACAATGATCTCATTCCCATTCTTATTTTTCATATTCTTATGTTATATGTAGATGTTCAACATTAAAATAGTAAATTTTAGTTTATTGGACGATGGTTTAATAGGCATAAAATAATTATTAAGACGCAAGTGTTTCCACATTGATAATTGTATAAAACAATATATATTAATCGAAATTTTTTAGCCCAAAATATTTATAATGAGAAGAAACATAAATTATGTCCAGACTGAATGCTAAATCCAACGCTATGATTTCGTTTATTTAGAAAGAAAATATAGCTAGATTATTTTAGTTTTTAATATTAATTTTAATCAAAATATAACTAAATAACATGTGACATGGTTTTCCGAGTGATCACCTTGCATGTATATATTTTAGTTTCATTATATAGAAAAATATTGATAATATATAAAAAACAATTGTATCATTAAAAGATATTTTAATGTCGGGATGAAGAATATGATTCCCACACATTTTACCTTTTCTAGTGGATCCTTCTTTACATATTTGAAAGAAATCTAAAGCTGTTTGCTTTTTTTACTTTTTCAATTGTATTATTTTGTTTGGTCCAACAATTCACTTATTTTGGTGTTAATATTTTACCTGACTTTTTTTGTTTGAATCTTACAACAATTGAGCTTTTCTTAGCGGTGTGGTTACAAGAAAAGCATCCAGACTAAAATAAACAAGTCGGTTTTAAAAAAAAAAAGTTAATAACATATTTATTCCACTAATTAACACACCTTACAACTGAAAGAAAGGATTTGAAGATGAAATATATTTACGTGAGACAAACATTATACCACTAAATCATTTGGTTAACTGTTAAGTAAGTTTTAATTTAACCAGTAAAAGTTTTCCAAAATTATAATGTAAACTCAAAAAATCTAAACTATAGGTAAAATTTTTTGAAGGAATATTGGGTATCAGTACTGTAGATATTCACTTCCATTTGTCGGTATACTGAACACGGTTATAGATAAGAAAAAACTGCAAGTTTTAAACGTGTATATCAGATCGATGAGAGAAAAATAAAGTTGTAAACCTATAAACTACAAGGAAGAAATAATAAAGCCGAATAAATGACAATCGTCAAAGTATATATATATATTCATCTTTCTAGTATATCATTCACAGAAGCTTTTCTTTTACTTTTATATTTCTCCGAAAAATTTCCAGTTCTCTCCAATCTAAACTACAGATGTAATTATCCAAAAAAATATTATATCATTTCAATATTATAAATAAATATAACTTAAAAGAATTTGATAGTGCATGCCTATATATGTTTGCCTTGTGGGAAACTAAATTCACATGGTATATGTCTTTCTAAATTTTAGTATAGAAGCTCTAGACTTTTACTATACAAGAGTTTAATTAAACTTTTAAACACCTCTAATTTGATAAAATTAAGACTTTTAAATAATAACAAGTGATCGAAATAAATAATGATGAAATTTGTCTGATTTAATTTAATATATCACTTAAACCATAATTTTTATTTAATTTTAAAACTTGTTATATAAAATGCTTATACATAAATAAAAAAGGAGGATGGTGACGGACCATGCAATGAAGAAAATCTTGCTCTTATGGCAATTGTCAACGGTGACAAAATCAAAATCAAAGACGGCATAACGACAGTCATCACCAGGGAGCGAAGCTTCAAGATCTGAGTAACCTTCACTAGCACTACCAACCTTATCCACCATCACCAGCTTTGATTTCTCATCAATCTTAAACACTATGTATCGATGAACTTTCTTCCATTTCATTTCCATGAATGAGTTCTTGCACTCATCCGTCACCCACATTGCAGTCGTCGCCTGTAAATCATACGTAGAATCGTCAATCCATCATTAACCTCAATTATATCATCACATACAATTTGGACATAAATACGACAGCATATAACCACAATTAATAAGCAATTTAAGTTGAAGATTATGAAATTAAGGAATGTAGTGAACAGAATTAATTAGACTAAGAGTGTGGAAATACCATCTTGAAAGCCATAGCCATTGTGGATGAATCTTGCAGTAAGGTTGAAGAGTAGGGGAGAAAAGTATGTTTTACGATTAAATGTGTGGAAAAAGATTGTGAGGAGAGAAGGATGGAATATGGCGGGTGTTGGTGTGTCAAGATTATATACATGTACAGTTACAGAAATGCCCCTGAGTTTTATCGAAATACCATCCATATACGAACCTTGAGTAAATTAACATTTTAGTAAATCATATTATTATTATTATGACTTATATACTTGTACTAATTATTACTAGTTTTGATCTTTGATTTTGTATAATATTGAGATTGTTCTTCTTTTAAAAGTTTTACACACATAATCATTTTCATCAACTAGTGAACTAAGTTTTTTCAACAGTTTTAAATAAAATAACAAAACTACATTTGCTAATAAAATAAAAGAGTGTAAAGAAAATAACTTGATTGATCATTTACGTAATTTACTCTATTTAATAGACTAGTTAATTTAATAATTCTTAAAACTTAACCAAACCTTACAATTTACAGCCACCACACATACTCTTCCACTCCCCACTCACCCTTTCTTCGTTGATGACAGCTTCCCGACGCTAGCCACCGGTGATGGTAACCGTTGCTCTTTCGACCACCGTCGCACCATATCCATCTACCATGTCCATCCACTATGTTGGTACGATGTATTCTTTATCTTCGTTTCAGCAATCAAATTTGATATGCTGCAACTTTGTACGGTTCTCCTTAAGTACCGTCTACATTATCTCCTCAAAAGCAAGGTGTGTTCATCTTTCTTAACAATCAGTTTTAATAGAATTCTAATAGGATGTGAGTTTTCCTTTACTTTCAAATATATCGTCGCAACGTGTTTTCTTTTTGCATAAATAATCACGTCTATCCCTCACCACAACTCGCATGGGTTAACTGGACAAAGCGTAGGTTTAATTTAACAATAAGTAACTTTATCAAACTGCTCTTCTTCCCTCATATTTTTCTTCTCGAAACATGTGATATTCAAAATTGTATGAGTTGGGAGGTAACTTTGATACATAAAACATATACACTAACCCAAATAATCAATGGAAAATGTCGTAAAAATGTAAAAACTTTCAGCTTCGTTCCAATTAAGACAGCTATATTTTTTTCAATTAGATCAATATACATTAAAGAGGTTTCTAATCATATTTATATATCCTACTACATCAAATTACTATGTCATGTGAAATTTCAGTTGTTTTCGTTTTTTTTTTAATGATGATGTAGATTGAAGTGATTATGAGGACTAAAATAAAAAATATATATAACTTGTTGAAGAAATTAATTAACATAGTTTTTATTTAAACCTGTAATTAAAAAATTAAATAAAGAAAATATGTTTATTCACTTTTTAAATAAATTACTATTTTTTTAACTTACCTAACCAAACATTTATCAACCATCATTTAAAAAAGATCAAATAAAAATCTCAAAAGAAATCATTACCTAATTTTATAGATAAAATGTACACAGCTAAAAACATTTTTAAAAGAGTAAATTACACTTTTCGTCCTTTATGTTTATAGCGTTTTTCAGTGGTTGTCTTTTGCCTTTAAAACTGTCGAGAAACATCCTTTATGTTTAAAATGTTTACGAGTTTCATCCTTTCTACTAACGCTTGTTAATTTTTTCCGTTAA
>WOUH02000002.1:4682754-4704491 GCA_009936405.2 Stevia rebaudiana
AGTTTAAGTGAGTGAAAACAGCAGTCAAAGTTCTATAAGACTTAACGGCGTTAGTGTATATTTGACGGGGGTCTGGTGTAGGAAAATATGTCGAAACTATGGACTGTTGGGGTACAAGTTTGAAGGTGGGACTGGCAACGGCCAACCCATCAAAATATAGATTATTAAAATCCAATTTTTCTTCATTAAATCTACTTCATTTGCTAGAAGTGTGTATCTTTTTGCTAAATCTAATATTTTCCCTAATCTTGAAGAGAACTTGACAAGTTATGTGTAGATGAAGGACCTTACATACTACTTTTATACAAAAGTAAAAAATAAAAACTGTAAGTATATCTAGGCAATTATTTAATACTGTCTAAAGGTGAAAAGAAAATCAATTAATAAGATACACATAAACAATCATAAATAAGTTACAAGAATCTCACACATCTAGTTTTATTGCGCATAATGTTGTAGAGTTATTTAAATCGAGTTTAAAGGGTTAAACATAATAATGTTATGATCCCTAGCTAAAGCTATGGATGTATTCTTTAAAAGACTAAATTTTTTATATAAAAAAAGCATTAAAGACGCAACTTGTTGTCCGTTTATACCTTCTATCTTGATACAAAAAAGTTTGAAAGCAAATTAAAATTTCAGTAAAAATCTTTATAAAAAAACAAAAAAAAAAAATGCTATTGATTTTTTTTTTACCAGTATGAAAGCGTTAAGACATAAAACCAAAGAAAAGTGTATTCGAACTAAAGGCATATGAGGAAGTAAAAGGTTACTACTATACTAATTTATTGAAAATTGGTACAAATTCACACGATTAGTGGGACATATGTGATAAATTTTCAACATGCACAAACCTTGGTATGACTTTTTTTTTTTTACTTTAGTCATCTTATTAAAACGATTTAAATAACTACACATCTATAACCGTGTTTTAAAACTAAGCCTATGAAATGGAACAATATTTGTTAACATTAATATGGAACAATATGCATCCAATCTGATACATAAAACAGAATATATACACCTTTGATGGTCACTGTTTATGATTTATTACAAAAAGTCTTTTTATAAGTATAGGTTATAAAAAATTGAATCTGACAACTTTTTTATCTACTATTTGGTGCATATAAAAAGCGAGAAATTCGATAACATATAATGAGATTTTGAAATCTCCGGTGGATGTGTTTAGAGATATAAAATCGATTTCTTTCTTATGGGTAAAACATAAGGGAATTAAGAAACAAAAGTCTTAGGTGGTCCAATTGGTGTAATTTTCTTTTTAATATTTGTATATCTCTTTTCTAGCTAATTGCTAGTTTTTTTATAAAGTTTGGCTATTCAAAAAAAAAAAAAAAAAGACCGGTGTGAAAAGCACATGTGAAAAAAGAAAAAAAAAACAAACAAACAAGAGGCAATGATGGTTTAACCCGACACAAACTGACAAATTTAAAAAAAATTAGTATAAGAGCATTCACATCAGAGTCTCTAAAATTTGTGTGAGTGAGTTCTTTATATTATAGAGATTGGTTTAAAGTGGTTGTGAGTAAAGAGATATAAAGAAACTGATGAAACTAATAAATATATAGAAACACTGTTCATTAAAGTAAATTGAAGCGAGAAAAGAGTAATGATAAAGGTAAAATAAGTATTATTTAATTGAATAGGAGAGAGAAGGTAGTGGTAAAGGTAAAAATATTATTATTTAATTGAATAGGAGAGGAAAAATGTAGTGATTTTTAGTGAATTATAAATATAAAAATAGAAAACCAAATGTGAATGTTCTATGGTTCTCTATTTTTATCTTTATAATTCACTAAAATCACTATATTTTCTCTTTCCTATTTAATTAAATAATAATATTTTTACTTTTATCACTACCTTCTTTTTCTCGTATTCAATTAAATAATACTTTATTTATTTTTATCATTACTTTTTTCTCTATTCAATTTACTTTATTAAACAATAATTCTATATAATTACTAGTTTCATCAATTTCTTTATATCTATTCCTTCCTTCTAAGCACTCAACCAATCTTTAAAGATGTAAATGCATGTGAATACTCTTGAGCACAAAAGCGCGGGCTCACCGCACAAACCACTCAAAACCCCTCTAGGGTTTTATTGTTTTCTTTCACGCAAGATCGTTCGTTAATCAAGCTCTAAGCTAACTCCAATGGCGACGACGAAGTCCGTCGACGCTTCACTATGGTGGGACTCCTTTACAGACATACTCACAGAACTCGAAAACCTATCTCCATCATCCGAACTCCCAATTTCTCTGGTAAATTTCCTATTTTTCTTCAAATTTCAGTATCCTGAAATCTATGCACTTCGTTTAATTTGATCGTGTAACTTTGAGTTGAAATGTGGAATGCAGGCGAATAAGTTGAAAGAAAACCACCTATGGTTGTTGAACTCTGTCTCCCTGTTTAAGTCGCCCAATCAAAAATCGAGAGAGGCGTTGGATTCTCAACAAGTTCAAATCGGCTCACACAAGTTAACCATACAAACAAAGTTTAAAGAATTGGCATTGAAGATTAGTTCCACATTGGTCAGTTCAGTTCCTACATTTTTTTTAATTGTATTTCTAGTTTTCCTAATTATGATTAGTCTACATTGCTAAAGTGAATATTTCAATATGGGAATTATGTTATGATCAGACTTGAGCTTAGAATTAGACTCTAGTCTACAATAGATGATCATGTCAGAAAGCTAACAGCATGCCATAATGTTATCAAGCATAGAAACATGGGTCACTATTACCCAAATCAAATAAGAACGAAACTGATGTATGTATGCATAATGTTAGTAATCAACACAGCATTGCTGGTCTTGTTTTGACATACGCAAATCTGTCATATAGTCTTCTTTTGGGATATGGATGTTGGTTAGTGGTCTTATCTTCATAGAGTGCGGCATTTAGGCATCTTGCTAGTGTAATGGTTTGGTGTTAATGATATTTAGCTTTAGCATTGCATATCTGATTCTAATGTTTGTGCATTAGTCACCGTATCTTTATGCAGTTTTCTTGCAACATATGTCAAACATATGTCTTTAATATTTAAAATTTTGCTTTTACCTTGTAATAGCCTTAAGGAGTGTATCTGCTGACAATTTGAATTGTACTAGAACTATAAGTTGAACTGGCCGTATGGATTTATAGATGTGTTAAATATTAGGCCTCAGGCTTGCTTTTTCAAACAAATAAAGGATTAAAAATATATGTTAATTTTTTTCTTTGTGATAGCATGTTTTGGTTTACACCGGTTGCTATAATATAGATTTAGACATTGAAATGATATGAACTTGTTTATGTTGCAGTCTTTGGATGAAGTGCAATCTTATATACTTGTTGAAAGATCATGTGAAAATGACACTTCTGATATTGTAGCTGTTGAGCCACTTCATTTGGTTAGTTTTTTCTTTCTTCATGTCATCTTTGTACATACGAATTCAGTTATGGTGGTTGTGCATTTTAAAGTAGTATGGCAGTTTGGAGTATAACTTACATTCTTTCTTGGTTTAAAAAATGTGAAACAGACCGAATTGCAAAGCAGAAAAGCATACTGCTTTTCGTACGTGAGGCACGATTTATTTTCCAAAATTTATTATATTTCTTATAGGTTTCCAGAATCCTTTACCTATAATCTAGACACAATTAAGCTTTATACATGGTTTAATAACTTTAATATCAAAATAACATATAATTACAGTGTATAAAGCCTATTGCACTACACAAATAACCACAAATTCAAGCCATGTACAAAAAGCACGCATGAGGCTGATTTTCCCCCCCCTAAAAAGCGCGCCTCACCAATGCATCTTGTACGTCGTCACCTTATGTTGTCACTTGTCAGGCGAGTTGAGGCGCTCTTTTTTAAATCAACCACCCTATATTGAGTAAAAGTATGACAACCACTAAATTTGGGCAGTTCTTTTGTCAAATGGAGTGTAGTAAAACAATTCAAGTGTTGTAAACATTGGGGCTTCACTATGGACATGTATTGAAAGTTATTTTTATATTAAAATTTTTTTTTTCTGGGTACAACAGTTTAAAGTATGTGATTGAGGCTTCACTTAATACCACTTAACATGAGTAACATCAGCTTATCTAAAATGTGCTTTGCTTGCATTATAAACGTTTTGGGAGACACCCATAGGGTTACGTTATGTACAATTGTACATAAAAGTATTGTAATGGGTCTACAGTGATAAATTATACCAACTCAATTTTTTCACTGCAATTCTCAAGTTGGAGACTAGATAACGATCTTTTCATAAATTGGCAAGAAAACAAATACTGTGAATCTGCTTGTAGATGCTTGCAATGTTAATGGAAGCAAACTTTTGGAAACCTGCATATATTGTTAGAATGAAGTTGTTCGCAAAAGTCAGTTAACGTGATTAATGACTTAACGCCTTGAGGTGGTGCCTCACGCGTATTGGGGTTAAAGTTGGTCAATAAGGGATGAAAAGAATAAGAATGGTTTACAAGATATAAAAGGCCAATATGTATAAAAGATGAGACATATGCAGTTCTTGGTTGTACATAAAGCTTATTTGGTTGTACATAGAGAACGCCTTGCGTACGGGAGGCTCCCGCCTTGAATTTTGAGGCTTAAATGCCTCGAAGCGTCTCATGCTTTTAAAACCAAAAACTCAAGCAACTACTAATAATAAATCATTGTTGAATGCAGCTGTTTAAATTCTTTTCTTTGTTTTATTTTCACTTTCCAGAAGGTAATGATTCACTATTTCATCGAGCGACAATGTGTGTTGAAGTGTACACGCCATCTTCTCATGCTATCATGTAAGCTCAAAAACCACCGCTTTTCAATTTCCTTTTTTGTTTTCTATTTGTTCGCCTTGAATACACTTGAACATCATATTATTGAACTTACCAACTGTCATTTATTCAGTATACAAAAAGCATCTAAGACATACCTTATTTTTTATCCATTTGTCTTTTGAATTGTCTTTGTGGACCTCCTTTGAATTTCTAGTTTTTTTTTAAGTACTTATTATTATAAAATGAGACTGACAGTAGTCTTTGTTATACATATATAGTTTTGTAACTGCTACTTATTGTTCAGTGTATGAAGAAGATGATTCAAAATCAGATTCTGCTGTAAGGGGGATGGTGCTGAAGTTGATTTCTGATGGGTTGGAAAGCAGATTATTGTCAGTTATCGAGAGTCTGTTGTCTGCTACTTATCTTGAAAGCATGGTATATTAATATATATATATATATATATATATAGCCTCATTGCAGTCTTTTTAAATGCATGTTTTTTGTAGTTAATATACAAAAGGTACCTAGTTTTAGCCTTTTAGGAATCTGCAGTACTACTGTTAACACATTGTAAACAGTTAAATGCCAAATTTACCGCTGGATATGCATATAGCTTTAGCAACGTGCAGTTGGGTAGAACGGGAAACTTGATAATTTATTTTAAATGTGGACTTTATTTTGTAAGAGTTTAACTAATTTTTTAATTGTTTTTTAGGAGGTGGATGTTTTCACATTATGGGCTGAAGAGATGCTAATTGAAGACAATTTGGTGTTAGATATTCTTTTTCTTGCTTATTATGAATCTTTTTGTACATGTGATGGTAAACAGTGGAAGAATTTGTGTTTGCTTTATGAGGTATAAATATATATTTTTCTCTAAATCCACTGCTTTTAATACTTTTCTTGCGTAGCAAGTAACTTGAATGCGTTTCATTGCAGAGGATGATATCTGGATCTTGTAACTTTGGCAAACTGGCAATATCAACCGAAGCTGTGAACTCTATATATCATGCTAAAGTACAACTGCTACTTATTCTTATAGAAACCCTTAACCTGGAAAATATTCTTCAAATGGTCCATGATGAGACCCCTTTCAGGTTTAAATTTTTTATAATATTTATTTAAATTTTGAAAGTACATAAAGCTTTATTATGTTTTGATATTGTTATAAACATGTGACGTGTGTCTGGCAACAACATATTATGCAAATTTGAAATTATTAAGTTTAATTTAATACTGTTACAATTATCAGAACACAAGGATCAATGCAAAATCTTAACAGTAAAGCCCTTTTAGATATCTAGTTTAGAAGAAACTTTAAGCTGAAAACGTGGATTGAAAAGAAATAAATTTCCAAACAATTTGAAACATGCAAAGTAATTAAATCTATAAAAATTAATGGTGCAAATGTACTTGCTATGAATCCAGTCCCTTTACCTAGGACCAATCCTAGTTGGGGATTTTTCTAAATTAATTGATTAAAGATTAAACTCATATAATCCTTATCTCAAAGATAATTGACTCAGTGTTTACAAGTTGTTAATTAATCTTTTAGTGTAAATATCAAACTCAAAAAACCATCAATAATGAATCTCAACTTGATTACATAAAACCTCACCGAACCTCAAACCGTTGGGAAACTCACTCTGAAATCTCATGTTGCTTATCCAGTTATCCAGATTCTATGCTGCATGATTAACTACACCAAATATATATATATATATATATATATATATATATATATATATAGGGGAGGGATCATGAGAAAACCCCTAAATATGGATAAAACTTAGAAAACTCCTCAAATCAATGAATTTTTTAAAAATTTGTTTTTCATTACTATAATTTATAAAATTATAAATACAATAAACAAAAAAGAGTTGGAAAAAATATGAAGTTCACAAAGTTACGTATATGTAACAAAAATGTTACGTATGTAACTCATGGAGCTCTCATGTAATGTACATATATATAGCATACAACTATACAAGCTACATATATGTAATTAATTACATGAGCCACATAATTTTTAAATTTTCTTTTTTTTTTTTTACATTTTAATTAAAAGATATAGAAAACAAAAAATGGAAAAAACAATTGATTAATAATGGTTATGATTGGTTTTCTAAGTTTTCTTCAATTTTAAGGTATTTTTAAGAACCCTCCCCTATATATATATATATATATATATATATTAATTTTTTATATTTGTTTTAATTTCTGTTTGTTTGTAGTTTTTTTGTTGTCTTTTCAATTATGCAATTACTCGTGTAATTTGGATTAAGTATTAATAAGCCTAATTTCAAGAAAAAAGTTCTCTTATCAAGATACAATTAAGTATTCTCACTTCTCAGTTAGTTATAAATGCTTTTTTATTTTGTAGATCCAATTTTTACCGGCAACAACAAAAACCAATCAACATCAGTTAATCATTAACCTAAAACACATTCAGCTGATATCAAGAATCAAATCAAAATTGATTTAACAAAAAAAAAATTACTTTACTTAACAACTATTAGAAAATATTTCTACTAGAATTATGCTTTTATGTATATTCAGCTGTTTAAACAAATTCATATTAAACCTTGTCGCAGGCAGGGAAATATTTCTTTGACTTTGAATGATATTCAAGAGGTTGATGCGATTATTTCTAATCTTGATCCATTTGAGACAAAAGAAGCGGGCCCACTAATTTTAGCATGGGCAGTGTTTCTTTGTCTCATTTCATCTCTTCCAGAAACACCCGAACATGATATGATTCTGGTACATTACACTCTCTGTTTCTACATATTTTTGTTTTATCTACAATGATTACATTTCATTAAATGTAACCATATTTTGTTTCAAATAACAGGAAACCAATCACGTGGGTTATGTTCGTCAAGCCATTAGAGCTGCATCATTAAATTATTTTGATGAAATTCTTCATAGTAATCTCCTGAAGGATTCAGAGGTGATGCATTTTTTAATTTTTTCAATGCTCTAGTTGTTATACTAATTAACAGTGTTTTAAAAACTTATATAAACACGCAAGTTTTGACCAATCTTGACTGATTGTTGCCGCCTACCGGTTTTACCCTCCCAGTGGGTGAAATCGCAACGGTGGGTCACTGATTAGGGATTACTCGATGATTAATCCCGATTTTTACAACATTGTTAACATCATTTAAATTAATATAAACTTACAGTACAGTTTCTTTTAGGGCCCAATTGCAAGTTCTCGTAGTGTTTTGAGGACATTTATCTCTGCTTTCATAGCTTCCTATGAGATTAATCTTCAGGTAACTAACTGGTTTCATATGCATTTCTTTAATTAACCAACAAATATATAGTAGTTTCTATTCATTTTTATTAAGCACAGCAACTTTATGTTGCAGTTAGAAGATAATAATCTCAAATTGATATTAAATATTCTTGGAGAAATCTACAGAGGAGAGGTTTGACTATTAATTTGTTATTTTTTTTTGTGTAATGAAATTAATGACCAACTGTATCCATTATATTTTAAGCTTATAGGAATCGGCTCATTTTAATGGTGCAGGAGTCGCTTTGTGTTCAGTTTTGGGACAAAGACAGTTTCATAGATGGTCCGATTCGGTGTCTTCTTTATAACTTAGAAAGCGAATTCCCCTTCAGAATTGTTGAAATTATTAGCTTATTATCAGCTCTTTCTGAAGGAGCTTGGCCTGCAGAATGTGTGTGAGTACCCAAATTTTTCTGATTTATAACTTTTTTATTTTTATTTTTTTAAAGTTGTTCCTATGGTTTGGGTAAAGTTACAGGTTTGGATCGAGTTTGGTTATTAAGGCTAACCAGAGAAGAAAACCGGTTGACGTGTCCCAAGCTTGGCAAACCTGTGCCATAATCATAAATCTATAAAACATTTGTGGCCAATGTTAAAAAACACAAGTCATTGTACATAACACTTGAAAATTAATAGATATATAATTTCCGTTAGCTTTTTTGTTAAATTTGGCTGAATTGACCAAAATAGCCTTTGACTTTATAATCAAAGTCATAGGGTATAGTGGTCATTTCACTTTATTATAAGAAAAGTTAACTGAAGTTGGCCTTATACCCAAAAAGTTAACTGAAGTTGTGCTTGTAATTTTATAACGTGTTTGGGCGTTAATGCTAACTTTCGTTAACTCTTTCGTCAAATATGGGTGAAATGACCAAAATAGCTTTTGACGTTATAGTCAAAGTCAAAGGGTGTATTTGTCATTTCACTTTAACGTAAGAGAGGTTAACAGAAGTTGGCCTTATACCCAAACTCGTTACAAAAATAGTAGCATAGACCCCAAATTTTTACTTTTAAACCTTAGTACCCAAACGTGTTACTTGCCCAAACCATATGGACCATTTGCATGTTTAATTATTTTTTTATTAATTTAAAAGAAGAGCATTTTCATGCACATGTTATGTCATTGTACCCATGGACAGGTATAATTTTCTTGATAAATCTGTTGGATTGTCTACTTTGGTTGAACTAAAAAACAACCATGAGATTGATAATAATTCAAGAATAATTGAGACACAATTGCCCCTACGTGTTCCTGGACTTGAAGGCCTCCAAATACCAAGTAAAACACGTGGTCATGTGTTAAAATTTATTGAAGATGGTACCGCTCTTGTGCGGTGGGAGGTAATATTTGATTATTTTGTGCACTTTTTTAGTAATTATATATATATATTTAAAGTTTAATTAAGGCATTGATGTATGTCTGATGTAATGTTACATGGTCTCTGCCTACGCTTGCATTTTATTTTCATGTAGTACACTCAATCTGGAGTTCTAGTGCTGCTTTTGCGTGTGGCGCAAGAAATATATCCGGATTGTTCTGAAGAAGTTTTAATTATTCTTGATTTGATAAGTCGACTTGTCACTTTCAACAAGGTAAATATTTGCAGTAGTCTTCCTTATGCTAATCTCTATATTTATATAGAAGGATGTTCAATTGAGAACCAAAACAACCTTTAATAACCACCATTTTATTTATTTATTTTAAAGTTAAATAGTGGGAAGTCACTTTTATGCCCCTAAGTCATGTGGTCTTTAATGGCTTTTTTGTTCTTAATAATTTTATAATTCTCACATGATTGCATCTCTCTCTCTCTCTCTCTTTCTATGTATATATATATATATGGATTCTTTTTGTTTGTGTTCTATCAATGGCTAGCACTCCATCACTAACCTATACGTAGAATTTATGTTTGTTTAATTTTATTTGGAGTTATAGCTTCAGTATTGGTTCAAGTGTAACCTTTCTGATGCATCAACAACATTATTTAGCAACATATTCTTCAGTTATGCTTCTATTAAATACATCAGATCAAATTTTATGTTTCTCTTAATTATTGTAATTCAGAAGACATTTGATATAACTCCTGAATAATTGTCTTGACTATTAAAACAATCATTTGATTAGCTAGGCAAGTAGGATTTGATTCATATGTTCTATATTTGATCTAAATATATATTCTTTAAACTACTTTTAAAGCGAGCCTCGTTGTTTTGTGTTCAGGCTGTGTGCCATTCTTTGTTAAATATTGGTGATGCATTCCATGGCAATGATATAACTAGGTACATTGCAAATCATCTTTCCCATTTATTTTTTGTTAGCTATTTATTTGTCATTTATAAGCAACATTATTGATTTAATATTTTGGTCATTATTATTTTTTAAATTAAGGTTAAATGTGGCTGAGGTTATATGCACCTTGATCAAGAATCTTCCTTCTAACATTAATGGAGCTTTAATGATGTCAAGAGGTGTTAACATATTGGCTATGATGTTAAATTGGTAAGTTTGCTTTTCGATCCTTATTTTTGTTATGATTATATTGTAGTTAGTTGTTCATCATAATGCATGAAAATTGAAAATATATCATGTTTATTTTATTTCATTTTTTTGCTTGCAGTTCCCCATCTAATGTCACTCCAACTATTCTGAAGACCAATCTTTTTGATGTTTCTTTAAGAATGAATCTCTTTAACAATGGCCCTGATGGATTATCAAGGTTTGTTTAGTTAAGAGTTTCAGATGTGTTTTACCTATGATATTAAATAATCAAGTAAATTGTGGTAAATAACATGTTTGGATACCAAGGGTTTAAAGTAACAGGTTTAGGTTTTATGCTTTCATTTTTGTAACGAGTTTCGGTATCCATGCTAAATTCTAATAACTTTTTTATTAAATAAGGACTAATTGACCAAATTACCCTTTGTCTTTTTAAATAGTTAAAGTCACAGGGCATTTTGGTCATTTCACTTTAACAGAAACAGCCTTAATACCGAATCACGTTACAAAGCTTAAAGCAAAAAACCCAAACCCTATTATTACTTTAAACCCTTAGTAGTCGAACTTGTTATAAACAACATGGACCATTTGTGTGATTAATATTAAACCTGCTATGTGATGGCTTTTGGATTACTACTATTTGGTTAATCTTGCAAAGCATTATTTACGACTTCATTGATTTCAGCTTCAAGACATGTTGACTAAGATTTTCGATGTGCTTATAGTTTATTAGTAACTTATTTTAATCTTCAATAATAATTTTTATTTCATTTTTTATTCAATATTATTATTATTTTTTTGCTTTAGTGGCTCCTGGTTGCTTTCTGGAAGACTTGCTAAATTACTAGTTATTGACTGTGAACATAATGACGGTTCATGCCCACTTGCAGTATCAGGCATGCTACATGATCTTCATCAAATTTCTTTTTTTTAATACATTTTTCGGTATTCTTTATTTTCTAAAATGAATTTGATATGGTTTAATTTCTAAATTCTGTGGTATTAAAATTTATTAGTGTTGGAGTTAAACATTCAGCTTTTGGAGAAAGGGGTAGACAATGACTTCCTTCTGGCTCTTACTATTTTCTCCATTCAATATGTTTTTATAAATCATGAATATTGGAAATACAAAGTGAAACATACTCGTTGGAAGGTGACATTGAAGGTATTTCTGATGAATCTAAATATTTTCTAAAATCTTTTTCATTTACAAGCTCTGTAATATGCTCAAATTAAGTAATCATTCATTTTATTTGCTTCTTCTATTAGGTGCTTGAATTATTGAAGACATGCATTGCATCAATCTCACAATCCCCAAAAACAGGAAATATTATTCGTGATTTATTACTCTCTGATTCTTCAGTCCACAATGCCCTCTTTCGTATTGTTTGTATAACAACACCAACTTTAGAGGTTTACTTTAATTTCCCTCACTTTTGTAATTATACGGATTAATCCGCCGTTTAATCGCTAATCAGTCACCCACTATTAGGATTTCACATAATCGGAGGCTAAAATCGGTCAAAGGCGGTCAAAATCAATCAAACTCGATTTCACATATTTTAATGATTAAATTTTTAAATACCTCATTTTTATGTTTACGTTAAATTGTTTATGTTTGAACTATACTTTGTGAATTTTGAAGTATTTATGTGAATTTTGAAGTTTTATATTCATATCGAGATGTGTATATATATATTAGTGTAAAAAGTTACATATAAAATTTTAATCCGATTAATCCTGATCAATCAATAGTCGGTACACCGCTGCAGATTAGCGATTTCTCTTTATGTCTATTAATCGACTTCCTTTAAAATATTGGATCACTTAATCTGACAAACTTCTTGCAGAAACTTTATGTTAGCCGCCTGTATGATCTAACAGAAGTTGAAGGATTACAGCTAGCAATTTGCTCTATATTGGATATTTTCAGCATGCTTTCTGATCTTTTTAAGGTGCATTTACATAGTATTTTAAATTTATTCAACCTGACGATCATTTTGTTACTTTCAATTTAAATTACGCGATTTATTTCTAGGATACTTCGCCTGGTTATCAAGTTTTTCATCAAGCAGTGTTTTCATCTACAACCAAACCAATTCCTGTGGTTACATCTATTATTTCTCTTATATCATTCTTCAGGAATCCTGTAAGTAAATAGTGAAATACTAACATACAAAGTATTAAAATTATTATTTTTTTTAATTTAGTAAAGTTGTAACTGTATTTACAGAAGATTCAGTTGGGTGCTGTGAGTGCACTTTCTATGTTACTCTTGACTGCTGATGATTTACAACCATACATGTCTGGAAATGCATGTTTTGGTCTGGATGAGAAGAAGGTAAAATTGTATAAATACAGACTTACATTTTTATAATAACCACTGGTCATTTATACTTATTCCAACTCTTATATGCATGATTTATATCAGATTGCAGATTTTAGGAATTCTATCATTATGATTATCAATGACCAATCTTTTTCACATGAAGATCTAATTGTCAATACGCTCAAGATGCTTGCCTCAACAGCATATTACCAGGTTTACTCCAATTTTTTTTTTATTTAATTATTTATTTTATTTTCACCCCCAGACCCTACTATTGTAGTGGGATTTTTTCTGGGTATGTTTGTATTTATTATTATTATTTTTTTTTTTGCATTTATAAAATAATCAATCAATATGTTCTTAGTTTTATATAAAGAGTTTTGTTCATTTTGTTTTGTATTTTTTGTTGACACGTGCACCTTTTTCATATGCCTTTTATCATTAACTGTTCAACTATGCAGCCTGCGTTTCTTGTAGCACTAATTGATTTAAAGGATAGTACAACTGAAGATAAGTCTGGCTCTGTGGGACCCAAGGAAGACAATCTACTTGATGCTCTTTTATTGTATGTTGAAAAGTCTCCTGAAATGATAAAAAGGTACATCTTTTATAGCTCTAATACTTAGATTTAATTACACAGATGGTCCCTGTGGTTTGTGGAAAGTAACAGGTTTGGGTACTAAGGATTCAAAGTAACAGGTTTTGTATTTTATGCTTTCAATTTTGTCAAAAATTTGAGTAGGCCAACTCCCTTTACTTTTCTTTTAAACTTACAGTCAAATGACCTAAATACCCTTGAACTTTGACCTTTTTTTAAATCGAAGGGTATTTTGGTCATTTCACTATAATTTAACGTAAAAGTTAATAGAGGTTAGCCTTATTACCCAAACCTGTTATATTTGCAAACCACAAGGACCATCTACTTAATTAATTGTAATACTTAATATAGGATCCTACGTCGCAAAACTTAATTAAATTTTTTTTTTTTATTGCCAGTCATCCCAAAATATTGCTGAATTTTTTGGACTTGTTGGTGGCGTTATGGCAAGGAGCATCTCAGTTCATTAATATTCTGGACGATTTGAAGAAATCTAAAACTTTTTTCAAGCAGTTGTGCAACTGTATCTCACTTGAAGATCATGTTTCAGATTCAGACTCTTTAATCTCATCATACAGATATCAATGTCAGTCAAACATTCTGCAAATCATATCTTTTGAGATGTTTCTGCAGAACAAGTTATCACATGCTGAAATTATCAGAAAAGATAATGTTGACAAAACAGAAAATAGTCCAAGAGAAATATTATCTAGTTGGTGCAATAACTCTGTCTTGAAAAACCTTATTAAGTCATATGCTTTTTGTGAATATGACAATGATATGTATCTTAAGGGACAGGTATTCACATTTTTTAAGTTATTTTATTTATATAACGTTATATTAAATTTTATATTAAATATTGAAATTTTGCAGGTCTCTGCTGCTTTATTCTCTGTTCAAGCTTTTTCAAAGTTGAGAAATGGTCACACAGGGAGTTTGTCTGGAGTGTTAGTTGAAAAAATAAGCATCTTGGGAAAAAAGGTTTATATTTTTATTTTTATTTTTATTAGTTTATCATGTCTAACAGATCGTTCTTTCCAAAAAGGTTGTATGCATACATACATATATATATATATTTATTTATATATAAAGAGAGATTGAATACATGAGCAATTTTAAATAGAGAACTAGATACTAAGTCAGAGAAAGTGGGCAGGGTAAGTACTTAAATAACTGCCTTATGTGTTACGATTAACTAATTTGGTATTTTTCTATTTTTTTATATACTGTTGCTTATGTTGAAGTACATAAAAAACCATCAAAATAATTTTTTCATATGTTTTTATATTTTTTTCCTACACATGCGTAGCTAATGTGAGATACACATGAGCTATCCCACATGTGTAAAGTATACATTTAAACATAATCTGTTCATATATATATATTTTAGTTTCTTGTTGGACGAATTAATTTTTTATTTCCATCAACTTGCTAATAAAACTCAAAAAATACGTGGGGTTGATAGAAGTTCTTGCAGTTCTAATTTCTAAAGATATTTACGAGTTCTGAAATTGTTCTAATCCTATTTATAAATGTGTAAATGAATATATATCTTTTGTTTTTTGTAACCACTTTATTGTCAATAACAGTTTCTCTTCATATTGCAGTTACTTGATTTACCTGCATTTGCTGAGTTAGTAACTCAATACAAACAACTAGGTTACAGGTAAACTTACATATGTATAGTAAAAACACAAATATAAAATTTAATTGTTTATATTGCACTAAACATATATTGTGTAATTTTTTTTATATATATTTTTTTTCACAGTGAAGGTATTGAGCCAAAGAGTTTAATATTAAATGACCTATTTTACCACATTCAAGGAGAATATGAAGGTCGTCAGTTAGAACATCATTTATTCAAAGAACTTTTTCAATTTCTTCTAGAATCCAAGTTTTTGGAAACTTACAAAACTAAAGATATCAGTAACTTGTTAATTTACGCGAAGGATGTTTTGGTATTTGACTGCGCGCGTCTAGAAAACGATTTGGGAATAAGTTTATGGGATATTTCAGAATTTAAAGACTTGAAAACAGTTGCACAAACAATGCTGACTCATATGAATGAAGTTAATTCTATGTTGTTGCTCAATAACTGCAAACTTTCAGCTTTAAAGTCATTAGCAACCATGTTGCCTATGTATGAAGATGTAAGTTTTCAGTTTTAATTTTTAGATTAAATTACATAGATGGTCCCTGTGGTTTGAGTAAAGTAACAAGTTTGGGGTATTAAGGCTAATTTCTGTTAACTTTACATTAAATTAAGATGAAATGACCAAAATACCCTTTGAACTTTTTAAAAGAAAAACTTAGTGTGAAAAGTCAAAGGGATATTTTGATAATCACGTTAATTTGACGGAGAAGTTAACATACCCAAACTTGTTGCAAAATTTAAAACACAAACCCTAAACCTGTTACTTTACCTGAACCACATGGACCAGTTGTGTAGTAAAATATAATTTTTTATTTCATCGTTTCTAAATTATTTATTTTTTATGTGATTTTTTTTATGCAAGGTTTCAAATGGTGGAGTTTCTGAGCAACTGATCAGTTCTTGCATTCAACTCATCTGTCAGTCAGTTAATAAAACAACAGAATCATTAATCTTTGATTTCCTTGCAGCTGAAGTGGAATTACTTCACAATTTTATAAAATTTGTGAAAAACTTGCCTTCGTCATCTTCAAAACTCGTTATAAAAACCATAAGTTCCACTTTAAAAACATTAAAAGACTTGAAAAATCCATCATCTGTTGATCTCAAACCCACAATCAAACTTTTAATCACACTGCTTCTCTCTACCGTTGGATCAATCAACAATGAATCCGACATGTCAGATGTGTATTCAAAGCTTTTACCAATTCTATGCAACTTCACCGACTCAAATGACTATTGTACCCTTTTGTTTGCTACAATCGATTTACTAATGAAACGTCTCAAAACGCCTTCGTTATGGCTCCCAATCATCCAAAATCATCTGCAATTGCAAAATATTGTTAAAAAGCTTCATGATAAAACTTACCTATCTTCAGTTCCTGTGATACTCAAACTCTTTTTAACATTTTCACTTGTGAAACAAGGCGCAGAGATATTAACCAACTCTGGATTCTTTTCATCTTTAAGGGTATTATTGGAAAATGAAAACGAGCCCGAAAAAGCTGAAATTGAAAACCCTAACCGCCTTTGGGGTCTCGGGACAGCTGTCATGTCTATGATTATTTACTCCCTGAAGAACAGTTATTCATCATCTTTTTCCGATATGGTGGATTATGTCATTTCTTGTTTTATATTGGAAAAATCAGATTTAATTTCTTATTATTTAACTACCCCAAACTTCCCGCCTGATAATATTGACAGAAAAAAGAGAGCGCGTGCGCAGAGAAAACAACCGAGTTTGAGTGATCTCAAGGAAACCGAGCATACGCTTGTGCTAATATGCGCGTTAGCCAAACATCACAACTTGTGGAGTAAAAGTATGAAAGAAATTGATCCACAATTAAGGGAAATGAGTATACATTTACTATCTTTCATTAGTAAGGCGAACGCGTTATTTTGTCATCCTGTTCTTAAAGATGAATTCGAATGGCACAAGAAACCGTCTTTTGTAAACTCCAAAAGCGGTTGGTTTTCATTTTCTTCCATTTCATCATCGTCATCATCATCTTCATCATTATTATCATCAACTACAATTGTGGTAGTTAAAGATACATCAGGTGGAAACATTAATGTTCCACATCAGACAATGTTTTCAGACATGGTTGCAATTGAGGTTTACAAAATCGCGTATTATCTTTTGAGTTTTTTGTGTCTGCAAGCGGCTGCTGCTGCTAAACGAGCTGAGGAATTAGGGTTTGTTGATGTTGCTAATTTTCCAGATTTGCCCATGCCTGATATCTTACATGGTTTACAGGTATCCTTTTTTTTGTTAAAACTTGAATTTAACTGTCATGACCCGTTAAGTCACTCAATTTTTAGTCGTTGATTTGTAGCTTGGGAATTGTTATAAATAAAGCTTGTGGCTCGCCTTGAAAAAAGTTTGTTCGTAAACGAGCCTGAGCATTTTTTTTTTGTTATTTATTTTTCTTATATATTTATATACATACATATATATATAATAATTATTATATAGGGGGTGGATTACTTGAAAACCCACTTAAGGTGTGAAAACCCTATAAACCCATTTTTAATATTATTTTATTTAGATAAATTCTACTTTAAATTCTAAAGTTTTTGGTAAAAAATATAAGAAAGCTCCGAGGAGAATTAAAAAAAATATTTTATACAAAAAAAGACGCAAGTTACATATGTAAACCTGTGTTACATATGTGACATACCATGTTTTTACCATGTTACTTATGTAACATTTCGCTAAAACAAGTTTTTTTGTTTTTTTTTTTCATATTCTTTAAATAATATATACTCGGCGCTTTTTGTTTCTTTTTATAAAAAATGTGATGAAATAACATTTAAAAGTGAGCCTTTTATAAAATAAATAAAATTGTTTAGCTTGAGTTTTCTAAGGTTTCACATCGTAAGTGGGTTCTCATAATTATACTTCCCCTATACACACACACACAAACCTAGTTATATTTTATTTGTTAATTTCTATTGCAAAAAAATATCATACGAAAGGAATAAGATTCAGTTTAAAGAAATTGCTAACAAGCTGTGGCTTGAGTTTAGAAAAAATGCAAAATTTTTAAAATTTATATTTATATTTAAAATTTCAACTCGTCAAGCTACGAGCTGGCTCGAGTTTTTTATTAGACGAACTCAAGCTCGATGTTCCAGCTCATTTACAACACTACACTTTAAAGTTTAAACTAATAGTTAAGTTATTTGAGTTTTAGTCAACTCATTACCATCCACCAAGTTTTTAATAATTTTTTGTTTCAAAAACAGGATCAAGGAATTGGTGTTGTTAGAGAGTTATGTGAAACCAACAAGATAACCTCTGAAACAAAGGGTATTTGCATCTTACTTCTACAAATAACTGAAAAATGTTTATATTTGGAATTATGCGTTTCACAAGTTTGCGGTATAAGACCTGTAATGGGACGGATTGAAGATTTTTCCAAAGAAATCAAATTACTCTTTGCAGGTACTTTTATTTTAATTTCTCCATATGCGTATCTCAATATCAAAGAATGTATATTTTTTATTAATTAATTTATATAATTTTTTTTTTTTTTTGCATTTTTGACAGCAACTAAAGGGCATGTTTTCCTTGAAGAAACAGTCACGTCATTGAAACAAATAACATCATATGTTTACCCGGGATTGTTATAGAACGTAATGGTTCTTGTCATTTGATTATCTTGATACAAGGATTAATGATTAATGAGAAACAAATTGTGTAACATTTGCATGTCTATAATACTTTTGTTTTTTTTTTAAATATATATATTCGGGAAGGATAATATGAAAACCATCTTGAGTTGAGAAAAAACACTAGAAACCCTATTATAACCGTTGATCTTGAGATTGGATGACTGAGATCATTTCAAAAAATATGTAAACATATGTAAATGTTATATATGTTACAATTATTTCGTTGAAAAACAGGTTTTTTATTTTATTTTATTTTAAAAAAAAAGTACTCGGTGTGTTTTTGTTTTTTTTTTATAAAAAGTGACAAAAATGCATTAAAAAGTGAGTTTTTTTTTTAAAAAAAGATAAACTTTTTAACTTAGTTTTTGAGAGTTCTTTATAGTTTCTAGGGTTTTTCTAAACTCGAGAGAGTTTTTATAGTATATTTACACTCTATATGTTGGATATATATATTAAATATCTGATAATTTGGTATAAGTATTATGTGAAAATGGTGATAGTTCATGAGAATTGGATTCGTTGGCGTTTGGAGTCTCTTAAAGGAGTGGTTTATATGAATGGTGGATATGTAAAGTGAAATTATGCTTTTCCATAATTTACGGATTGTTTTACATGCCATAGCCACTTTGATCAATTTTAATGATTAATAAAAATGTCAAAAGCAGTGTGAGCATGTGTCGAGTTTTTACGATTTATTTTTGAATGAAAACGATCTTATAAATATTGACATTGTCTTGGTTATGGGAGAATCATGTGGGTTGTCACTTTGGCTAAATTAATTATCTAATTTCGTTTATGACTATGTTTCGAACAATCTAACCATTTTAAAAATGATTTTCAATACAAGCTCATCAAATGCAAAGTTGAATTGTGGGGAAACTTTAAAAATATGTTACAATTGTTCTTGTTAATTCGCTTAATTTTTTTTTGTCCCATTTTAATCACTCAACTTTCAAGTAATATGATAATCATAGATTTTTTTTACTAGTTTAACAAGTTGCCACTTAATAAAAATAGTTAAATACTGTTTTAGTCCTTGTAATTTGACAAAAATAACAGTTTTAATTCAAAAGTTTAAATGTCTTTTTCATCGATTTGTTTGATTTTTATGTTATTTACATACACTCACTTAACGTCTATTAGTAGATGATTTGGTCAAAATTTGTTTCCTTTTTTTTCACGTACCAAACTGAAACGCAAAAAGAATACCCAACTAGACTTATATTTTCAACTTTCTCTTATATTATTTGTTTGTTATTATATTTTCAACGTTCCTTTGATGGTAAATAATAAATCATCTACTTTTATGATGAAACTGAAAAACTCCAATTTCAGTGTAAATAGAGCTAATGTACCTTATCATGCTTATGAAATTTCATATATTTTCGTATCCAAAAATAATGACACCTAAGAATTGTAGAGCTGGTACAACTCTGATTTCTACATCAATAAGAGGTGCCTCAAGCCTTTTAAAAAAGAAAACCATTCGGTTGGTTTGAACTAGACTAACATACTTAAAAGTGTACGAAGCCTTCTAAATTGTTCCTCTAGAGTAAAGTGGATTTACTTTTTTAATTATTGTTTATGTAATCACATCAAATCAGTTAATTACTTAGAAACTTGAAACTTCTAAGAAAATTATGCGAAAGGAGCACAACCATCTTTTTTTTTTTACGGCGAATACATGGCCGCCCGGCCTCACCATAGCGAACAGATCAGCCTTCCATCCAGCGAATCGCTGAAAGCGCGGCGACCACACCCCATCAATCCAGGAGGAAACCCATTTTCTGGGAAAACTCCCTGCCTCACCTAAGAGCTTTTTTAGGCTGTGAACAAGACTCCAACATGAGATCTTTCATTTAAGAAGTACCCAGTGTACTATTGGGACAAATGCCTTTTAGGAGTTGAACCATCTAATCACCCAAGTTGACACGTCAACAACTTTAAGGCTAAAAATTATGCAAAATAAACTAAACCCACTAATCGGCTAAATATTATACAAAAAGAGTTTGAACAACTTAACCAAAAGCTTATGAAACTTGATTGCATTTCTATTAAGTTTTTGAAAAATGTATATCGACTTTATAGCCAAATAGCCCACCTTTTCCTTCTTTCTACAAACACAACTTTTTGGCACGTGAAAATTACACATTTAACACTAGTCATATGATAGTCACCTGTTGGTAAAGTTATTGATAACATGGGACCTCTCGTGCAATTGAAGATAGATATTTGTGATTTTGGTCACAAATCATGTGTTTTGTTTGTTTTTTTTTTTTTTTAATTTCGTTTTTTAGGTTGAAGTATCAATGTAATGTAAAATAAAGAGATGGTTATGATTGATAATCTAGGTGAGATGATATGATAAAATCTGAATCTTTGATTGAGTAATCAATTATTAAGATTTAGTGGTCAATATATTTTGGGAGAAATTTGCATAGAATGTAACGGGAAGGGCAAAAGAGTGATATCCACATTCCACTATTGTTGACTTTTATATGTTAAAGAAACTCACTTGTTTTTTTTTATAAATTGCATTAATTTTACATTCTTTAATATTCTTTTAAAAAAAATTACGTCAATAAATAGAAAAATCCATTATCATTAACTCGAGTATAAAATTGATTTATTTTTTAAAACTTTTTTACGTGGTCCGTAAGTATGTACCCGATCTGTGATTTCGTGACACGTAATTATACACTTGTTCCGTAATTTATGTGTGTATTGTGGTCGTGGTCCTTGATTTTACACTTTGTTCCGTAATTTATGTGTATGTATTTGGCAAAGTTATAAAAGGCGCCAACCGCTAGTCGGGTGGTGATGTACCGCATAGGGATTAACCAGAACTAGGCCGATTAGAATTTTATATGTAAATTTTCATATAT
>WOUH02000002.1:4705430-4715609 GCA_009936405.2 Stevia rebaudiana
GGGGGGGGGGGGGTGATTGAGAAGGTTTGATCATTTGGCAGTTTTGGTCCTTCCCTTCTTCTTCTTTTCTTCTTTTAGTTTTAGACACCTAGTGATATTAGATTACAAAAGAAGTGTCATTCCTCATAATTTGGCCACAAAGTTTATAAAGCTTGAAATAACTTTATTAATTCTATACAACTTTATAAAATTAATGAATTTAAATTGTTTAATAATTTTGACTTTGTTTTCATTTGTTTTGTATTTATTATATATACATATATTTATAAATTTAGTTTATATATATACTTTTGTTATATATATACACATATTTGTTTGTTTAATTGTGAATATAAACAAAATCGAGAATAACTCACTCATAACTAATTATTCTGAGATTGGAAATTTACATAACAGAATATTCGTCGTATTTGTCGTCGGAGTTTCTTGGATGTTACATCTTGCTCAATTTTGGCAAAAAGCTTTCAATTGCACAACTCGATCTGGTAAAAAGATTTCAATGACCGGACCCGACAACAACTTACTCTTAATAGAGACATAGAGACTAAAAATTTCCGACCCCCAATGAAAAACTTACTTAGGTTTGCCATTGGTATTCACGGGGCTTTCCATTATATGGAGAGATAGATAGGTATGCATATATGGTATAAATATAGTTTTTATTTCTTCAAAGGGATGATTACAAATGAGGAGGAGCCTTTTTTTAATAGGCAAGGAAAAGACATCAATTACATAAGCATCAATAATGCAACCAATAATACATGGGAATGATGTAAGGGCTCACATCACCTAAAGGTGATAGTCACACACTTAAAGTTCTTAACTATAATACAATACGAACACAAAAAGATTACAGGCATAACACTATTTCCAACGAGAGTCTGTGTGTGACAGGTCATCTTCATACGGATCAAAGTGGAAGTTTGGTGGTTCTTCATCTTCAAGAGGATCATACTTTCAGTCTGGGTTAACCAACATACTCACTGTGACGAAAGGTTCCTCATTTTTGTTCTCATGAGAAAATATGTGTTTTAGAATACTATACTATTGCTT
Source organism: Stevia rebaudiana (assembly GCA_009936405.2). Lineage (NCBI taxonomy): Eukaryota > Viridiplantae > Streptophyta > Magnoliopsida > Asterales > Asteraceae > Stevia > Stevia rebaudiana. The sequence goes on from WOUH02000002.1 coordinate 4,706,484, forward strand.
CATCCCATGATTTGGCAATCGGATCATCCTTAGCCCATACATTAGTGTCTTCAAAAACATTATATGGGATATGATCGACATACTTTCCATTTGCTGCAGCCTATAGATCCTTTCTTTTATAGGTAACCCCGTTGAACGTACTGTTTGAGCACGAGAGGAGTTCTTACAAATGAAGTGTTGCTCGTTTCAAAAGAAAGACCAGGGCAAACACCTGTCAAAGAAAGTAGTCAGACGATACTATAGTCTGGGAATGAACCTTGTACATTAGTATTATGTGATAGTGATATTTTTTTGTTACATATTACTAAATAATTCTTTGTAAATTAAGCTTTTGAGTCATACTATGAAATTATGGGAGAGGGTGATCGAGACAAGATTGAGACGGGAGACTAAGGTTTCAATAAACCAATTTGGATTTATGCCGGGAAGGTGACTACAGAGGCGATACATATCATGAGAAGGATGATGGAAAAATACAGGGAGAAGAAGCGAGATCTACATATGGCGTTCATTGACCTTGAAAAGGCTTACAATATTGTGCCACGACAAGTGATATGGGATAGTCTAGAGAGTAGAGGTATCCCCTTGAAGTATATAGACTTAATAAGAGATACATATGACAGGTGTAGGACGAGGGTCAGGGCGCCAGTGGGGGATACAGACTCCTTCCCTGTGGAGGTAGGACTCCACCAAGGATCGGCTCTGAGTCCGTTCCTGTTTGCGATTATCCTAGATGAGTTGTCAAAGTCGGTACAAAAGACCATTCCATGGTGCATGCTTTTCGCTGACGATATTGTGTTAGTGGCAGAAAAGAAGGATGAGCTAAATGTGAGGCTAGAGGAGTGGAGAGAGGCCTTAGAGAGTAAAGGACTGCGCATCAGGTTTAAAAACAAATACCTATATTGTAACTTCAGTGGAACCAATGTTGAGGAGGAAGGCCAATTGACTATTGGAGGCCAAGCGGTGCCACAAATGACAAAGTTCAAATACTTAGGATCCTTCGTTTAGAGTGACGGAGACATTGATTGTGACATAGCTCACCGGGTCTAGGCAGGCTGGTGCAAATGGAGAGCAGCCACAGGCATCTTGTGCGACAAGAGGTTCCAGAAAAACTAAAAGGCAAATTCCATAGGACCGAGTACGCCCAACAATGTTGTACGGAACCGATTGCTGGCCAATCAAGAAGATTCAAGCGCAAAAGTTGGAGACAGCAGAGATGAAGATGTCGAGGTGGATGTGTGGGCACACAAGGTTAGACCGAATTAGAAATGAGGTTTTCAGAGATAGATTAGGAGTAGCACGCATCTCTGATAAAATAAGGGAAGACAGATTAAGATGGTTCGGGCATGTGTGGAGAAGACCAATAGAGGCTCCGGTTAAAAAAGTGGAGACCCTTACAGTGGAGGGGAAGCGGAGTAGAGACAGACCAAAGCTGACTTGGGATGCGCAAATACGCCATGATTTGTTAGACTTGCTCCTTTCTGAGGAGATGATCAATGATATGAGCTCCTGGAGACGGAAAATAAAGATTAGGGATTATTAGGGATTGTAGGAGTTTTTTCTTTTTTTTGAGCAGTTAGAATATAGAATAGCCATCCCGACATGATGGTTGACTGACGTTCTGCGTTAGGTCGAGTTTCACCTTATGCTAGACGCTCCCTCGCCTACTCATTTACTCACGTATCTTTCTAGATGTTTTATATGCTAACATGTCAATGTGTTAAGTTATTATGTGTTCTTCTGAGTGTGTTTGATTTCTACCCTGACTGTGTTCCATGTGTGTGCTTTTAATAGTTATATTGATACTAATAATAATATAAATAAATAAATAATAATAATAATAGTAGCAATAATTTTAAAACAAAATTAAAATAAATTAAAAAATAAATAAATAAAAAATTAAAATAAAAAGTTAATAGTGTTCAAATAAATATATATAAATATATATATAGCTATAGTAAAAAAAAGAAAAAAAAAACATATATAAATATATATATATATAGAAATTCTTTGAGCCGGGGGTCTCTTTAAAGCAACCTCTTTATCCTTTCGGGTAAAGGTAAGGTTTGTTTCTGTCTCACCCCTCCCAGACCCTGCATCTTTTGTGGGATTTCACTGGATATGTTTGTTTGTTTGTTTGTTTATCCGACACTTAAGCATTATTAATTTATAAGTTCTCACTATATTCGGTGATGCACAAAGATGCAAATTGAATGAAAGATGGGGTTTAAGGTTCCAACTCAAAAGGCCTATGGGATTAGAAACTTGTAGCCAATATTTTACGAAGATTGGTGATTAAATACAACCATAATTTGAGAATGTTCTATAAAAACTATCAATCGTGCACAACAATAACCGAACTTAAAAATGCAATTTATAAAAGTATATGGGAAAAGTAGACTTTTTAAACCAAGATTGGGTTTATACTTCAGCAGCCGCTACAAATTTTCAAGTCATGGAAAAATGGAATATATTGGAGCATATGCCACGTGATTTGCCCGTGATGTATAAAACCATAGTTTAACATAATCTAACCCTAGTTAATCTACAATCCTCATGTCACACCACGTGTACTCATTCAACGGCGTAGATCGTCTAATCAACCGTCACACATCGCTATATAAACTCGCTAGATTTCCAGCACTAAACCCTAAGCCTCTGTTATTTACACTGGGAAATAGTGCGAGTATAATCTATACCCAAAAATCAACCATGGCAAACCCTAAGGTTTTCTTCGACATGACCGTCGGCGGTGCACCGGCCGGCAGGATCGTCATGGAGCTTTACGCCGACACCACTCCGAGAACCGCCGAGAACTTCCGTGCACTCTGCACCGGCGAGAAAGGCAAAGGCACCTCCGGCAAGCCGTTGCATTTCAAAGGCTCCAGTTTCCACCGTGTGATCCCTAACTTCATGTGTCAGGGCGGTGACTTCACCAGAGGTAACGGCACCGGCGGTGAGTCGATTTACGGCAACAAGTTCGCCGACGAGAACTTCATCAAGAAGCACACCGGTCCAGGTATTTTATCCATGGCAAACGCCGGTCCGAACACCAACGGATCTCAGTTTTTCATCTGTACCGCGAAGACCGAGTGGCTCGACGGCAAACACGTCGTGTTCGGGAAAGTTGTTGAGGGGATGGATGTTGTGAAGACGATCGAGAAGGTTGGATCTGGCAGCGGAACCACCTCCAAGCCGGTTGTCATCGCCGATTGCGGTCAACTTTGATAGATCTATATCGGATTGTGTGGTTTAACTTGTTCTTGTGTTTTTTGTTTCGTGCTTGACTTTTGTGTTTCTGATCGTTTCATGGTGGTTTTCATTAGGGTTTTTATGTGTGGTGGTGGTTTAATAGTTTCGTTGACTTGATTGTTGATGGGATTAAGTATTAAGTACTTGGTATAAATAAGATCAGCTTCAATATTATCGTTTTTAGCTGTTTTTTACTGTTTAATTCCAATTTGTTATGATCGTTTTGGTTGAGAATTGGGCAAGTGTTTTGGTGATATGATCCATCTTTGATTGTGGGGATCGAGATTATCAATTTTTTGGCATTTTAGGGTTTAGATCTAGTTGCAAACGGGATTAAAAGTTTTTAATAATGGCCGTTATCTGAGGCCTTGACACGTAGATATAAATTGTTTGGATGTGGTTATACTGTTTGTTTGGATATCATTTTATCTTGGATCTTGTTAGAAAAACAAATTTTGATTGTTTGCATTACAACTTATAAGATTTGAAACGTAGGCTTGGTTGAACCAGGAAATTTGTCGATCTAAAAGAGTGATTGAGTTAAAAATTTTAAGTTTAGAGCATTCATATTTGGGTGTATAATTTATGTGAGTGAAATTTTTATAATTATATATATATTAGTGGTTGTGAACAAGAAGATATAGAGATTCTGATGAAACTAGTAAATATAGAGAAACACTGTTTATCAAAGTAAATTGAAGAGAGAAAAAGTAGTGAAAAAGGTAAAAAGGTATTATTATTTAGTTGAATAGGAGAGAAAAAAGACATTAATTTTTGATGAATTATAAAGAAAAAAATAGAGATAAAAATGTAAATGCTTTTAAGCTTTAATTGTTACAAGATGGTATTCCGTATAAAGCTCAACAGTATATGGATAATATTTTGACCATGTTTAGTAAATGCCAGTTGACTATAATTCGTGGTTGGTTGGATGGTTAGTTGGAATTTGAAATTGAAATCGTATTCGGTTTTATTGGACTAACTCTCTCAACTTTAATATTAATCCTGAATTAAATTCTTTTAGTTTAAATTGTGAGATTGGTTCAAAAGTTACCTACTCTTAGCCTAATCACCAAGATTTTATACTTATATTAGGAGACTAATGTAGCGCATTATAAGCCTCTTAGAAAGGAGGTTAAGGGTTTAATTATCGCAATGATGTATTTGGTATATACATATAAAATACCTATCAAGTAATTTCTAAAGTACACTAGAATATATTGGCCATCAGATCCTCACACTAAAATACACTAGAGGAGACTAGAAGTCCAGAAGAAGCTTAGACTTGGACATAAATTTTCAAATAGTACAAGTAGACACTTTGTAAATATATCTACCATATTAATTGAGAAAACACATGTAAGACTTGAACAAGACCACAAACTTGTTCATAGACAAAATGAGTGTCCACTTCCATTATCCACTTCAGGTTTCTGATAAACCGCACTAGCATTGTCATAGTAGACCAAAGAAGCACACGATGAAGATGATGAAGCTCCAAAAGTAAATCATGTGAATAAATTGGCAAACAGTTGGCTACATCATCATATTCAGCCTTTGCACTTGAATGAGATATCATCTACTGTATTTTAGATATCGTTGATCTATAATGTATATTAGATATCGTTGACCTATAATACGATGTTTACGTGGAATAAGATCTTCAGCAAAGTTAGTTAGCCACTCCATGATCTTTAAGAAAAACTCACATAATGCAATTTTAATTTGCTTCCCCGGTCAAGATTTTTTTTTTTCACTACGTGTTTCATCAAAAAGAGTTAAGATGCCCTTCACTAGCGTTTCAACTTTCAAAGTAAGTGATCACCTTCTTCACTAGTCCCACCGAAAGACTAGCTTTATAATTCATTACCATTCCAACATATTGAACACTTTCTTCACTAGTCCCACCAAAAGACTGGGTTTACAAACCTTCACTATGTCAAGATAGTGAGCCAAGAATCCTCCGTCAAGATAGTAGTTCTAGCTCTCAGTCTCTCACAAATACAATAAAGCACTACATCAAAATAGTGTCTCTCTCTCACCCAACCCAAGACTATATCAAGATAGTGTGTTCACAATCACTATCTCAAGATAGCATACTCACAACCCTATGTCAAAATAGTGTTCTACAAATACCCAACTTCACACTATATAACGTTGAGTTAGCCACTCCATGATATTTAAGAAAACTCACATAATGCAATTTTAATTTGCTTCCCCGGTCATGATTTTTTCCGCTACGTGTTTCCTTAAAAACGGTAAAGATACCCTTCATTAGTGTTTCACTTCTCAAAGTAAGTGGTCACTATCTTCACTAGTCCCACCGAAAGACTAGCTTTACAATTTTCTACCAATCTAACGTATTGAGCACCTTCTTTACTAGTCCCACCAAAAGACTAGCTTTACAAACCTTCACTATGTCATGATAGTGAACCAAGAACCACTATGTCAAGATAGTAGCTCCAAATCTCAAAATACAAATAAAGCACCACATCAAGATAGTGTATCTCTCACCCAACCCAATACTCTATCAAGATAGTGTGTTCATAATCACTATATCAAGATAGTGTGTTCATAATCACTATATCAAGATAGCGTGTTCATAACACTATTTCAAGATAGTGTTATACATATACCCAACTTCAAACTATATTAAGATAGTTATCCTTTCTCGAATGAAATGAAAATCACCAACAAAGATGGTGAATATAAAATGCAAGAGTGGTAGATGATAAATATGTGTAGCAAACACTCTTCTTCCCTTTCTTGATCTTCAGTCTCTCTTGAGCTTTGATTATTAATCTCTTCTTTAACTTGATATTAACTATGATGGAATCAAGAGAGAACTTAGAGATATATGTTTACGTGTTTAGAGCAAAAGGGGTGAAGTAAAAGTGTGTATATGACCATCTATTATTTCCTTAAGACTAAAGAATATTTTATACAATATGTGACCTCGACAGTCGATCTCATGGTCATTTGCATCAACAGTGGATGACAACTTTACTCACACTTCTTTTTTGTTTAATTTGAACGTTGTGATATGGATTTTATACCTTTGTCTTTTACTTTGCAACCACTTTTGCCGTTGATACACTCGTGTTCTTAATATGAAATTAGACATTTTTACGTACTTTTATTATGTTTTTAATGTATCAAAAAAATACTTTTACTAAAACTAGAAGAATGAAAGGCAAGTGCACCTATCTAGTCCAGGTAAAAACAAAATATTCATCAAAGGACATAAGATGGGATTCCAATAGTCAACTTTAGTTAAATATTTAAATAGATTTTGATTGTTTGCAAATAACTAAAATCATATAAAAGTAAAATAAAATAATGTAAATTAATACTAAATTAAATTAAACACGAGAGATAAATTAGAACATGCGAAGTATTGTTTTCAGATAGAATCAACTTGAGATTAATCAATGTTAAATACATAGTTATTAACTTATTATGGTGTATGCAATAACTCTGGTGGATAATGCATATGGGGTAAGAATGAGGGTGAGAGTTCGAGGTTTTTTATAATAACTACCCTAAGTTGACTTGTCTCCTTGGTCGGGTTTACCAAGTCGTATGGTCCCTAGAAGGATGGAGTTCAAGCAAGTCAATCTAACAAGACCACTCTATAATAAAACACAGTTATTTTAAATCATTAAATTCTTTAGAAAAAAATGTGGAAGGGTTGCCTCTCAGGTTACTGCGACCCTCCGCCTATTAGACAACTTATTGATTAAGCAACCACAAGATCAAAGATATAGACGTCTAATGAAAATATTAGCTGTTTATACAACGTTCATCCTTGTAGGTGTCTTTCCACCATGTTCCCTCTGGGGATCCACTATATGACGAGAGACATGGTTCAGAGGTGGTACTAACCTAACGCATGCATTCTCCTTACTAAGGTACGTGCTAAAATGTTAGAACTATTTATCTTTCTAAAAAGTGGTTTGACTCTTTACTTGTTGTGAGACAATGTAATAACAAAAACATGTATATAGACCATACTGTTTTTAACGTGGGATCACCAATTTTTGGTTTCTCGGTGAGAAATCATATAAAGATGTACGACTCTCGTGTAGACCTGCCTACACTAGCATAACACTAAGAAAATATATAAAGATGTACAAACTCCTATGTGAAGCTAATGGATTCTCATGACCTGACTAACCATCAATGCACACCCATAAGAACAAAGACTAGAAAAAAGATGAGCTCTTATTAACAACGGAAGATCATCGCTAGTGTCACACCATGCCGGTGGCAGTGTAATATAGAGTCGTGCTGTTTTTAATGTGGGTTCACCGATATTTGGTTTCTCGACGAGAAATCATATTAAGATGTACGACTCCCGTATAGACCTTCCAGGCACTAGCTTGACACCAAGAAAATATATAAAGACGTACAAACTCTTATGTGAAGCTAATGGATTCTCACGACCCGACTAACCATCAAGCACACCCATAAAAACAAAGACTAGATAAAATATAATGAGCTCCCATCAACAATGGATGATCATCGTTAGTGTCACACTATGCCGGTGGCGAAAACACAGGGGTGACCTCAAGATTGTTCAACAGCTCCTAATTAACTATTAAATTTTATTATATTTAATTCATTCATATTATAGTGTCATACAATAACAAAATTATCAAAGAACAATTACTATACAAAATCCAAACTAAGTTAACTAAGTCCTTGATCCTAATGATGATCCAAAGCTTGAAGTCTTAACTTGTACCTAAAACATGTTAAAAATCAAGGATCAACTTAAATAGAGTAGTTGGTGAGTCAGATAGGTTTTGACTCAGTATATGTAAAATAGGTTACATGTATAAGCATAAGAATGATTTGAAATTCATATGAATACGAGATAACCAATGCATTAATATATAACCAACATAGCAACATACATTCTTTTAATGTGAGGACTTATTAACATTGACATGAATTAAAGCATATCAGGACTTATTTGACGTTGACATGAATTTAAGATATGAGGACTTATTCACATTATTACAATATATGAACTATAAATTCCAATGTGCGAGAAGTAAATCTCAAAATTTATAACCTATAAGTCCATATATAATATTGTTTAAGTAATTGTCCAAAAGATATTACGCTATGGTTTAATGTTTATGTTCTAAGTTTGTGTCTATGATTGGTAACTCGATTCCATGTTTATAGATATTAAGAAGTTAAGTTTAGAGTTCAATATTTTTTTTTTAAAGTTATATTTGTTCAAACAAAATAATAAAGTTCAAACACATATGTTTAACAAGTATAATTAGTTCTTATTGTTTTCAAGATTATGTCACACCCCAACCGACGGCGGAATCGTCAGAGCGTGATACGATTGTTTATCACACGTGGCACTAAGAGTTGCAATATAATTAACATGCTAAATGTTTTATTTTCATTAAACTCTAATAAGTCTAATACATTGTTCAAAGGAAGTACATTTAAACAAAACAGAATAACATAAATGCTAGTTATATTAATCTAAGTCCATGCTTCATAGATTGTTACAAATATTCTTTGTTACACATGTAAAATAGGAGTATTGTGACAACTAGCCGTTTTCCGGCAGTTGACTGGCAACTTTTCAACCGTTGACCATCTGAAAACCCACCGGTACCTAATCATAACTCGATTATTTTATCAATATCATAATTCTATTATATTCATATCTGAATTTAGATTCATTTGAGTGTAATCAAAATCTCAATTTGAGCGACGGTTTGAAAGATACGCGTAAAACTGTATAACGCTCCGTACGTTCAAAATCTCAACACCTCAATTGGAGATGAAACCAATGAGGTTAGATCCGGAATTGAAAATCATCAACAATGGCAAAGACCGCAC
>WOUH02000002.1:4752204-4763374 GCA_009936405.2 Stevia rebaudiana
TAATAGTCAACCATCGAGCTATTGAACAATCACTGAGGTCACGGCCGGTGTTTCCGCCGCCGGCCAGGGTGTGACATTTTTTATGTTTACACTACTCAATTAATTAATAGGTTTCGATCTCTATGACTGTACTTCTCCAGGTTATATTTGTACTTTTAAATTGAATGATTATTTTACATGTGTCTTCGTATCAGGATTATTACTCTTACATGTGTGATGTGTCTGGAATGTATCATCGTGATCAAAATTGATATTGTACTTGTACAAACAGTTTTCTAATAACGAATCAAAAAGGAATAAAGATGTTGGGTTTTATTATCACCAATTAATACAGATATTACAGAACATTATGATATCGGTATATCCATTTAAAAAATGAATAATCGGTTACGAATAATTGTTAATTAACATATAAATTTCATTATCAAATCTATCCACAATTAACAATTGTCTTTCTCTCTCTATAAAATAAAAAATTAAATCAAATATTAGCAATAAACTAATAACCAATTATAAACAAATCAATTCCATATATTCGTGTGAAAATATATTTTTTTGTGGCAGCTACCCCTTCACCTTCCCTAATTTATCAACCATTTTCTCGTATCATGTTTAACTCATGACACACGATCCACGACCCAAATCATGACCTGACTCACAACTTAAAACACGAACCGACTCGTGAGTTGAACCACGACCTGATTCATGATTCGAACATTAACCAAAACTCAGGGGCGTAGCCATTTGGAGGCCAAGGGGACAGCCGCCCTCCTTGAATTTTTTTTTTCCAGTGGTATATATATGTTAAAATCCCGACCAACCCTCATAAAATTTTGTGATCGCCCCCTAATCTGCCTCCAATCCGTCCCCAATCCCATTTTAATTTCTAATTTTAGTCATAAAATATTAAAGCCCAAGTTGAAAATATTGTGGGGACAAACGACCCTAAAAAAATTTCGTCTCTCATAAAATCCGTCCTCCAAGCCTCTATGTGGCTACGCCACTATGGACAAGAGAATACAAGAAAATGAAATAGATCATTACCATTAAATAGTTTCATTTAATTGTCATGTTTGGTTACATGTTACTTCATGCTGTTTGGTATAAATTCATTCAAAAAATATTCTGGCCGGATTAAATGCAATCTATGTGACCAGATTTGGACAAATTTTTTTACGATCAATATAAGAATCTTCATTTAAAGTAGGGATGTGATATATAACGCGTTACAAAAATTAAATATTTTTTTAACTCATTTTCACATATGAAAAAATATCTTTACATAATTTTTTGAGTAAATTACGTTTTTCGTTCTTTACGTTTATAACGACTTTCAGTAGTTGTCCGTTGACTTCAAAACCGCTTTAAAGCATCCTTTATGCTTAAACTCTTACACGTTTCGTTTTTTTCACTAATGCCGTTAATTTTGTTTTTGTTACATAGACATGTGCAAGCCACATAGGGTGTTTTTGTTTCTTTTGTTTTTAGTTTAAAGGACCTTTATTGTAAAGGCAAATATAATTTTAATAATAACAATTTTGACCCATTAGTCCATAATAATTCAAGCTCAGGAAAATTCTTACTACCACTTCCACTTTTTAAACCATTTGCTAGTGTCAGTCATGTCGTTAATGAAACCTAAGAATAATGGTTACAATTTATAAATATGTGTGTGATCAGGGGCGCAGCTTTTGAGGGGCCTGGGGTTGCCCCAGCGACTGCTAATTTTTTCGCGCGTAGTGTAAATTTTGCGATTTCGACCGAAATTTTTTTTATATATATAGGCCGGCAACCCACGAAATCCCTGAAAATTCTACATATATGATCTTGACAACCCCACTGATAACTTTCAAGCTTCGCCACTGTAGGTATATATTGAGATTATACGGATGCTTGTATTATCTGAACGATATTTTTTAATGGCATACATGGATATTTTTTTTCTTTGAATGGCATCCACGATTTTTTTCGTTTGCGTTGTTGTAGGGTTTCAGGAGCTATTTTACCAAACTACCCTCTTTACTATTTTTTTGACATTATAATCCGTTGAAGTTAGCTGAGTTTAGAGTAAAGGACATTATGTGCACTAAGAATTAAACATAAATGATGTTTTATAAAAAAAATAAAGATAAAAAGATGAATACTAAAATGATGTGTAAAAATAAAGGACGGGATATGTAATTTACTCTATTTAACATGTATAAGACAAATGTTCTAGTCGGAGTAGGATCAATTATAAACCTTATTTTTTGTGAAAACCGTAAGAACCAAAGTCTTATTATAAATAACAAAGTAATATCACTAAAAGTTATATTTAATATACAAACATATAATTGTGAACATGTTACAATAACACCTTGTTATTTATACTATCACTTTGGATCTCATAATTTGTACAAAAAACATTTATAAATAATGAAGTGCTACTAGTAAAAGTTATGTTTTATATATAACATAGCTTTGTGAAAATATTATAGTATCACCTTTTATTTATACTATCACTTTGGATTTCACAGTTTCCACAAAAAAGCATAGTTAAATATTATGATAGTACTTTGTTATTTATAATAATACTTTGTTATTTATAATAACATTTTAGTTCTCATGCTTTTTTTGATTTACATGGTTTATATCCAAACCATGGTATTATCCAATCTAATTAATAAAAAGTATTTAGTGTCCACATATTATTGCACAACTGCACCGATGGTTGATTGACATCTACTTGATAAATGCCATAACTTTGAAATAGACCTTGACTTCTAGGCAACATTAATCCAAAATTTGACCCAAGCAAATTTTCGAAAAAAAAGGTCTTAGGGTAATCAATGTAAACTTAGACGTATTACATTTTTCAAAGTAGAACTTCGACACAATAGTTATTGTTAGTAATATGAAATCTATCTTGGTATAATTTAATAATTTGAGAAACTTAGTTACTATTGTAGTATTGCGTAAAATAAACCCTTAAAAGAACTTCAAATAAAAACATGAAGAAAGTGTAAGGTCAAAACATGAGAACTGTAAGAGTTTATAAATTTCCTATTGGTCACGACATGCTAAATTTGTGCATTTGTACATACAATAACTGGGGAGATGGTTATAATACAAAGACTTATTTTCGTGAGAAGGGTAGCAAGGATTCTTAGCCTTTAATCTCACAAATGACCATTTAAAATTAAGTTCCATGGCTAAAGTGTCACTCATCACTTCTTTCCTTCCTTTTACCATCTAACTACAATGTTTTCAATGTAATACACAAAGGAGGACATGGTTAAGTAGTTTAGTTTATAAGTTTTATATTAAGGAGTAGGATCAAATACAAACCTTATTTTTTGTAAAAACCGTGAGAACCAAAGTGTTATTATAAATAATAAAGTGCTAATTCAAAAATTATGCTATATAACATCATAGCATTGTAAAAATATTACTATAACATCTTGTTATTCATATTATCACTTTGAATCTCATAATTTTGACAAAAACAGCACTTATAAATAACAAAGTGCTATTATTAAAAGTTATGTTCTATATACAAACATATCATTGTGAAAATATTACAATAGCACATTGTTATTTATACTATCACTTTGGATTTCACAATTTTACAAAAAAAATGGAAGATATTATGATAGTACTTTATTATTTATAATAGCACTTTGCTTCTCACAGTTTTTACGTAAAACATAGTTTGTATCGGAACCATCCCCTTTATATTATTAAATGATTACATGTTGATGCTCACTTCTTTTTCTTTTTTTCTCGATTTTAGCATCTTTATCTGTTCACATCTCAAACTATTGAACATAATTAGTTGATAAGCATTCTATTGGTTTTTTTATAACAAAAACAATTATATAATTATTTTTATTTGCGATCGGGAGACGCTTTCGAGTATTATAACGAGGTGATGATCGTCTTTACAAGTGTGCATGTAGTGATAGTGTGACAATCGTTTTTACAAATGTACATATTTTAGGGTATTATGTCAGAGTAACAATTTCCTATCTTAAAATATACACCTGCAAATTACGGCTACAGATACTAGAAAAATGCTAGCCCCGCCATATATTGCTGGCAACTAATAGTAGTTGTAACTATATTTTTAACAATATTTTTCTCTGATAACTTTTCAATTATAATGTCTTACATAATTCAGATAAACTATTATGATGTGCTTATTTTTATATACGTTTTAATATACTAATTTAATTTCAAACCTACTCAAGTACAAGCTTTTCAAGCGTAAATTACAACTCCTCAAAGCTAATTTTGTTTTTCTTTTTCAACTTTTTTGATGTTTTTCAAAATTTAAAATACGTATTTGTGACGTGCTTATTAGATAATTTTTATCTAAGTAATAAAAGTTCCAAAAATATCATTACGATGTATGTTATCATATAAATTTTACCCAACCAAACTTTCTTAAACAAATTACCGTTGTAATTCGACTCCAAAACATTATGGTAAAGCAACACTTTCACCATTTACTATGTCTTAAAAAAACGTTGATAACGGTGGATAACGGCGTCTCTACCAACCTGATAAGTATGCATAACAAAGTCTCGGTCAATTGTCACAACCACAACACATAACTGCGACCACATCTACAGTGGATAACGACGTTTGCACCAACCGCCACCACAACACCCTGTCTCATACCTCCTCTAATTGCCACACTCGCGTCTCCAACCGCCACAGCTTTCCCGCTTCTTCACCAACCACCACCACAACTTTCCCGCAGATAATTATATTTTCCATTAACAGGTGGTTATTAAGATAATGTTACATCATGTTTCAAATATTTCAAGCAAAATACAAAAGTATTCACTACAAACACCAACATCATTCATTTCCTTCCATTAAGCAAAAAAAAAACTTTCTTGCAGTTACATAATAACCCGAAATCGCGACATGCTCACAAAAACACACATCTCCATTATCTATGTGCACGTATAGATGACCTACGATATCATCACGAGACAAACATAACATCACCATTTAAAGTTAAGTATATACAATCGATCACTTCAAAAGAGTAAATCAATCCACTTATCTCGACAGCTCCACTGGCAAGCAAGCACACTCAAGGGTGGATACTTTTGTTGGTATTATACTCGTTTCTACGGTCACTTCTGTTTTTTGTTTTATATTTATTTTTTAATAAAAAAACGCCTTTTGGTTATGTTGTAACTAGGGTAAAGTTTTTTTAACCATGGTGAAATCTTGGTCTCTGAAAATATCATTTCTTTCTTCACTTCATCACGCTTTAGCATCGATCATGGTATATGATCAAAAGAGTAATTTCTCTGTTGCGAGTAGGTTTATACTCCCTCACTGTATAAGAAAGAATAAAATGTTTTAAGTGCAGCATATAGGAGCAATGAAGTAACAGAATCATTTTATGAATAAAGTAAGAAGATAATTAAAAAAAGAAGTAAACAAAACAACCAATGACATAAGATGAAAAAACGAGAACTACATGGTGGAAGAATAACATAGATTAGAGGGTGCAAATTAGGTAACGGGTCAAAACAGGCCAAACTGGGTTAAACAAGAAATACTAGTTTTGTCCAGAATCCCTAATGTTGTTTATAAACAATTAGTATCAAATATTATATGATTAAAAATAATTATCTTATATTTTGAACAAAATGAATTAAAAGGTTTTAAATTTTTAAAAACACTTTCGACCTCCATTGACCAGTTTGATCCAGTTCCTTTTTAGCTAACTTTTTGTTAGGTCTTTGGCCCATTAAACATAAAGATACACAAATCAGCCCATTCATAAATAGATTATTATGATATTATCATTGTCAGAGAGCTAAATAAAAGGAAATCAATGAATATGATATTAAACTATTAAAGTATGAGATCATAACTTACCTTATTAAAACACCTAAGAACCAGAACTTGGCTTTTGAACCCACACTCGCTTCTGCATTGCCACCACAAACTACAATATTAGAAGCCTATAAATATAAAAAAAATTTATTAAAAATATGGTCTGAATATGGGACCCACCTCATGCGAACCATAACCAGCCGAAACACCTCTTTTTGAAGATTTTCCCTCATTCAAATGTGAAGATCCATCTGAATCTTTAACATTATATGTAGATGCACGGCGACCACTGTGTTTATGAGAACCTACATCAAGATAAGTCTTCTTCTTTCAGTATTCACAACTAAAATACATAAATAAAAATAACAATAAAATAAAACCCAAGGATATTTGTTTATTAATTTCATGAGCTTTGAGGTTTCTGAGGTGAGACTAACCATTATCAGAAGAGAAACGACCACCGCGTCCTGTTCCAGCAGATTTAAATTCCACACCGCGCTCATTTGCCACGTCATACTTTGCTTCTCCACGAGTTCCTAGGTATAATTAAAAAATTATTTTGCACTTAAAGTTCACAAAATATATATATAGAGAGAGAGAGAAAGAGGAAGGATAGAATGAAAACTCATTTGAGTTGAGAAAACCCTAGAAACTCATATGTAACATTATTATTATTTTTTTAGAAGAGTTGGTTTTATATACATTTTCAACAGTTTTTATAAAAAGAAATTAAAAAAGCGTTGAATACTTTTTTAGAAAAAAACATGTAAAAAATAACAACAATTCACGTCTATTTATGTTTCAGCACATGTAACATATGTAACATAACATGTAACAGATTTAACAATCTGACAAATTTTGCAAAAAATATTTTTTTTAGAAAAATCTACTTGGAGCTTTTTTGATTTTATTTACCAAAAGTCATAAAATTGAATGTAGAATTTATGAAAAAAATATATATATTTCCCCAAAAAACGCTATTACATATGTTAAAATCGGGTTTCTTGGGTTTTTTCAACTCAATTGGGTTTTTTCAACTCATCTGGGTTTTCTACTCATCCATCCCCTCTACATATATATATACGGGAAAGATAATATGAAAACTCTGTCCAGTTGAGAAAACTCTAGAAACTCTATCAGAACCGTTGATCTTGAGATTGGATGGCTGAGATCATTTCAGAAAATGTAACATATGTAAACTTTTGTAAATGTTAGATATCTTACACTTATTTCGCTAAAAACGGTTTTTTTAATTTATTTTTAGGGGTATTTTAAAAAAAAAAAGTACACGGCGCTTTTTTGTTTTTTTATAAAAAGTGACGAAAATGCATTTAAAAGTAAGCCTTTTTTAAAATAAATAAATAAATTTTTTAACTTAGAGTTTCTGAGCGTTGTTTAGAGTTCCCAAAGTTTTCTCAACCCGAGAGGGTTTCATAGTATATTTACACTATATACACATGTATATAAATACTAGATTGATATATAACATTCCTACCTGATGCAGGATAATGTATTCTTGTCGGCTGGTCTGCATCCGCAACTGCATTGAGGACATGTTGTAATATGTGGACTATAAAATGTTGACAATGAAACACAACATATGGGTGTTTTGTTAGCCAAATAACTAGAGTATGTGCACGTCGATTTCCATGTTCCTGAAAACCATTATGAACACATGTTTCATGTTAGAAATAAACTTATTTTAGTCGCATCTAATTTAAAAATTGGGATCAACCACACCAAACCAAAGCATGATGCTTTTTAAGAGAAGGGAGCTTTTACTTGTATGATGTTTTGTGGGTATGTATTTGAAAGTTTTTAGGGTTTTGTAAATATCATTTACGAAAGTTGGAAGATCCGTAAATGTAATATACAGAAGTACTTTCATAAATGCCATTTACGAATCTTTCTAATTCTATAAATGGTATCCCAGAACTCAAAAACCTTTAAATATATATATATCTAAACTAGGGTTGTAAAAGAATCGAACGAACATGAACGAGCCCTTGTTCATGTTCTTTCTTTAAGCATTCAACTTATTTACGAACGGTTCACAAACGCTAACCGAACGAAAATTCTTATTCGTGTTCGTTCATTAAGGATTATATGTATTCATGAATGCAAACGAACATATACTATTTTAAAAAGTAACAATCATCATTCTTAATCTCAAACATAAAACATATATCATCTTAATTAAATATAAAGTTACACATTTTATACAAAGTTTTGGTCAACTTTAAATAACAATTATAAACAGTTAAGATAATAAACTAAAAAATAAAAAATTTAAACATATAAACACATTAACAAATGACATAAACAAACGAACATTAGCGAACACCTCATCGAACGTAAACGAATACCTTATTGAATGTTAACGAACGCAAATAAACGAACGTGACCTCTGTTCATGTTTTGTTTAACTAAACGAACGTAATTTCTTGTTCATATTCGTTCATTTATTAAATGAACGAATGCAAACGAACTTCACTCCAAACAGTTCATGAAATATATATCTTACATTCAGTTTATTTACAGTCATACCCAAAGCCAATAAAAATGTAAAAAAGTCCGTACTTTAGAAAAAAAAAAAAATCACCAAAGCAAAGAGGTATATTTGCATGTTTAGTGTTATGTGAATGTATTTTTTTAGGGCTATATCACCAAAATATGTGAAATGGTGATTCGAACCTTAGGACTTCCAGTTTATTAAAAAAAAAATATTTTGAAAAAGTCAACTAACCATTTGAAGTATGAGATTAACACCTCCTATTTTCTGTTATATAAAATGAGCAAAGTATATTTTTTACGGCTAAAAGTGCTGGTCCAATATATTCATAATCTTGGACTCTTCACAAAGATCTACAGTATTGTTATATATTTCTAAACGAGCAAATTGTTATTTTCTCTGTATAGTTTTGATACTTTTGTCATTTTCATTCGAAAGATTTTATTTTCGGTCTGCATCCCTAAAATTTAAACTTTTTGTCATTTTCGTCCAATCACTTCATTTGGATGAAAATGACAAAAGTGTCCAAACCACATGGACAAAAATAACAAAAAATTGGACAAATGCAAAAAAAGAAACTGGATGAAAATAACAAAACTACCCAAACCACAAGGACGAAAATGACAATTTACTGTTTCTTAATTAATCAGTCAATTGTATATTTGTATTGATCATTTTAGCCAAGTAAGAAATCTTACTAAAAACTTGTTCATCTCTTCTTCCCCCAACAACAAAAGAAACCGTTGGTTGAGTTTCTTCAACAGTACTACAAGTATACCCCGGTCCCGGTGCCAGTAACGTAAGATTCACCGGAATCTTAACTGAAAAATTTCCCTGTAGGTTACCGACAACAATGTCAAATGATGAAGACGATTGTGTAGGGTTAATAGCCGATGCAGCTAGAACACCACCACGACAGCAGTTTTCCGGCGAGTCAGGAGAGTGGCCGTCCGGCATCAGATCAACTATCTCCGGCGATTGCATACAGCAATGTGGTATCGCATCTTTGAAACTTGTGCAATTTCCTCGGTGAGTTGCAATAGCACCGGATATTGACCAGATGATCTCGTTGTTCGTCCATGTAAACCCTAGTTTCCATCCAGGATTGTTTACTTGACGATATTGATAGTAGTTTTGGATGGTTACTCTTGCCTGCAATAACCAGTTCAAGATGACAATAGTTATATAATTAATGGATTTGAACTATTAGTTGTGCATATATATTTAATTAACAAACATTTTTCTTCATTTGTAAAATCCCAAAATGTATAGGTAGTGACTCCCGTATAGGCCAAACGAAAGTTGTCACGTGCTGACGCCTGTACTCATCTAACATATGCACGTAAATACAAGGGTATCTGCCTTTATATCTACCGGCGACCCCTTGTACATCTAGAGTCATCTACTTGTGTATCTTTAGGTTGCTAGATGAGTACAGGCATCGGTGCCCGTGGCAGCTCTCTATTGGTATTAAGCGCCGGTGCCCATAAAAGCCACGTGGCAGTTTTCTATTGGTATGTTGGTGCCGGTAAAAAACAACGTGACAGCTTTTTAATGGTCTTAAAGCGTACGCCAATAGAAAGTCAAATGAATAATACGAGGTTAAAAAATGTTTCAAATGAACAATTTGGGGATTCCTTTATGCATGAAGCCTATGTGTACATGTTGCACATGATTGTTGTGGTCTAATTCCCATAAATTGTCTAATTATGTATATAATTTTGTATGTTATGTAAATGAACTGAACATAACACATATTCAGTGATTAGTGACTCAAACTAGTACAATTGAGTATTACCACTGTAAATTCGGTCGCAAATGAGCTATGCTACTGTTTTGCGACAGAAATCACAGTTGCCAAAATGCCAGGTGGTGAAATTGGATTAATAACCAATTTGCGACCCGATATAGCGACTGCCAAGACAGCGGCGAATCTTCTTACCTGTTTGCGAAATTTATTTTGGTATTGCGACCACTTGTTTTGTTTTGTTTTGGGATCAATTCTCTGTCGCAAATTAATCACATGTTTCACAAATCTAAAAAGAATAGAAAATTTTCATGCTATATAAGATTTAAAGTCACAAAATTAAAATATACTATAAATTCACTAAATCATACAAAGCAAACACAAATTATCTAAATACCCAAGTAGCTGCATCTTAAATTTGACAGAAAATAGCAGGTGTCGATTACAATACTAACCACATATCCATCATTCGTCCAATGAAGTATGTCGAAAGTTATTGTAACATTTCCATTTGGATCCAATGGGTCATAACAATCTGCAATAAGATGAGCTTTGTTAAGTAATTTTCTACTCCACGAACACTTATAACTTGTTGAATACAAAAGAAGAGTAAGATCAATGCCTGTGAAACCGCAAATCGCAAACAGCAACAAAAATATTAGTTGAAAACATAATCTGAAATCCATTATTTCAATATCAATTCGTAACAAAAAAAAAAAAACAGTTGCAAAGGAAACAAAAACCATATGTGTATATATCCTAAAAATTACAAAAGTATCTTGGAAGAGTCATCTGCTTGTTATACATGCCATAATTCGGCTGGAATAAGCCAAATAACATTGGAAACTTCACCACATGATAAAAAGACAAATTTGCATTAAAGAAAATATCACTCTAGCATTTAGGGGCTGTTTGGTAGCCTCCTAACATTCAGACCTCTTATTAGTTCAGCATTTAATGGTTAATTCAGACCGTTTGTTTAACAAGCAAATGTATGAATGATTAAGACATTTGCCTCTGAATGGTTAAGCATTATACTGAGTCTGAATGGTTAAGACCTCTTATCT
>WOUH02000002.1:4767179-4779842 GCA_009936405.2 Stevia rebaudiana
TAACATTAATAATACATTCATATGGATATAAACATATATAATTTAAGATGTAACGTAACACGATAAATACCACATAAACGTTTTATTTAATGAACGTTAATGATTACATATCGAAAAAGTTGATCGGAAAATCTCGGATGTCACATTTTGGCCTTCTTGTGATGATCATACGAAGTTTTGTGAGGGTTTATTCCCGGTTGACATTAGGAGGCCTTTCTTGGGGTGAAGCTTCTTGGGGATGTTAGTAGGGATACAAGCATTATTATGTGTTGGCAAAGAAAAGAGCTGCTAATGCGGTTGATTTGATGTGCCTTTCTCCAAAACCATGTGGCCTGCAAAGTGAGCTCATCTTGCTTCGATCCTGTATGGGTATTACCAAACAATTTCTTTAATTGAGGGCATGTCAGCCCATACACTTGGAGGAGGTCACGTTTTTCTTAGACGAAGGATTGAATGAGGCGATTGACGACATGGTGGTTTGTGGAGGTTCTCTTTTTTTGGAGACTTTTAATGGCTACTTGCTTTCTTACCTATATAGGCCTGGAGGTTTAGGGTTGTCTATGGCAGTGGAGGCTTCATATTATATGTGGGCTTAAGGGTCCAATCTTAGGTGCTAAAGGACCACATCTTAAGAGATAGTAGAATATGTGGTTTGTATTCTGAATATGCTTATGCTTTGGCTTGTCTTAGTGATACGTTCCAAACTTTGAATTCAGCGGTTTCACTAACAAGGACACTGCCCCTAAAACCCAACATGCATTGGCGAGTGTACTTTATAACTTAGTAAAATTATCCGAGACATGAAAGTACATTTTGACCTGACTGTTAGAAAAAAACTTTTTTTAGTGTCTGCGAATATCACATGCTCAAAATTTTCTTCTTGTTGTCCTATCGATAAGCTAGGTCAACATATGTCGTTGGTGGAATACCGTAATATCCTTAGATATCGCCTCAATTATTCACGTTTGATGAGATATGACCTGTTTGTCACAAGACGTGTCTGGACTCATTTGGGAAGCATGCTGTAAATTGTAGGGAGCTCTTAAGCTTCAAGTACCAGCAACTTGGTTCGGGACGTCCTTTTTAACATATTCAAGCGTGTCGTGATTTCTACTATGAAAGTAGCTCTAGTCAATTTCTTGACCGACCTATTGAAAGGAAGATTAACATTTAGACTAGCTAGCATTTTGGTCTTCAAATGGCTAGGAAGAAAACACGCGTGTGTGGATCACAACGTGTCAAGCTGCTTTAAAACTGTTTCAGGAAAAGTGACTAAACACAAGAAAACATGTCTTAGCAACCAACGTGCGTGCATATCATTTGCATTCGACATCTTTAGTTTTCTTGCGTCTGAGGCTGTGAAGCTGCTTAGTTGAGTTGAACGGGTCTTGCATGTCAATGTTATGATCCCTCGGGTTATAAATGTAATTTTAAAAACTTATTTTTTTTTAACTGAAAAAAAAAAAAAAAAACACGACTTGTTAGAGGTTTACTTTCTCTAAAATGTTCCATTCTTATGAAAATAACTAACTACACGTACTAATGACTTATCCGTAAACCTTAGAAAAGGAGAAAAAGAAAATGGATAAATTTTAAGCATTTTTAGTTGTATATAGTATCAAATCCTGATTATATCTTTTAGGCTTTTAGCTAGCAAGTGCAAGCTCAATTTGGAGGTGTGGGCCATTGCGGATAACTGATTGATAAGGCGCGTCTTCCAGTAGCAACCACCAATCAATGACACGTCAGCAACACCAACGGATTAACCAACGTTGATATTCATCTCCCTCACTCTTCTTCCCTATCCAAAACACACACACTCTCATCTCCAATGGATGTGAGCACCATTTTCATCGTAAAACCTAATCCACATCCACTATCTCCGCCTTTAACACCGACAATCTCTTTCCGCTCGCAGTTTTTCGGCCGTGAATTTCGCCGTCCTTCTCGCCGGAGAAAATGTTGTTGCCTTGGGTTAGGGTTGGGATTCGGAGTTCAATTTCATCCTCCGTCGATCAGATCCAGGAAGAGGTTTGTCTTCAGAACATCTGCAGTTGTGAATCCGCAAACCGTTGTTGTTGTTGTCTCGTTTGTTGCTGTTTCAGCTCTCACCGTCTTCTATTTCAATTACTTAATCAGAAAGCGTGATGATGAATCGAATAAGGTAATTGATCTTAGTGAATATGTAATTCATTAGATTAAGGTTTTCATAAGGTACGGTAGCCTGAAATTTAATATGCTTGAGTAATGTTTCGAGCTCAATTGTTATCATCCGAATGTCTGACACTGTTAATAAGTTGCACCTTATTACTTTGGAACAATGTTGTCATCTAAGCTAATTTTCAGTCTTTGATTTATGTGTGGATGATAAAAGTTGCGTAAGAACAAGAAAGTTAACGTCAAAATGGTCATCCTATATGGTATTGTTGATTTACTATATGTGCAGATTCATTCCCAAATTGACCAATTGATTTCAGTTTACTGAGTAGCTAATTGGTGTAAGACATATTCATTGCCCAATCAAAGTACATTTAATCTATGAGCCAAAAATACAGTTTAACAATATAATAATTGAAGACGTTAATCTCTGTTTTGACTTTTGAGTAAAATTTGACGATAATGTACTCATCTCTTCATATGAATGAGGAAAAATCTTAGTTATAAAAGTAATCAAATCAAACTACTTTTCCAATGTGGTAATATTTCTAATACAAGAGGAAACACAAATAAATCATAACGTGAAAAGCAAGTCAACTTTTTCTGTTCCTCACACTTTCCCTATATATGTTTATTATCATGATTTGGTTATTCGTACATCTTAGTTCATTTATCTCCTTTACAGAAAATTGTCCTTTTACTGAATCCATGTGCCTGTAGAAATACCCTTTTAATATGTCTTTGAATATAAATAACTTCTTATACATAATAATGATCACTTAAACTGTTTCTGAATTTCATTATGTTTGCTTGATCTACTTGTGTCTAGCTTGAGTGCTAGTCAGCACTTGTTGTTGACTTAATTCAGATCTGGCGTCGTTTTATACTAGAACCAATTTTTTCTTATTTGTTGTGGTGATATATATTTATATTTTAATTTTTAATATTAAACCTATTTATGTAGATATCCAAACCAATTAATCAATCAGATTCCCAACAAGGTTCAAGTATGCTAAATCATACATATAATGATCACAACGCATCAGATGTTGGTCTCATTGTACGTAACTCTGCTGTAGGGAGCAAAGATATAGTTGAAGAAATAAAAGACATTAGTCATGATTTTCCCAATGAATCAGCACACGTACATCACCATGAAACAATCGTGTTGGATGAAGAATCTCTAACACATGTTGCAGCAGACTCATTTGGTTCCAAAACTATTGCTTCTAGCATTATAGAATCTCCTGAATCATACAAAGTTGAACCATGTTTCGAAAACGATGTTGTTATGTTGGAATCATCTCTTGAGGAATCTTCTAATGTGATAGAATTATCATCTCAAGAATCACTTAACATTCTTGAAAGTGCTGTCTGTATTGATGGAAATCATAAAACTGAGCAAGATTCTGAGTTGATTGATGTTTCTGTTCCTGAAAAAAGTATGATTGCAGGTGGTAATTTGATTGCAGAGAAAACCTACACGCTCACTAAAGAACGCGACGCTAACACGTATAATTTTACACCTATGAAGTATACTCACAATGGGTTGCACTCGTTTTATGAGGCAAATCAATATGCAATGAGTTCTATTGAAAATCTTGGTAGTACAAAGACAATTCCTGAACTTTCCCCTTTTGGGAATAATGGGTTTTCTTCATCAGCAAGTAATTCAATCTTTCAGAGTGAAAGATTTTCTGCAAAGGACTTTCTTCATGCAGCAGGTTATGTTTAACAATTTTTTTTTTCTTTTTTCTTTTTTCTTTTTGAGTTATTGCATTTGAGGGCCTAGAGTATGCTGCTTTTTTATGCTCGATTACTATAATTTGACGTGAGAAAATGGAATTTATTTGCAGAAAAGTTTGAGGCTAAACTACCCAATGGAAAATCTGAAAACGGGTCTCCTAATGGAAGGATAGAGTTTTGGAAGAAAGGGGTGTCTAATGACAAAGCTAAATCTATGCTGACTAAAGATGACTTAAAAACTTTGTTCCTTGATTCACATGTAAAGAAACAAGGAAGTAACAAAGAGTATGCTTCACAACAGTTGCGTGTTTACCATCGCTTTCTCAAAGAGGGCAGGTAATAAATAACCTTTTTTTAGTAAATTATATCTTAGTTCCACTATTTTCATATCATCAAGTCTCCATCATCTCTAAAAATATTCAATTAATAAGTTCATTAGATTTTTTTTTTTTTTTTTTTAATTTTTTGACCGGCAAACACTTGGTTGGGGAGTACATAACTTGGTTTGTAAAATAATTAATTTAATATTGCAATAATCTCAATAACCATTACACAAATAGGCCAATACTCCTCTTGATTTGAGGTTCATGTTCATTTCATTTCTCTGTTGTAGGTTAACTGACAGCTTAGAAAAGCTTGAATATCTGGAAAGAAAAGGTTTGTTAGACATGAATAATGTAAGGCTGCCACTTTTTAGCCATCAATTAAATAGCCAACATAAATTTATTTTATTATTAAATCATTAATGCTACAAAACTTTATAAATATAGGTTTATCATATGGGATTTTTCCGAGTGTGTAGAAATCAGAAAGCTGTGAAGGAAGCTTTTCGTTTCATCAGTCTCATACCAAACCCGACTTTGAGCACATTTAATATGCTTATGTCTGTTTGCGCGTGCTCTCTAGATTTAGATGGTAAATTTCTATAACTACTTATTTTTCTTGTGTTTTCAGTATTACATCTATAAAATTGGGATACATAGATAGCATGTATAGTTTTACTCTCATTATTTTCCTATTTTTCATGGTATCTTTGATTTAGGAGCTTTTGAGGTTTTGAAACTTGTCCAGAAAGCTGGATTAAGACCTGACTGTAAGCTATACACTACATTAATATCAACTTGTGCGAGGAGTAAAAAAGTTGATACAATGTTTAAGGTAATGTTATTTATTTTATATTCCGTTTGTTTCATTAAAGAAAGTAATATTGGACTTCAGCTCATGATATGCTTATAACTTCGCATATGAATATTTACTTACTAGAGGGGTGCCCCCTTAAAGTAAAATTGGAAATTTTTTTTTACATAAATAAACGATTTTTGAGAATTAAGTTAAACAGGAAATTAATTGTTTACATAATTAAATTTCTAAAGGAATTTGGTTATTAATTGTAATTACTACAAAACTGAAGTTGTAGTCTAACTAATTTATGGTATTTATAATCAGTATTATTCAGTTAGATTTTGTTGTATGTATCACATTCATAAATGCCTATTTTGCCCCACTTAAAGTTTAATAAATTAGTGCAAAAAGAGAATCTCTTCCTCCTCAAATGTATTATAATATAGATACGATATTCGTATACTAGTTTCAATAACATTTATTTGCTTTACTAATCTAGGTTTTCCATGAAATGGTCAACTCTGGATTGGAACCAAATGTTCACACATATGGTGCACTTATTGATGGATGTGCAAAAGCTGGTCAAGTTGCCAAGGCGTTTGGTGCATATGGTATTATGAGGTCAAAGGTATGGAAATAATATTTTTCCCTCTGACCACCAATTTCATATTATTATACCACGATAATTATGTGTTGTAATATTTAGAATAAATCAGTAATTAGTGGTCCAGCGTTGCAATTTCACCTAGTTGGCCATAAAATCGGTCGGCGGTAAAAGTCGGACAATATTTGTCAAAATTGGTCAAAAATTGGTTATAATTAGTCAAAAGTTGGTGAAAATCAGTCAAAAAAGTATATATATATATAGGTTTGAAAATTATATGAATAATTCCAATCCGTTCGTTGATTAATCCCGATTAATTGCTAGTCGGTACCACACGGCCTGATTGGGTGATTAGTGCCTAACAGTTTTTACAACGCTGAAATACTTTGTTTTGTTAATCTGATTTTCTTGCTTATATTGTACTTATAGAGTTGATTTATACATGCATGCAGTAGAATGTGAAACCCGATCGCGTTGTATTCAATGCCCTCATCACTGCATGTGGTCAATCAGGAGCCGTTGATCGAGCATTTGATGTATTATCAGAAATGAGATCCGAGACACATCCTATCGATCCAGATCATGTCACTGTTGGAGCCTTGATAAAAGCATGTTTAAATGCCGGTCAGGTTAGACAATTTAATATACTTTTTTCTTTATTTATTTTTTAGAATTTTTTTAATAATTCTTTATTTCTAGGTTGAACGGGCGAGAGAGATTTATGGTATGATTAATGAATTCAACATCAAAGGCACTCCTGAAGTTTACACCATTGCGGTTAATAGTTGCAGTGGAAATGGTGATTGGGAGTTTGCATGCAGCGTTTATAATGATATGACAAAAAAAGGGATTATCCCAGATGAGGTATGTATCTTTATGATATCTAGAAAACTTGTTATGACTTATGAAGTGTGTTACATTATAATAGTTTTCTAAGGTCTTATATTTAAGAGTTAATTACATAGATGATCCTTGTGGTTTGCGAAAAGTTACAGGTTTGAGTACTAAGGGTTTAAAGTAACAATTCTGGGTTTTATGCTTTCAATTTTCTAACTAGTTTGCGTATTAAGGCTAGTTGTTGTTAACTTTTCCATGAAATTAGGGGAAATGACGAAAATACCTTTGACTTTTTAAGAAAGTTAAAGGATGAAAAACGAAAGGGTATTTTGGGTCATATTACCCTGTTACTCGGAAGTTAATACCCAAACTCGTTAACAAATCTGAAAGCATAAAACTCAAACTTGTTCCTTTAAACCCTTAATACCCAAACCTGTTACTTTTCACAAACCACATGGACCATCTGTGTAATTAAGATAAACAATGTAAGTAAAAGCATACGATGCATTCTGTATTCTTAATAACTTTTTTTTTCTACTTTGCACGCGTATTATTAATGAAAACTTAAAAGAGTTTGCATTTCCATGCAGATGTTTTTTAGTGCATTGATAGATGTGGCAGGACATGCTGGGAAGCTTGATGCTTCTTTTGAAATACTACAAGAAGCCAAGAATAAAGGAATTGATGTGGGGATCATATCATATAGCTCATTAATGGGAGCATGTAGCAATGTATGTTTTTATCATTTTATGATACAAATTTTAAATTCTTTTTGGCCTTATGGTAACTATATGCAATAATATTTTTCTATTAACACTAATTGTGTATATTAACTTTTTAGTGAACACATTTTTAGCTTATTCTTGTTCATCCTGAATTTGTTTTTTTTTATTTGAGTAAAGAGTAATTTTGGTTGGCCTAGAAATGAATCTTTTGACATTTCAACACCTGACATTTGAATTTTGTAACCATTTCAGCCACTGACACTAACACTGTTAGGGGTTGAAATGGTTATAAGTTTTAAAACATTAGGTGCGGAAATGGTTACAGAATTCAGACATTAAGGGTTGAAATGTCAAAAGATTCTTTTTGGTCTCAAAGGGTTACATGAACCAAACCACAAGGGCCAAAATAGTAATTTACCTTTTTGTGATATGGAACTTGTTCTTATAGTGCCGAAATAACTGTCAGTTCACATTTTCAGGCAAGAAATTGGAAGAAGGCACTGGAGTTATATGAATATATCATAAAGATGAGGATGAAACCATCGGTTTCAATGATCAATGCGTTAATTACTGCTTTGTGTGAGTGTATTTTGCTTCTGAAGTGTATAATTAATTAATTACCTTATGGTGGAAAATTTGAAGAAGTAAGAATACATTTTTGACAACCTTTCAGAAACAAGTGCATTTTATTCAAAATAAGTTCTAAACCAAAATTTATAGAGATTTTCAAGAAAGCATGTCTTTATAAAAAGTGGATCAGTTTCATCCTATTAATTTATGTACACTGTTATAATTTTTAATATTAATATTACGAACTGTCGATGACTTAAGTAAATAATTCATTTTTATAAAAATTAATGACATTCCCGATTGCATATCGTTTCCTAAGCTGATATTCTTTTCTTGAAGAATTATAATGTTTTTTTTATTATTATTAATTTTGATTGATGATCTGGTGGATATAATGCTGCAGGTGATGGAGATGAACTGCCAAAGGCAATGGAAATTTTGTCAGAAATGAAAAAGTTAGGCTTACGTCCAAACTCCATCACATACTCCATTTTATTGGTGGCAAGTGAAAAGTAAATTCTAAATAACTTCTAAAGTAATTTTAATATTAAAAAATAGTCTAATGGGACAGTTCATTTAAATATCCTGACCACGTGTTTAACACAGAAAAGATGATATTGAAGTTGGTCTGATGCTCCTTTCTCAAGCAAAAAAAGATGCTGTTTCCCCAAATCTTGTGATGTGCAGATGTTTAATTGGTAAACTGATATATTCTCTTAATATTTTAACTATATATCATCATTCATTCATTTTTTATTTTTATTATTACTTTTATTAATCCTAATTTGTGATCTTAAAGCTCTGTGCTACCGGAGATTTGAGAAAGCTTGTAATGTTGGTGAGCCCAGTTTGTCCTTTGACTCGCAACGGTTACTCATCAATAGTAAATGGTAAACCTCCTTTAAAATCATGAGATATAAATCTTCTTATCCAATAATTTAAGTAAATAAATTAGATAATAAAATATCATAAGATATAAATCTTCTTATCCAATAATTTGTTAATCCTTACTAAATCATAAGAAGATTTCAATAATACATTATCTTAAAATATATTATAACAAACAAACAAACAAGCATACCCAGTAAAAATCCTACAAAATAGTAGGGTCTGGGAGGGGTGAGATGAAAACAAACCTTACCCCTAACCCAATGGGTTAATGGGTTAGAGAGGCTGCTCCGAGAGAGACCCATGGCTGGAAACTTTATTTATAAATTATAATTATTAAATTATGTTTTTCATATATATATATATATATTTTTTGTTTCAAATAAAAATAAAAAAGATAAAAAAAGATAAAATAAAAATAAATAAATAAATAATAATAATAATAATAAATAAATAAATAAAAAATAAATAAATTTTATTTATGATTCTTAGAATATATTATATAATTCTTAAATCTTATTTATTAGTTATTTATGGTTCAAAAATCCTCATTAATTCTTATTTCACCAATGGCTAATGACATCTAACATACAAATCTTCATACACACTGTTGGCTTACAGCATGTTGGACTCTGTGTAATGCATTGGTTTGTAACCAACTTTCATGACATAATGATTTTTCTAACTTATTCTACCTTTATTATCAAAATATAAAGACAACTAATGAGATAATACAAGTATTCATTTTGGATTATTTGCAGGACGTCATTAGTGTTAATGGTATATAGAGAAACAGTTAATGCTGGTGTTGTTCCTGGAATAGAAGAACTTTCACAAGTCTTAGGATGTTTGCGTCTTCCACACGACTCGTCTTTAAAAACCAGATTGATCGAGAATCTAGGAGTGTTTACAGAAACATCAAAAGGATCAAATCTATGTTCTTTAATCGATGGATTTGGGGAATATGATCCGCGCGCCTTTTCTTTGCTTGAGGAAGCTGCTTCACTTGGAATTGTTCCTAGTGTTTCTTTAAAAGAAAGTCCAATTGTCGTGGATGTTACAAAGTTACCGTTATATACGGCTGAGGTGAGTGCTTATTTATTTTATTTTTGAAAAACAAATTGGATTTTGATAATACTAAATATGTCTTTTGGCTAATAATACTCTCATTGGAAATTTGACCAGTGAAATGTCTAACTTTTACTTTCGCTAAGGGCAATCCTTAGTAACAATAATTACTTTGATTTTACTTGGATTTTTTCCTAATTCATTTGTAATTATTACTACGTTAGGTTGGATAATTAATACAATTTTAACTAAATAAAGTTACATAGTAATTTTTTATTATTTAACATATTGTCTTTTAACCATCCAAACAAATTGATTTTTAAGTAAATTATAAATCACTAATAAAGAAACATTTATTATCAATTATTCTTCTTTTTTGTTATTTGAATTTATACATTTTTTTTTATTGTGTATGAATATAATTAAACCTAATTGAAGTGTTATTTATATAATAGAATTACTGTTTGGATATTAGACTTAAATTTGAATTTCAGAATGTTGGAAAGAAATATAAAAAAGTTTGACAAGATTGGATTTTCATTAATATTTGAAGAAAATTAATTTTGGATATCTTTGTAATTATGGAAGTTTGACATAATTAATTTTATTGTAGGAAATTACTGTTTAAAATGTTAAGAATAAATATAGTGATGACATGTGGCAAAAGCTTATGTGGATAACCTAAAAGTTGCCATGTGATACGTTAGATGTAACATTGGTCACTGTTAGTACAGTTGTACAGATTATTATGACCAATTAGTTTGTTTTAAATTATTAAAATCCAATTTGTCATTTTTAATTTAGTTAAAGTTTTATTTGGTAAATCGCAATTGTATATTCTGTTTTCGACGCCTTGCTCAAATTAATTTTTGGTTGTTTTGAATCTCCTCAGGTTTACTTCTTGACAGTCTTGAAGGGTCTTAAGCATCGGCTGGCTGCTGGTAATGTTTACATGCTTACTTTAATTTGTATATTATACCATCTCAAGCCTTAACAGTTACAAGAAATACAGTAAAACCTTTATAAATTAATAATGTTGGGACCGGGCCTTTTTATTAATTTAGTGAGATATTATTATATCGATAAATTAATAAATTATTAATTTAAAGAGTTGGCTTAAGAGAATACAACTCTTCATAACTTTTTGTTGCAATACGAGAATATAATGCCTCAACCCTCTTAAGTCTTAAGTGTAATGGGGATATTTAGAGATGAACTCAATATAGATTTGAAGTTTACAAAAAAACAAGTGACTATAGATTCATTTTTTACTAGACAATCAAAGAATTTTAGAATATTTCAGTAATTATTAATTTATAATTTTGCTGGGACCAATATATTTACATTGGAATTTCAAAAATTTATTATCTTATTATTTTATCGATTGGGATCCAATTTTGTACTGGTCCCAAGTTGGAACCGAACAATATATTAATTTTACCGAGGTTATTAATTTATCGAGTATTAAATTTTAAAGGTTCTACTGTACTAATAATTTGTTATTTGATATTAATAAGTTGACACAAATTGTATTTTCAGGTGTGAAATTGCCGAATATAAGCATCTTGTTGCCTATTGTAAAGACACAAATTAAGGCTCCCATGGGTGATAAAACAATGAATGTTGCAGGAAGGTGAGTAATGCTCTTTCTTTTCATTAATCAACCGCATTTTAGTAACACCATTTCGTCATTTTTTTTTCTGGTTTGCGGAAAATAACAGGTTTAGGTACTAAGTGTTTAAAGTAGCAGGCTTGGGTTTTATGCTTTCAATTTTGTAATGAGTTTTGGGTATTAAAACTAACTTCCGGTAACATTTTTGCTAATCAGGGTAAAATGACCAAACTACCTTTACTTTGCCTATTTAAAAAGTCATAGGTATTTTGATCATTTTACCTTAATCTAAAGGAAGAATAAATGAAATTTAGCCTTAATACTAAAACTGGTTACAAAACTGAAACTGTATAACCCAAACCTGCTATATTCCGCAAGCAACAGGGACCATTGGTGTAATTAACTTTTTCTTTTTTGAAAATTCGGGCTGACCCGTTGTATATTGATTTATTTATAGAGTTACCCAAGGTATTTCATCATTATTGAGAAGATTAAGGATATCATACATAGGAAACGAGTCGTTTGGAAAAATAAGAATTAACGGGGTGGTTGTGAAAAAGTGGCTCTCACCGAAACTTTCATCTCCTTATGGTGGAAAACCGACTGATTACGGTTCATCCAACTCGCGTTTGGGTAAAGGAATAAGTAATCAGCAACGTCACATTCGAAGTGGCAATTTGTCTTTTGAATAATCTTGTAACATAAAATATTTTTCGAAGTAGATTGTATAATTTGGCATCAGATTATGTTGTATTCATTAGAGGATGTAACTTAAAAATGGTCTGTCATATAGGTGGTACAGTTTTGGTACTTAGGGTTTATATACAGCTTACCTATAAGACCATTGCAGGAAGCCATTGAATAAACCTATTAAGGTGATTTTATTTTGATTGTATGATATATATATATATATAATATGTTAATGCACTATATTATGTTCTTTATGGTAATCTCATTTATACATTGTTGATCTATACATTGTTTCTGTTTGGTTGTTGGTCTTAGACATCTGCGGAATCAAAGGGGGTCAAGAGGGTCCCTTGACCCTCCGGCCGACTCGCGTTTCTTCATAGGAGATCTCTTGTTAAGTGGTTTTCTTGGTATTTTCGTTGTGTTTGACCCCTCAAAATATTGAAGGGAGAATGATGAATAAAGTTTAGAAATGAAACCATTTCGCCTGTAAGACCATGTGTTATGGTCGGGCTGCGTAAGGGCATGGAGTATGACGCGTCAGTGCCACGCAGGAGAGAGAAGAGGTTATGGAAAATGGGTGTTGTGGTAAGTGGAGGAGAGAGAAAAATGTATTGATTGTTTTAATGATTGATTTTATTTTT
>WOUH02000002.1:4786244-4798922 GCA_009936405.2 Stevia rebaudiana
CAGTGTTTCTCTATATTTACTGATTTCATCAGTTTCTCTATATCTCTTTACTCACAACCACTTTAATCCAATCTGAATTCACTCACATTATTTATAGAGACTCTAATGTGAATGCTCTTAGGAAACATATATATTTGATTCAAAATCAAGCGTAAGTACAACAGAATCATGTAAAGACATTTAAAAAACTTGACATATCTAATTCTACTATAAAAGTCTATCACATATATAATCATGCTATAAAAAAAATAAAAATAAAATGGTATTCGGGTTATTTGGTTAGACTCAAATGTTGAGAATGAGTAATCAAATACCGACCCAATTATGACATTCAGGTTCGGGTTCATGACATATTCGGATTGAGTTGTCCGGATATTCCTTTATTTGGGTTCAGGTTGGTTTTGTTCGGGTTTTTTATTCCGGTTCGGGAAAAAATAGTCCCTGGCTTAAACAAAGGAAACTCAACAGGGTCGTTAACTTTGTTTGCCTGGTGTAGAGCCATGCGAATGGCGGATATCTATCCACGACAAACATCTTTGTTTCTGCTTTCGAAATGCGACTTCTTTCGTCACCGATAAATTTACTCCACCATTTATGCAAGTCTGCAACCTACCATCTGTTTCTGCAAGATGAAGCTTCATCTTTTCAATCAATGTCTATTCTCGACTCCAAATCATATATCTATCATCAAATTGAGAGCATCGGCGTTTTCCACTTTCGCATCGAAACGTGAAGGTGCTGTTTCCATGGTGCAAGGAGCTTCCAGAGGCTTAGGGCTTGAATTCGTGAGCGTTTCTATAACTTTTAAATCGATTGCTATTGTAAATCATGATTTACCTTAAATGTACTTTTGTGTTCTATGCATCGAGCATTGTAGTTGTTCCTCCGTTAGAAAGTATACTATTTTGCATTTGAAGGTGTATGGATTAACATCACTCCAAATCTCTTTAGAATGTGATTAACACTAGCAGTATCATAGATATTACATGTGATTCTGTTGTCTCTTAATTGTGTTACTAACATTCATTTGTATTAGGAAATTTAATTCAAATGTCGATGCCTATTGTGTGTTGAATTTCGAATTTGACTCAAATGTCGTTGTTTAATGTGATTTTAAACGAATTTGACTCAAATGTCGAATGTCCATACCTTTTATTTTTTTGTTATGCTGGATTACTGGCCTAAACCCTAAATTCTCACCTTCTGCTATGCTTTACAGGTCAAGCAATTGCTAGAGAGAATTTCTCAAGAACATGTGATTGCCACATGTCGAAATCCGAACGAATCAACAGGATTAAACGAGTTAAAAAAAAAATTCGCAGAAAGACTACATATTCAAAAGTTGGATCTTACAATCGAAAGCACAATAGAGGTTATATCTTGTCACTTTTCAGTTAGAATGAACCCTAGAAGAAGAATCAATATGAAGAGATAACATGAGTACATTACTATATAAAAATAAAATCAAGAATTTTGTATTGCAGAATTTAATAATTTTGTATAAAAACAAGTGAATCAACTAACAAGAGATAATTTCAGGACTCTGCAAGGGCCATAAGTGAGAAGTATGGCTACTTAAATCTTCTTGTTAATGCATCTGGCATCCTTTCAATTCCTGATGTCATACAACCAGGTGTGTAAAACTATTTCAAATTTTATTTTCCCAATTTTATTACAAAAAATTGATTTTATATAATCTTTGACACAGAAACAACATTGACCAAAGTTGAGAGATCATCGTTGCTACTTGCTTATGAAGTTAATGCAGTTGGTCCTATTTTGGTAACCAAGGTAACTATAGAACCATTTGAAATGAATGAAACTTGAGTTTAACATCAATTGCTTTGCTAAAAGAATAAATCAGTTTCTTTATGAACTTGTATAACATTTGGTAAATGACAAACATGAAATGCAGCATATGTGGCCTTTGTTAAAGGTTGGAGGTGGTAATGGAACCGAAAGAGATGCTGCTGTTATTGCTAACATAAGTGCTAGAGTTGGTTCAATTGGTGACAACCGTTTAGGTGGATGGCATTCATATCGCGCTTCCAAAGCTGCACTTAATCAATGTAAGAACTTTTAATTAGAATCTGAGATGGGCGGGTCAAAACAGGTCGGGTCAGTCTCAAATGTATGTCTTAAAAGCTTTAAGAATTGTATTGTGG
Source organism: Stevia rebaudiana (assembly GCA_009936405.2). Lineage (NCBI taxonomy): Eukaryota > Viridiplantae > Streptophyta > Magnoliopsida > Asterales > Asteraceae > Stevia > Stevia rebaudiana. The sequence continues at coordinate 4,788,410 of WOUH02000002.1, forward strand.
ACATGTGCAGTGACCAAATGTGTAGCTGTTGAATTAGCACGAAAGAAGGATCCGGTAATATGCATTTTGTTACATCCTGGAACGGTGGATACGGATCTTTCTAGACCATTTCAAAAGAATGTTCCGAAAGACAAGCTTTTTAGTAAAGAATATTCCGTACAAAAGCTCTTGAGTATTATTGAAAGCAGCAAAAAGCATGATAATGGCAAATTCTTTGCTTGGGATGGTCAAGAAATTCCTTGGTGATTTGGTGAATGAGGTATTATGAATATATTATTATTATTATTATTATTATTATTATTATTATATGGAGTGGGATCTGCTAAAAACAAGATTTTTCCTAAAAACAATTTCGAACCGACATTTGACAAGTCTAACGAACTCTGATTGAACTCATTTCGGCGGTGTTGGAACCTTCTCGTAAGAACTTAAACCCTAAAACTTAACCTTAAATCCTAAAAGCTAAGTATAAGTCATAAATGTTAAAACCTAAAGCTAAATGCGAAGCTAAATTATGAAAGCTAATTTCTAAACCCTAAAAGCTAAGATGATAGAGTTCGATGAGACGGTTCTGATGCCGCCGAAATGAGTTAAATCAGAGTTCGTTTGAGTTCTCAAATTTCATTCTTAAATTGTTTTTATTTTTTAGGCAACCTTTTGTTTTTATTTGATCATCCCTCTGATTATGTGATATGACCCATTTGTGAATTGTGACCCGTTTGTCTACAATAATCTCTGTTTTTGCCCTGTTGTGCATGTCTAGTATTTATTTATTTTTTTTTTTTTGCAAAATACAAATTAGGGAGAGGGTTGTGATTTGTTTGTCAGAATATACTAGATTATTTTTTTTTGTGCTGGACTTTTTTTTTGTACTAAAAATGAACGGTACACAAATGTTCTCCAGTTCCCTCTTTTTTTATTTTTCCCCATTGAACCTTCCTCCTCCTCCTGTATAATCTTGGCGGGGGTTACACTTCAACAAAACGCACATATATTATATTTATAAAATAACACTTGTTTAGGCTTCTAAGTATGAGGAAACTGAGTTATAAAGGTTGAGATCAAGCTTTTCACGAGACAATCTGCAGTTTTTTACCGGGTTAATTAGAATACTTCAAGGTAGATATCTTTAGTTACAAGAGGAGTTAAACACAATTACACAAACCATGAAACAATCATGTAACCTAAGAAAACAACACAACAGAAATTATTACTCTTAATTAATCAAACATACAAAAGACAACATTTTACATCAGAGCTATATTAGCATCTCTTCTCTTGCAAGCCGTAATGATTAACCGTAGGGATGGAGGGACGGCCCAATTTACCGCGTTCACACTCTGTGCCCGTTAATAACCAGCCATACTGATACACGTGGCACACAATTTACAATTCACATAAAGAAGGATGAACCAGAAGCAAGAGTAAAAGAATCAGCAGAAAGATCGGAAACCGGAGGCATTTGCCCGAAAAGCGGGCTGTGTACATAGTCACAACCGTCAAATCCCATATACGAGGAAAATACGGTTGATATACCCGACCCGGTTCCATAAATCAACCCTTCTTGGTCTCGTGCTACATTATGTTTATTTTGTTCGCCGCTTGAAATGTCATTACCAACGTTAATGCTGTCATTAACACAAGTGTAATTATAGTTAATTCCCTGCATTAATGAAGTATCATTTACTGCTGAATGTAAATGAGACTCTGTGGTAAAACATTCATCTGCTACCGGAGGTTGATGAATCCCGGTATCCACCATACCAAATCTGGTACTTGACTGATCAGGATGAGAGTCATGAGACTCGTGGAACTGGAACTGAATCAACTGATCATAATCGTAACTGTTATATTGAGTGGCGGTAGCCTGTGGTAGTAGTGGTAGTGGTGGTGGTGGTGGTGGGAAAGTTAGAGCGGAAGAAGGGTCATCAGGCGAGATTATGGATGTGACGGATGACCCCGTTGGCATATCCGAGTATATAAAGTTGGTACGCGCACGCGAACCACGCATAGCGCGTGCAGCTCGATCATACGCGAGGGCTGCTTCTTCCGCGGTGTCAAAGGTACCGAGCCAATGCCTTTGTTTGGTCGATGGGTCGCGTATCTCGGACGCGTATCTTCCCCACGGTCGCCGCCGCACACCGAGGAACTTTGTTTGTTTAGGAGTAGTGCTACTAGTATTTGTCACTGGCGGTGATGAATGGTTGTTCATGTTGCTAACTTAGTGTATGACATTCATGCCAAGTGATCACTATGGATTGATTATGGTTGCTTTTATATATACTCATATTACCGGCTACCGGTACCACCGGCAGAATCTTGTGGAGTTTATAAATTGATTGTTTATATGTAAGCTTTAGTTGTTAGTATTGATAATTTTATCATTACTTTAGTATTAATAATTTTATCATTACTCTTCTCCAAAAAGTTGCTTCTAGTATATTTTACTATTTTTTTTTAAAGTTTTTAAAAGTATTTATCAAGTTTTCTCACTAAACCTAATCACACAATTAATAATTACATAGTATCTGACTGTGATCATGAGCTGGTGGTCTTATCAGAAACAACCTGTTTATTCTCACAGGGTAAATGCAAGACTGTCTACACCTTTCCCTGCTAAGATCCTACCTGTTGATGGAGGATATAGTGACTATGATGATGATAATGATAGTATCCGGTTGTGACACCCCATTTAAATGGTTACACGGGTGCAATATTAAGTCTATATACAAGAGATTGTATAATAGACAAGACTAAATTTCATTACATTAGTAAAAGTAAGCGGACATTCATGTTTTAGTACAATATCGTTAGAGAGTTTTATACATCATAATCAATTAGTATACAAAATGTAAACAGAACTACATATTCATCAGGGAGTCCAAGCTGAACTTATTAACGATGCCTATGTCTAAGTTCAAGGATGGGTTTTGACTATGTTTATGGATTAGTGTTTGAAAAACATGCTTAAAATCGTTCACTTAAAAATAGTTGGTGAGTTTCTAGGTTTAAAGACTCAAAAGGGGTTTTATCATCCACATGATGATATATTTACAATGTGGTTATAACCAAATATGTGCATGCACATTCCCTGTAACACAATTATGCATATATGCATTCATTCGACGGTAAAAAAAAAATAAAATCCGTTTATACATCCGGACACCGATAAATGAAAATTTGAAGACCTCTATTGTGTTTCTGTGGACCCAATCTATTAAAAAAATGCATCAGTTTCAAAAAAGAATGTAAAAAACCGCCTCCCTCGAACCCGGGTTTTCGGAGCTGCATTCATGTCCGCGTTGGTTTAAACAAATTTGGATCCGAAACCCGTTTTTTTTAACTTGAATGTACGGGATAATTTTATTTTTTTTTTTTTGAAAGGGGAGACCCCTTGCCCGGATGTCTAAATCCGCCACTGTACCAGCGTGAGGGTTGATGTGACGAACCTATGAATTGAGTGTCATCCATGACTTATTACAATAAGCTAAAATGTTGCATAACTGCGAGGACTTTGCAATAAATGTGTCAACCAAGTATATAGTAAATTATAAGATGTGCATAAAAACACTTTTTCATGTTTTCCCTTGAAAGCATTTCATATGATAGGGTCGAGAAACTCACCTAATAAGCAATGATAGGAACAAGGTCCATTTAAATGACAAGAATAGATGTAAAGCCCTACTCATAGTGGTGAAACAAATAGGATCATAATAAGATTTTCTACTATCCCTAATTCAAGTCTTAAGTGTTAACCAAGTGTCTTAAATAGTATAATTCACATGAATACATATTGGAAGCTTACCAAAATGGTCAAAGTTTGCAAACTCTTTTTCGAAATGGACATGAAAATTTAGATCAGAAGTCATGTGTTCAAATACCTAATCAACCAATGAAAAGAAAGAAGATTCAGCCTACAAATCCATGACCGATGAAATTGACTTGTAGGCTGATTCAACATACAACTTTACACATGACACACCTAATGGTGACATGTGAAATTTTTGTATGGATTTCTGTGTGGACAAGGAGGCTAATCTACTTCAAAATTCTTTTTTTGATTGGATGATAAGGTGAATAACCAAAGGTATGTAGGGTGAATTCTCATGCCCTTTTTAGAAAAGAGTTGTTCAACTTTGACCATATTGGTAATGTTCCCGTTCATATTTTGTGGGGGAAATTACCAAAACAACTCGTTTGACCATGTTTTTCCAAAATTGTCACACCCTAACCGACGACTGAATTCGTCAAAGCGGACACAAGTGTTCAAAAGCTCATGATTAAACTATTTAGGTTACAATATGTATTCACTTCAAATTACATTGTCATACAAGAAACAAATGACACAAATAGTACAATACAACACAAATCCAAATTAACTGATTTAAACTAAGTCCAATGTCCTACGTAATCTTTCTGAATGCTTTATCTAGTTGTACCTGAAACATGTTTGAAAATCAAGTTTCAACCACGAAGTAGTTGGTGAGTGACATAGGTTTAAACACACCAAAAGATATAGCTAGAAATGTAGTTCGGAAGAATCATGTTGCAATTCATATGATACAAGGTGATAAGGCGCTTATGTGGAAACATACACAATGTAAACAATATATTGTTCCGACATGGACAATTTTGTCTCAGCGGTCTTTACACATCTAAAAATTGTCCTAGAACATGATCATTTGTTGAGACTCATGATCATTTTTCCTAAGTTGTTGACTTATTGACAATGTCATGAATTGATGATGAGTTGTTGACATTGTCATATAATAAATGTTCAAATGCAGACTTATTACCATTGCCATGCTGTAGTCGTTAACAAGGAAGTTTTGTACATAAAGCACAAATCACACACAAATTCATGTATTAAATTGCATAGATATAGCTCAAAGAGATAAGTAAATGTAAACATGTTTCACCCAAAAGATAAACAAGCGAAAGGGCTCATTCAAAGCGATGAGCGAATGTTTAAGTAGGAAGTTTTGTTGAGGTCCATATTGTGAGAAGCAATTCTCACAAATTAACTTATAAGTATGTTTAATGTAAAAATAATTGCTATCGATGTTCGATGGTTCTAAGTTCTATTATGAAGCTCCAAGTCCTAAGATATGATTCTAGGATAAAGATATTTAGGTTTAACGAAACTTTAGGAATTGGTATAATGTTTGTTTGTTTGTTTGTTTGTTTTTTTTTTTAGTTTAATATTATTGTACAACATATGTTGAATGGTCCTAAAATTATAAGTGAAATAGTGTTACAAGCTGAATAAATAATCGTAAAAGTTGTAACATGTTTATAATGCAAAAATGGGTATAGGATAATATGTATCAATTAAAAATAGAAGTTTCAGGATTGAGATAAGAAATCAAGTTTTATAAATTATAAGTTTTTATAACACTTGTGTTTATTTAAGTTATAGTTTTTTTTACAAGTTTTAGTTTTATGAGAATATATTTTATAAAACTTAGTTTAATTAAGAATCTTGTTTAATAAAAATAGTTAAATTCAAGTTTAAACTTTTATATATATATTTTTTAAAACTTGATTTAATAAGTTAAAGTCTTAAATGAATGTTTATAATAAATTGATTTTATAAAACTTAGTTTAATTACCGTTAGGATCAAATAGTATGGCTCTTTATTATAAAAAGGGTAGGAAAGATTTTAAAATTCTCATAACCGACTTTAACGAACTCCGATTGAACTCATTTCAGTTGGGTGTTAGAACCATCTCGTCGAACTCTACAATCTTATATTTTAGGTTTTACCTTTTAAGGTATAGCTTTTGTATATAAATTTTAGGGTATAGCTTTTATATATAACTTTTAGGGTTTAGATTTATGGTTTATCTTTTAGGGTTTAAATTTAAAGGTTTAGCTTTATTGGTTTAGCTTTAGGGTTTAAATTTAGGCTTTAACTTTAAGGTTTAGCTTTATAGTATAACTTTAGGCTTTGAGGTTTAGCTTAAGAGTTTAGCTTTTAGGATCTAAGATTAGGGTTTAAGCTTTATCTTTTCACCTCATTGTGTCTTCTTTCTCACTATTGTGTTTTCATGCTCGTCAATGTTTTTTAGGGTTTAACTTTAGGGTTTCGGATTTTGGGTTTATGATATAAGATTAACGAGTTGGTTCCAACGCCAGTAAAATGAGTTCAAACGGAGTTCATTTGAGTCGATATATGAGTTTTTTAAAATACTTCCTACCTTTTGTACAATAAGCATACTTCTTAGCATAACCCTACCCTTTAGTTATAAGCTTTATAAAATGGTTAAAGATTAATTCAAAGTTTTATAACTTAAATTCTATCAAAATTGATTATAGGTTTAGGTTAAATATATGTAAAACTTTACAAAGTTTTAAAAAATTAATTTATAAAACTTGTTTTAAGTTTTAAATAAATTAAGTGTTTTTAAAATATGACATATTCCGTTTTTAAATAAATTTGCCGGAATTATATAAATTCTAGAAATTTATTTAGTTTTGAGAATTTAGATAAGTTTATTTTCATATATTTATTAGTTTGTAGCATCTTCATATCAACCTTTTGCTACTTTAAATATATTAAACTAGCTTAAAACCTAGCTTAAAACTTGTGTATTACAAAACTTATGTAATTATCATTAAAAACTTTATTATTGAATCATTGCATGTATCTATCGAATAACTATGTTGTGAATGCTCAAAAAATAAATGTTTGACACCTTTACGACTTTTAGTCCGCCCTTAATATTTTCGTCCCTAACGTTTCAGGTCTTAACAGTTTTTGGCATTAAACCTTTAACAGAAAACTGTTAAGACTTAAAACACTATAGACGAAAACTGTTAAGACTTGAAACGTTAGGGACAAAAACTGTTAAGACTTGAAACGATAGAGAGAAAAACTGTTAAGACTTGAAACGTAGAGCTGCAAAGTTTTAAGACTTGAAACGTCATGAATGAAAATTAATAAGACTTGAAACTTTAGAGCATGTTTCTGTTAACGGTGGACTGAAACTGTTAAGTATTGCAAACTTAACTGATAAAAAGTGCAGTTTATTTTTTTAAATATTTAAGATAAATACTTATATTTTATAATTTAAGATAATATAAAATGTATAAAAGAATTCAAAATATTAATCTAATTAATTTAATTAAGTAAAAAGCTCTTAAAAATTTAGAAAATATCAGGTGACATTTTTTTGTAAATACTTTATTAAAGGTAGATTATTTCAATCTCAAAAGTTAATATTTGTATTTTAAGCATCATTTACGGTTTAAAATTGAAAGAAACAGCAAACTTGTTTTGAAAAATATGAAATTCACTTTATAATACTTTTAAACTATTGTAAAATTTCATGATATTTCTTAATTACTTATAGTATACTAGATTATGTACTCGTGTATTACACAAGCTTGTGGATGAAAATCATGTAAATTTTTAATGTGTCCACAAATTTAAACTTTTTTTTTATTAGTTACAACAAATAAAAACATAATATAGTTACAAATTGCAAATTTATATACACTTCTTTGTACATAATATTGTATTGATTGTTGATTATAAAGTCACAAAACTAAATCAAAAAGGTTGAAACTGAAGATGGAAAAACATTAACATTACATAGTGTTTAATTGTTACAAGGTTTGTCTCAAAATTTTCAAACCTTCAACATAGGTTAAAATTAAAGTCCATCAATCATGTTAGTCTTAAACATTAACATTACAAGTCTATCAATCATGTCTCATGATTCGTCTAGAAGTTTGAGTTTAAGATCAGGTCTATAACTCAATATCAACATAGGTCTAAACTAAAGTAAATATTTTAAAACTCGTTCAAAATTAAGTTAAAAGTTTGGACTTGTACTTAAGTTAAAAGTAGGGGGTGAGCAAAAAACCAAATTAACCGAACCGGAACCTAATTAACCGATGTAACCGAACCGAAAAAACCGAACCGAACAAAAAACCGAAAGATAACCGAACCGAAAAAACCGAAACCGAAACATTCGGTTCGGTTATTCCTTTTTCAAAAACCGAAATAACCGAACCGAATCACCTAATTTTTATAATTTTTTGATAAATATACTAGTGTTTATATGAATTTAATATGCATTTATGTATATATATTAGTATTTTTATTTGCTTAATAGTACTTATTGAATAGACTAATCTCTTACAGATTTATATATATCATGATTAGATAGTTCCTATATGTTTTGTAATTATACTAGTATATTCATACATCAACTTTTTATAAATTAAGTATGTTAAATTGTTGAAAATGGTTTAATTAACAAATGCGAAATATGTTTCGCCACTATTAATTCATATCGTCTCATAAATCATTTCATTAATTATCTATTAATAGTCCAGGTGTTTGCATTTTTGACGTTTTGTTACTTAAAAAAACAAAAAAAAATATAATAATATATAAAAAAACCGAAAATAACCGAAAATCGAAATGAAACCGATAATATAACCGAAACTGAACGGTTATTAAAAACTAATAACTGAATATTTCGGTTACGGTTACGGTTTTAGACAATAACCGAACCGAATCGAACTGTGCTAACCCCTAGTTAAAAGAGCAAAAATTAAAAGACATGAAATAGCCGTTTAAAATAAATAGTAACAAAAATCTTCATCTTCATTCTTCATATACTAATAAACAAAAATCTCAAATGACACTTGTCTCAATTATAGAGTCTCTAACCTCATATTGACACTTGTCATCACTATATTAACTCTCTAATTTTGTTAAAATTTTAATTACGGAAAGATAATTAATGGTTTTTATTACGAGAAATAAATTAGGTGTCTTACCATATATACAACTCTTTTTCACAAGATTATTCAAATTTAAATTTAAATTTTCAACTAAATATATATTGATTCCTTATTCTTTAATTTTCATAGTTAATTATTAATATTGTTTAATAATTATTTCAGTTTTAAATTCATATTTAAATTTTAATATTAGTTTATCAAAAATAGTTTAAAGGTTACATATTTACATTACAATATTTTAACTTTTTAAATCACATATCAAATCTAAACCGTTTCAAAATATTCATTCGTTAATCTTTAAACCTATTATATTTTCAATTTTATACACGGTGCTAAATATCGTTTTCTACGTGCTTTTCAACTTTATTATGTAAATAGTATACATTTGAAGGTTCACTAACCATGGTTGCTTCTTTGTTTTGAAAATTAAATTATTTATTATGAGCATCTGTTTCCAGTTAACATTGTAACTTTTATTTACTCTGTGTATCACACGAGAAAGTAACATATATATTATAAATAAATAACCTTAAGGACACTTGACACCATATTAGCCTATAACATTTGTGTTCTCCTGCCTCATTCTTAATTAATGATTGACATATATTATTTAAATTATGGATTACGGATATAAATATTGATATGTTTGCCAAAAATATGAAATTAATATGAATTAATTATTATGATTATATATAAATTATTTTTATTTAAAATTTTTTAACTAATTATGTAAATATCATAAAGTTTAAACTATTTTCATTAAAATGTTAAAAAGGGAGGAATAATGATATAAATTTTTTTATGACCAATTTAACAAAGATATATATAATGTAATTAGATATTTGCATACCTTTTAAAAACATAATTTCCTTTTACAACGTATGCACATTATATTTTTTTAAGCCCGTGTAATATACGGGATTCTAACCTAGTATACGAATATACCTAATTATATGGTAAGCTAGCGATAAAAAGAAACAAAACAATGATAATAAAAAGAAAAATCTAAAGTAATAATAAATTTTTTTTGTACATATAAGAAATAAGTTAAAGACAAAATAATAATAATAATAATAATAATAATACTAAATTTGTTAAATATATAATTTAAAATATTGATTTAATAAAAAAGATTTAGTTTTAAAAAGTGCTGTCATATGACATTTTATTAAATGATTTATTAAAAATAGATTACTTATTTTAAGTAAAATTTGCCCATCAAAATGGCTTAAAATTTGTACATGTCCATTTAAAACAAAAATCACCAAAATCTAGTTTTATACACATATTTAACCTCGCTAAAATCTATTTTAAACACATTATCAAATTTTATTCATATGTGTGCATATTCTTTTAAAAACAGTGTAAAATTGCATTAAGTACAACAAATCATTGCACTTCTTGTTTAGACTTGATGTAGTGGAGCTTCTCATGAGCATTAAGAAGAAATTATGGGTCGTTAAAACTATTATGTGATCGCTAACTAATAGGCGTCATTGACTTTTAGTCAAACCTTTAACGGGCGTTAAAATACAATTTACATTTAATGCAGTTATTAACCAACTTCAGTTCTACCATTTTCATTCGATGCAAACAAATTAATATTTAGTCAAAACCACTACACTTTAATGAAATTAGACTTTAGTTAAAGGGTTGTTGCTTATATAACATCTAAGCAATGTTGGAGAAGGCGCTAGGCGCTAGGCAGTCGGCGAGGTACCGCCTAGGGATTAATCGGGACTAGGCGGATTG
>WOUH02000002.1:4812764-4833091 GCA_009936405.2 Stevia rebaudiana
TTGTAGCAGTCGTTTCGCCCGTCAGACTGTTCGTTTTGCTTATTCTCTTATTTTAGCCGTTGTTCTGCCTGTTAGGTGAGTTCACGGCCCCTTTTATCACTTACTTGTTTTACTATATATGGGGAAGATTACGTATACATATAAACAATGAATTCATAATCCATGACACAATGACTATCCGTTATTACATAAATGTTTTCCATTATCACATAAAGTCCTCTACACACTGGACCGTTAACACAAACGTGGCTGGGTAATAATGTGTAGTACTACTGAGTCTGATAAACCCCATACGGTGATACGTTTTCTTCACGCGTATGTATTATTGGCCTAAATTATATGATGTGTGATTATCATATGGGAGGCAACAACCATCTGCCTCGGTGCCAGATCATTTATGGTAATAACATCCTTGGAACTGTCTGATCCACAATTCGCAAATAGTATTGTGGTCAGTTCTAGACTTAAAATCCTGAGATAATATCAAGATGATGATAATAAGTGTCAAATACATTAATATCATGAGATAGTATCAAGATGTGATATTGAATGCCAATTAACAAAGATTTCATTGATATTATGAGATAATATCAACATGTGGTATAGAATACAAATTACAAAGGTTTTGTCTGTTACCTCAAAACCTGCGGTGTTAAACAAATTACAAAGGTTTTATTTGAAATGTTAAAACTTGTGAAGTCACCGGCGTAAACTGACCGTTTTCAAATATATGTAATCTCATGTATATATGTAACAAGCCATGGGGATGGCTATCCGAGACAAGCACTTGTGTGATAGTGCTACCTGTTAACCATTGTATTCATATGCGATGCACATTGAAGAATGCTTCCGTTATGCTATACTGGACCATACACGTATACACCGTAAGGCATGTATTCTAAGTTTATCTATAAATCAATGGGTTCGATCCTGCATTATCGGCAGTATGACGTGGCAGACCACTTACGGACCGGTCAGAGACCGGGGGCCAGGAAGTGGGGTGTCACAGAGGGCATGAGGTTTTACCTCAGAGTTTCCCCCCCGAAATAAGTTAGACCACGCGACAATGGATAAAAATGGGTAAGGGATTTTTGTAATAGATTTTGTCTTTGACATCTCGAACCTGGCTAATTGTTGACGTTCAAAAAGCATAATAATAATCTAAACAAAAATGAATTACGAATAGTATTGTACACCGTTTAAGGCTTTTGGCAGAACGAACACATTCAAGCACTATTTATTAGAGGTGCTCTCCCAATTTCTCTATCTATATTTGTTAAATGAAAACAATATTTAGATCTACACCAAGTTGCTCAAAACATTATAGTAGGAGGTCAATTATCGTACAGATACCAAAGTTTTATAAAAGTGGGTATGGTACAAGTACTCATTCAAAATAGTTTAGAAATTCGATATTGGTATCATCTCGTACTGGTACCGAATTTCTTGAAAAGTGGGTAATTGTAATGATATCGAATAAATCGATTTGGTGTCGGTACTCAGTATTAAAATGCAAATCTCTACATTATAGTAGTGTTTATACATTAGTAACATGTATAAACAAAGTTTGTTAAGCTACGTTTTTTGTATTTAATCATATAATTAACATGTCTGCAAAAGATAATTTAAGATATTAAAATTCATAAGAAACAAATTTTGTAGTCCTAAACTTTTAAAATTCAATGTGAAACACATCTCATAATCTCATATTCCTGAAAATTATTATAATATTATACAGATAAAACCAATGTCTACTCACCTGTATATACCAAAAAAATAAGAAAAATTGTATTTTAATAATTTATACTTTGATGGGTTGGCCGGTGCCAGTCTCACCTTCAAACTTGTCCCTCAACAGTCCATACTTTCGACGTATTTTCCTACACCAGACCCTCGTCAAATATACACTAACGCCGTTAAGTCTTACAAAACATTGACCGCTGTTTTCACCCGCTTAAACTCCGAATCACGAGTTGGATAAGAAGAGAAAGTTGTAGAGCTCGTCAAGGGGAGTCGATTAGTGTCATTATCTCAACTTGGCCGGAATTTTGGCCAGAACCACCGCCGGACCACCGTGTCTCCACCACCGAACCACCGTGTCTTGGCCGGAATCTTAACGGTATATTTGACGGGGGTCTGGTGTAAGAAAATATGTCAAAAGTATGGACTGTTAGGGGACAAGTTTGAAGGTGGGAGTGTCAGCGACCAACTAATTATTAAAATCCAATTTAAACAAAGTGTGATATGAAATATTATCTTAATTCACAATTTTATATCGAAATCTTCAAGCATTTATTTTAGCAAATAATTTAGAAAGATGGAAAGCAAAGGCTTCGATTCCGTCCACCTTTAGCTATTTGGCTTCGATGCAATTTTATTAATAAATTATGTGGCCATATTACGGCGCTATCAATTGAAAGCAGTTAGATTTGACAAAGACAAATCTTTATGTCATGTGGGCGGTGAAATGGTGAATGCCTCCGTTGTCTTCATTCAGCGCCGAAATCTCGTCGGCATCATTTAATTTTTTTTGTAATGAAAAATATTGATAGTTAGTATGTTAATAATTAATATCACAAAGTTAGTATTAAATCATTTTTTACAATTTGAATCATTGACCTCCAAGAAAAGCTTTGTTTCTCACATTCCTCTTAACCACTATACCAATAGATCATTGGTGGGCATCATTTAAATAAACTAGTGTGGTCGTTTTAAGGTGAAAGTTGTTTTGGTTAAAAATTAACAAGTGCCAATTTTAGCTATTCCAAATTAGTTTTGTGAGGCAAAGTGTTTGTATAAATATAAAAACATATTAATTAACGATTAAATGAAAATATCCTTTAATATCCTTTATTATCTTTCAATATCCTTAAGGATAATTCAACAAAACAGAATATAAAAGTGGTAACAACAAGGATTTTTAGCGAGGAAAGCCCTTAATCCTTACAGATTACCGGCATAAAACCTCGGACAAGTGACAAAAAATCACTTGTCTAGTCAATATTAATAATCAAACAAACAAGTACAAAAGTAAAGCAAACCGATGGATATCTATACGAGTGTAGTGTGACAATGCTAAATAAAACACTTGAATGCTTGATTAACTGCAAAACAAAGACTAGTTCTATGCGAACAGTGAGTAGTAAGTTGATTGTGAGTGGTAAATTGTGTTGTGTGTAAAACCTAAGTCCATCGGTCCCTTATATAATCAAATTCATACAACGGTAACATAAGGTAGGTACGAATCTTAAGGGAAGTATCGTCCACTTCTCTTCAAACGAGTCCTTTATGAATAACTCTCCGATCAGCTTTTATTGGGATAACTTCCCCTGAGCTGAGTCACCTCCACGTCCTTTAATCCACACGTGGGTAATTCGTTGGTTACACCAACGATAACTATCCAGGGTAATGAATCACCAAGGATCCGAGTATATATATCAATAACTATTCTGTAAACAAACCTTGAATGATCGTTAGTGAACACTTGTCATAGTAATAAACAAATATTAATAAGTGTTTTGCAAAAATATTGATAAAGAAAGACTACCGCAAATCAGGATCCTTAAGTATCCTTGATAAACCTATCCCTAACAAAAGTGATTACGTCTTTTTTCGGCATCAATTGAATAAACCAGATAGGTTTGATTTTATGGTAGAAATATAACTTATTAGACTATAATAGCTAGACTCACTCGGTGACGGATCTATGAACTTTTTTGAGTGGGTTCACTGTTTTTTGGATCCTCCAGTTTTCATAAAACCGGACATAAAAGTTTTCGGGGGTTCAAGAGTTTGGGTTGTGTAAGGTTCATCACATGATAACTCACATGATAACAAAGCGACACACTAAGTCATTACAATGGCAGATCAATGAATTTTTTTATGGGGGACGAAAATTTTTTTATGGTTGTTTGAGTATTGCTATATAATAATTTTTTCTTCTGTTTCGTGCCGGTTTGGGTCGAATCAGGTCGGGTCATGTTAAAAAAAAAATCAACCAGACAAAATTTCATATTGGAAAACACAATGGGCTAGTGGTGAGTTTGGTTTAATATATTAAAATTAATATGAAAACCTATTTAATATATGATATTTTGTGAGTTTGCTTAGTTTATAAAAGTTTAATGGACTTGAACTTATTTTTACCGGGTTTATATTATTAGTTAGACATATTTTTAACTTGAGTTTCAATGTTTTATAACTAAAATTAGAAATTAAAATTGGATTAGGACGGATTGGGGGCGATCACAAAATTTTATGGGGGTCGGTCGAGATTTTAACATATATATACAACTGAATTTTTTTTTCAAGGTGGGCGGCTGCCCCTCTTGGGCTGAAAGTGGCTACGCCACTGTAACTCAATAATTAAAAAAACATCGTTATTAAAAACTTAAAAGCACATGATATAAATACAATAGTCTTTACCAATTAATAAAAATTTGCCTATAGTTTGCTTTGTATGCTACTACTCTCTCAATATATGTAGTTATGCACCATTGAATCTTAAACTGCTAAAATCAGATTCTCTCATATCAGCATATGTGAGATTTGCTCTCTTGTAGAATACATGTTTCTTAAATAAGCAAACACAAAAGATTAAATGGAAACTCTTCTTTTGTGGGCCAAATTCAACAAAACTTGAAGTCCAACTTAATCGAATTAAGAAGTTGGTCCGATTCCGAATTCACCACTTACATCCGCTTCGAACGTTTTAAGATCCGTCAAAGAAGACATATCAGAACTAAACGAATTACGACAGCCTCTAATGCTTTGACGCCCCGATTTCCCAAGATCCCGTCACATTTGGATTTACACAAGAACAAATGGCAAACAGAGATATATAGCGGAAGTTTTTCATTTATTTATATCAAAGGTTAAGTTTACAAACTAAATGCCAGACTATACATAATATCCGAACTACTAACTACTAGTCTTCAAAACTTGATGCCATTCCACTGCAGCCTACACCGACGCCTTCCATACGCTTCGTGCCCTGCTGTTTTACACGACACAACTATTCAAGGATTTACACGTTTCTAGAAAATACACATATAGATATGCAGTCTACTCTCTATCTCCGGGAACCAACGTACCCGATACCTTCGTTAGTCTCAATACTAACGTTACTTCCTAAGCAATTTCTCTAGTTTAGCAAGCCCGCCCATTAGGGTTACATTTACCCTACTGCCGGCCTGGTCGTCACCAACCTTAATTTAAACAGTCAACTTATCAGCTACCCCATATCTCAGGGCTACTCTTCAACAAGAGTAGTGTTCCCCACCGCAGTGAGTTGGACAGTAATACGCTTGTCTAACTACCTTATTGCTAGGACTATACTATCGACCTCTGTCGATTTTAACACAATTATTGCATCGACTCTATTTCTTTCTACAAAACCTTCTATTCCGCACTAATGTGCTAAAAGACATTTTCTAATCTATTTACTGACCTCTGTCCAAGTAAAAGACTTTCTAACATTCTTTTTCTTTCCAAAACCTTGGCATCAACCAAAATCAATTTTCGTGTCAAAACCATTTCTTTTCACTATCAAAATGTATACTCAACATCTTGAGTATCTTTTCTTTTTAAAAACCATTTTAAGATTTATTGTATATTTTATAATCCCCATTCACCACGGGCATTACAACGATAGATTTATAAACATTCTATCTTACACAATGTATATGGTTTTTAAACATCCAGACATTTAAGAGTATGTATGCTAGCCCAAAACATTGATCAATAAAAAGGGGGCTCATAGAAATCACCTTAACCAACCAGAACCTCTACTTATCATTCTAAGGATTTCCCGCACCAACGACTTCGTACGCGAACCGAGAGCTTCCCGAGAGTCTTTCGGTGTTTCCCGAGCACCTTACTTCCTCCACTATGGGTTTAGAGGGGTATTTGAGTGTAAAATGGTTCAGAGATTCAAAATCAAAATGTGTGAAAATGAGCTACCTGAGTGTAGCCTTTAATAGGCTGTTCGAGGCTAGTTACGCGTATCGCGCAAGCTCTTGGCGACACCCCGCACGTATCGCGTAGTTGCTGTCCGCGTAGCCCATTCTGGTGGCGCCACGTGTCGCTGACTCACCCTCTGATTTGACACGTGTCCAATGACTCACCTCTTGTTTTGACACGTGTCATGCTGACTAAGCATGGTCCGTGACACGTGTTATCTCCTGATTCAGCGCGACTGGTTAACTTGTTTTTGCGTTTCCCGCTTCGTACACACTCCGTTTCACACGCGGTTTTCGCCTACGTTCACGATTTTACATTTCCTATATAACCCCATTGGTTTCACTTCCTAATGAGGTGTTGAGATTTCGGACCTATAAAACACTCCTAGTTTCGCGTGTAACTTTCAAACCGTCGCTCTTACCAAAATTTCGCATACACTCATTTTGGTCTAATTTCTCTAAAGAACAAGATAATAACATTTTATACTATCTTAATATCAAGTTACATTATCATAACGTTAACAATCTTAGGCTCGGGATCTGTGCAATCATCTCGGAGCATTTATTGAGGTATCATGGGTTTTCCTTTTATCGATTACATTACTATCATAAGCATCTAGGTCATGCCTTATCTGAAAACCGAGTATTACACTCATGCCTTAAATCTTGACTGTGATGGATAGCTGGTGGATGGTGAGTGGTGTTCCACAATAACAGATGCTGGGAAATGCCATGTAGTGTTGATTGAGTAAGGGTTATTCCACGATTAGTGATTCTCTTCTTATGACAACTTGTGATGGATAGCTGGTGGATGGTGAGTGGTGTGGTGTTACGTTTGGCGTTGATTAATTTGCGGACGGTGAGCTGTGGTGTGGTGTCGTTAGCCATAATGGTAAATTAGAGTGAAAAGTGAACGATTGGGGGGTAAAAAGAAAGAATTTAAGAAATTGAAATAAAATAAAATAAGTAAAATAGTTACAAACCTAAACTAAGCAAATTGATCAATAAAAAACCTAAGTGCCTATGTGAATCCCCGGCAGCGGCGCCAAAAATTGATGTGTGTGATCATAGGGGTAAATCAGTCAAGTAATAAAATTTATAAATAAAAGGATCAACAAACACACAAACGACAGTGAACCAGTCGGATTATAGTGTGAATGGTAAGACCGAGTATCGTCCAAGGACTCACGGACAAAACCAAAGGCACACTCGAGATTCAAATGGTCATTCTACCTAATTAACTTGGGGGTATTTAGTCTTTTAACAGTTAAACAGTCAAATAATCAAACAACAATCAAACAATTAATGGAGAAAACAATAGCTGCGTAGGTTAGTATCATGCAATCATACAAGTAATAACGGATCAATATTGGACTCAAGAATTGGCGATTAGGTTTCTTTAGATTAGTTAACTAATGGTGTAAGTGAGCTATGTGGAACTATCCTCTCGGCCTGGACCACTATAACGAAGACTCCAATTAGATTAACTTATTAGCACCCTAAATCTATGGATTAGGTTTCCTCTCGGCCTAACCTATCCGGTAATCTTAAGTATCTCGCACCTGATTTTCCTTTCGGCCTAAACCGTGCACTAAAGACTACAAATCATTAACCAATTAGACTTTCATTGCTAAGGACAAGTTCAATTAACCTAAGTCATCCTCTCGGTCCACTCAAATTAACCAATCTCACAATAGACAACTAATTCTATGCCCTCTCGGTCTCAAGAACGCAAAACGCAACTTAAACTAGCAAATCAACCTAGACATCAATGCAATTCATTGACAAATCACACCTAGACTTGATTTCATTACCAATTACTCTTACCTAGCTGCTATATAGTTGATTAATATCTTTATTTTAACTGATTACTACCAATTAATTAGTATCATAGTCTAAAACACCATTAATTTCAAGCAATCATGCAATTAACATCACCTAGGCAACTAAGTAAACGACTCCAAGCTCAATGATTCCTTCTGATTCCCCTTCTAAAATCGCCCAACTTTGCTCCAGGGGTCAAACTCTCTAACCCTCTCAATCGTCTTCTATTTATAACTTAAAATTAGGGTTTGTTCTCGGTTTTGGACATTCCTGCGTACCGCGCAAGCTTTAAGGGTCTTCCCAAGCGTACCACGCGGGACAAAATAGTCGGGACGACGATTTTCAGCTTTCTAGGATGAGTGGTACATCGCGGGGTGACACGGCTGTTTTGCGCTTACCGCGGCCGTGTTGGATTTCTACAGTGCCTCGCGCAGCCATGTTGCGCGGCACGCGGCCATGTGAGATTTCAGCTTTTTTGTTTCTTTCGTCGGATGTTCGCTCTTCGTCCGTTTTAGCTCGTTTTCGCTCCTATAGCTCCCGAACACCTACATTTTAACATAACACTAAATAATATACAAAATCTAATAAGAACTTTAATAAAGTACATAAAATAGGACGCAAAATACAAAGAAAAATGTGTGTGTTTCGCAACACATCAATTATCGACCACATAGTCGATGACCGTCGGCCGCAGGTAGGCCGTTGTTGAGATCACCACCTCGACTGTGGTCCGACGATGGTGCTACCACGTCCAGTGCGGGTGGGTCCGGTGGGGGTGGAGATGAAGATATGGAGGGTTATTAACCACGGGTGTGTCCACGGACCACGTGTATAATCACGAACCACGACCAAAATACACACATAAAATACTGACCAAATGTATAAACACGTACCGCGAAATCACGGACCGCGAAATTACGGACCATGTGAATAATCACGTACCACGACCATAATTCACACATAAATTACGGATCAAGGGTATAATCACGTACTGCAACATTACAGAACACGTACATAATTACGGACCACGTAAAAAAAAATCATATCAATACTATATTCGAATTAAAAATAATGAAATGATTTATTTAATGGTGTAACTTTTTTTAAAAAATTTTGAAGCATAAAAAAGTTATTAGATTTTTAAATAATGGGTGAAAGTGTGTTTAATTACGAGAATTTTTCTATAAAATGCGTTTTATAAATGTAGGCACTCGATCCATTCTGTCTATACCATTTTCTCTTTGTACACGTGTCGTATTCTGATTGTATCCTACGTTCACGAAAATTCAAATATGTATTAGATCCGTCTCCATGATAATATATTGGTATTAGGCTTAACTATAGAAAAATTTAAGGACTCGACCATAATTGGTTCGGTTTGGTTATTTCCGGTATAGAAAAAATTGCCAAAAACAATTTGGTTAAGTTAGTTTCACTTTTTATTCATTTCAGATAATTGGGTTTTAGGGGCTGTTTGTCAACTTTTGAATGGTTAATTGTTGAACCAGTAAAAGGTCTGGGTCATTAAGTGCTGAGCCAGTAAGAGGTATTAAATCATTAAGAGGCAATATAATGTGTAACCGTTTAAAGGTAAATGTATGAATAATTCAGATGAAAGATCTTAACCATTTAAACTCAGTATAATGATTAACCATTCAGAGGCAAATGTTTTAATCATTTAGATATCTGCTCGCGAAACAAACATTTTGAACCATTAAATGCTGAACCGGTAAAAAGTTTGAATAATTAAGAGTCTGTTAAGATGTAAACAAACCGTTCTTTAGTTCCGTTAAGTTGGGTTTCTGCTCACCAAATGAAGTCCAAAAAACACCCGAAAACCATTTACAAACAAACCAATTTCAACCTGAAATATCTTTTTGGTATTCCCCAATCGAAAAATGAGACGTGGGCTTTTTCAAGAGTCCTATTTTTTTTCAGTAATTAACTTAAACGAAAAGTCATAAAAATGAAAGCTCAAATTTTATATTAAGTTGCTGTATAAAATATAAAAGGTCAAAACCAAATTTGCCGGTTTTGTTTATCAAGGAAACAATCATATCAAACATATAAAATAACAAATTCGCCGCTTTGTATAATTGAATAAACAAAATATATAAATATATTATTGTAGTTCCCGCGTCGATTCCTTCCCCATCATCACCGTCACCATCACCAACTTCAACTTTCTTGTTCTATTCCTTGCTTCATTCCATTACCGAGTCATACAACGACTCTGTCAACTCCACTTACTTTTTCCTAATCCATTACGGAATCAATCAACTCGCATCTATCATCATGATCATCTTCATCATCATCCTGTAACTCTCTCTCCAATTAATCTTCAACAATGGCAATCTGGTTTCTCTCTCTCCTCTTCACGCTCTCTCTCATCCCAATTTCTCTCTCTCAACCCCCCAGAGCTTTACTCATCGACTGCGGAGCAACCGTCACCTCCACAATCGCCGGCCGGCAATGGGTTCCCGACACCGGGTATATTTCCACCGGAACTTCTAAAAACATAACGCAGAACACCCTGATTCCGACTCTATCCACCGTCCGATCGTTTCCCCTTCTTCCGATTAATCTTCGCCGGAGAAAGTTCTGCTACGTCGTGCCGGTGTATCGAACGGCGAGATACCTCGTACGGACGACTTATTTCTACGGGCGAGTGAACAATCGGGTTTTACCGCCAGTGTTTGATCAAATCGTTGATGGATCGTTTTGGAGTGTGGTTAATACGACGGATGATTATCTTAAAGGATCGGCTTCGTATTATGAGGGGGTGTTTCTTGCCAATGGAAAGTCGATGAGTGTATGTCTGGCTTCGAATACTTATACGGATTCTGACCCGTTTATATCGTCACTGGAGTTTGTGTTGTTGGCGGATTCGTTGTATAATTCTACGGATTTTGGTAATTCGAGTCTTAGATTAGTTGCAAGACACAGTTTTGGATACAATGGTTCGATAATTAGGTATGTTATTCTTTTAATTGAAGCATTATGTGTATAATTGTATAAATTTGATTACATAACTATGTTTTTGGAACTAAAAACATAATTGGTCAATAGTTGAATCACTTTCATTTGAATCGCTTTCTATCGATTTAATTTAACAGGTGGTAGGCCGAAATTTAAATATTTTTTCGTTACTCATCAAAATTCATTTAAGATGTCTTCGTTAGTTTAAACTTCGTATTTTTTATTTATTTAAGTACATACAATTCATATTATTAAAAAATTTTAGAAAAAACTATTGTTATAAATTGTCTAAATTTACATATTTATGTGTTTGACTTCTAACTTGTAACTTATAAAATCGATTAATTCAATTCTGGAAACCTGTCCAACTAGTAAACCTATAGCAAGGTGGTATGGGAGAGGGAAATAAAGCAAAAACCCCTAAATTCTATAAAAATTATATGTAGGTAATTTAGGCTTTAGAATTGCTCACATTAATTGAGGCTTGTGAATTATGATCTATAATAATGCTTAGACAAGTTCACAATGGGATTGTGAATTGTGATTTAAAATAGTCATGCATATACCACAAATAATATAGGAATCATAGGATTATTAAGCGTCTCAAATTTATTATCTGCTTTGAGCCCCCAAAATGTACCAGATGTACCTACACGTACTACTGTCGGTTCAACCACTGGTCCGACTATAAAATAAAATTTTCACTTTGATGGTATTTTTTAAATATTGTATAACAAGATTAATTAACAAATTGTGTGGAATTTCAGTTACCCAGATGATAGATTTGACCGTTATTGGGAGCCATATGGTGAAAACAATCCAACAACATCAAGAGGAGCAAACGTATCCATCAATGGCTTCTGGAACCTTCCACCATTAAAAGTATTTCAAACACAATTATCCATCAATCAACTTGACCCCCTTGAGATTCAATGGCCACTTGAGCCTCTGAAGAACTCAACATACTACATTGCTCTCTACTTTGCAGACGACACTCAAACATCATCAAGATTTATAAACATTAGAATAAATGATTTCACATTTTATAACAATTTGAGGATTCCTCAAACGGGTGTTGCTTTATTTTCTAGCGAGTGGCCACTTGCGGGCCCTACAAAGATTGTTCTAACTCCTGTTAATGGATCAACACTTGGCCCTTTGATCAATGGTGGAGAATTGTTTGAGGTGATTCCTTTTGGTGGAAGAACTGCTACAAGAGATGGTTTGAATCTCAATTTTGGTTGAATCACTACTTTGATGACTTGTTTTTGGCTCATAATCTTGACATGTTTATGTAAAATTTTCATGTTTTAGTGATTGGATTGAATGGTTTGAAAAACGGTTTTCAAAACCCTCCGTTTGATTGGAATGGTGATCCTTGTTTACCCAAGGAAAACTCATGGACTGGAGTTACATGCTCTATTGGATCTAATATTCGCGTGATTGGATTGTGAGTTGAATGCAATATTCATGATGATCATAATTTCTTACATGTGAATTTAATTTGTTTATGTATTTTCTTTGCAGAAATCTTACAAGCATGCGGCTATCAGGATCTTTGTCACCCAATATCGCAAATTTAACTGCATTGAATGACATGTATGACTCTTGTTTACTTTTAAACCTGCGTCCTTATATAAACTAGATTAGAAATCCATGTACTCGATATCATGAATAAATAAATAACAAATAATGGATGGTGAAACAAGAAATAGAGGTGATGAAATAAACAGTGTTTTAAAAAAACGGCCTAGGCGGCCGCCTCCAAACACCTTGATTATGGCCTAGGCGGCTGTCTAGGCTCTAGGCGGGTTTAGGCGGACCTATGCGGCCAGAAATCGGTCAAAATCACCAAAAATTTGTCAAAATTGGTCAATTTTTGGTTAAAATCAATCAAAATTGGCTAAAATCTATTAAAATTGGTCAAAATCTTCTAAGTATTTAAAAAAATATAATTATTATTATATATTTTATATAAATGTTGTTTATATATTAATATCTATCTATATATAATTTTAAAAAATTACAAATAAAATTACAATTCGTCTAGTTTCGATTAATCCAGATTAATCCTTAGGCGGTACCTCACCGCCTAGCTAGTGCCTAGCGCCTTCTCCAACTTTGAAAATAAGAGAAGCGGGAAAAAAAATCTTGTGTTTACAGAATTAATTGTGACATGTAACACTAAAAGTTGTTTATTATGTATATATAAGAATACAGAGTAAAAATCCCACTTATAGTGTCGGGGAGGGGTTTATTATGTATATATAAATTATGTACAATTATGAATTTAATATTCAAAATGTTCAAATTCTATAGAATTTTGAAATTTTATTTACTGTTTATTGGAATTGATAGATGGCTTGGGAACAATAACTTGTCTGGATCTATTCCTGATCTTAGTACATTGAGGATGTTAAAGACTATGTAAGCTTTTTGTTCTGTCACTTAAATTCTAATATTAAATGTTCATTTTTTAATCTACATTAAACGAGAAGATGCCACAATTATTGGATCTATGTTTTGTTTATTCATTGTTAATCTTTTTCAGTGAACATTATCTTTGAATGTAAGATTGACCTTTAGGGTCTAAATTCAAAAACTTTATAAAATTAAAATAAATTTATATTACATTGGGGTGGGGTGGGGGGTTGGAGAAGAAGTTAAAATAATAATGGAGCCCATTTTACTGTGTGTTTTTACGGCACCAATGAATTTCTTTTATTTCTTTGTCTTCTTAAACATAAACAGACATTTGGAGGACAATCATTTAAATGGACCATTTCCGTCGTCTTTGGCAAATATTGATGGATTGCAGCAACTGTAAGTTCTAATTTGATAGTACTATTAGTATCATGCACATGAAGTAAATAATAATAATACGTAAATTGCTTCTTCAAATAATAATATGGATGAAATAGGTTAAAATATATAAAACTTCAAATAGTTTTATTAAGGGGCAAGTCATTAGGTTGAATTTTATCTAATTTGCTCTAGATCTTGTATAAAATGCCTATTATACAATTAGTTTCAACTTTAAATTACCATAATTGTTTTTTAATTTGAAGGTTATATAAAGTTCAAGATATTTTTTTTTTATATTCTCGAAATGCTTTTAGACTTAAATAAATATTATATTTTTATACTGAAATTTTATGTGTTGTAGTACATAGGCAAATTAAAGTACTATCTGGAGTAGACTAGTTGTATAAACGGGCCCTAGCAAAGATGAAAATATATTGATTGATTTAACAAACAAGTACCGTTGTTCCCTTATTAATAATTTGTTATTTTAGATTCTTGCAAAACAATAATTTGACGGGCCAAGTTCCAAGTAGTCTCACAACCAAACTCGGGTCGAACTTAAGGTAATGTTTCACAACCAACCTTATATATGTTACCTCAAATTGACGTTTTATTTTCGTTTGTCTTATCACATTTTTAATCTAATATGGCTTTTCTTCTTGATGTTTAGGATTGTTCCTGGTAATCCCCTTTTGGACCCACAAAATCCTTGACCTAGCTATACAAAAGTTTTGACCAAACCACAAGGTGGTGTCATTCAAGTTTTTTTATTATTTTTTTTTTTTTGCTCCAAATGTCTAAATTGGTAAATGTTTATGTAATTAATATCCATTGAAGTAAATTAAATTGTTTGTATTCAGTCCGATTAAGTAATGAAGGCAGTCAATGTTGGGTGGGTTTCATGGTGGTAATCGAATAGTCTAAAAGCCAATGTCTATATAGTCCAATTAGGCAATGACATTCTTTCTCTCTGCCAAAGAATATGTCATGGGTTCAAAATCCATGCAGATCGGTCGACGGAGAGTTTTAGCGTGTATGTGAGCTTCGTCATGAGAGCGGGTTCTATTGGGTACCACGTTCGCCAATACTTGACCTTTGTTACCGGGTAGTTGATAGCGAACTGTGCTCGTAGCACATATATTGTCAGGTCCGGTGGACTCATTTGAGTTATGAAAAAACATGCTACTAAGCTCAATTTGTATAAAAAATATAGTCTAAAAAGATTGTATTTCATCACGTATTAGACTTGTTCATCTATTTGAAAGAATTAATTATTAAATTTAGTAGCATATATTTGAAATCTACCAAACTTTTAATACAAAAGGATGGAGGAGTGGAAGCAGCATGGTTGCGATACCAATGAGATGGTAAGACGATAACATCTTTTTAGACCGGCAATTCACACATCCATCTGCCTATCCTATTCAACTTGAGCTATACACCCACATAGATTCCACAAATTTGCCTCTAACGGCACTTCAACTTCCAAGATCATATTGACCACCTAACTTAAATAACTTATGAGCTGTTTGGAAAACTATATTGAACCATTAAGATGTATGACTGATTAAGAGTTAACTCCTGAATCATTCAGCATGTTTCTAAAACTTCAATCATGAAGAGGTCGTCTGAACCATTAAGAGATGTAACAAACAGTCATGACATGTTCGTGCATTTCATGGAATCATTAACATTCTACCAAACACCCCTTATTCAAATGAATCTAACCCCTACCGACACATTACCACGAGTAGAGTGTCATCACCTCTATCTCCTAGATCAATACCTAAGACATCTTCCGGCCAATCAACGTGGCCGGTGACGAAGAAAAAGGAGAAGCGACATGGAGATACGAGATGATCTGGTGATGCGTCTTCGGTAACGAAGAGATCTTACCCTCCACCCGAAACAACCTTAAAATCCAATTGATTTTATTTAGAAATACAGATAATTTAAAGTACATTATAACACTAATTCATAAGTTATTAAAACAATAGAATCAAGCATATATATAATACATGTACTAACAAGAAACCATAATAAATTAATTGAACCCACATATGCTAATACATCACCAAAAAAGCTTACCTCTCTAGCATTCCTTTCCTACCGGAATAAAGCGGCGGCAGAGAGTTGCTCCGTACACTTTGAGTGCACACCGGCAAGTTAACCATTGGCCGGAGTTTTATTCCGGCGGATCTGGTTCTCTCCAACCCCTTTTTCACTCTCTTCACATTCTTTTCTTTTTTGTTTGAATCTTCATCAATTGAAGATGATGAAGATGAAGATGAAGAAGTAGAAGCAGATGCTGAAAGTGAAGAAGCTCGATGCTTCTTCAATCTCAGTAACTCCTTCCATAAAACCGTACATTTCGGTGGTCTCGGTGACGGATCTTCATCGATAAACCAACTCATCTTGTTATTCTCTTCTGTTTTTGCAATCTGGATGATTTCTTCAGTTTTTACGCTGATTTTCGTTAAATTTTCTGAGCATTGCTTCTGCCCAAATGGGCGCAGCTTCCCTTCGAAGAACAGTTCGTCGGCCGTCAACATAGTCGCCGGAGAAGCTGAGTTGGTCGATAGAAACTCAAAGTCACCGGTTTTTGTTTTCTCCTTTGCTTTCTGTTTATCATGTGGGAGAATGCTGATGAAATGTGCATCGTCTGAGAGATCGCCGGAGAAAGAGATCCGGGGACCGGAGATTGGCTCAACTGGTTTGGCCGTCGCCGGAAGAGTTTCTAGCGAGACCATTATGTTTAAATTTTTCTTGGGGATGGGGGAGCCTCTTCTTTATGTGTTGAGTTTGCAGTCGTAAATATATATAATATATTTTTATTTACAATTACACAAATACAAATATGTGTATGTATAAATATGTGTGTGTATTTGTATAATTGTATCTATGTATATGTATGGTAGTAGTGACAGATGCTTGTGGCTGGCTGGCTGTTATTTTGTAACTGATGTTGGACGGTGAGAATATTTTAACATGGTGGTCTGGTGAAGATGAAACTGGGTGACTCATGAATCATGATACTATTATTTTAATGGGTTATTTATCTAAATGTTTTATGGATCAATGTTAATTGAATGTAGGATCTGTTTATAAGATTTTAAAGAATATTAAATTTTAACATTAACTATATTAAATTATAACATAACAGAAAAGTATTGAATAATATATAGGCAAATTATATTTTAATAATTCTAACTTTGACATATTAGCTTTTAATAATTCCAACCCAGGGAATTATAACCAACAGTCTCAACTTTTAAATTATTTTCTTGTGGGAGTCTCTAACTAACAGAATCTAACTCCGTTAGCATTTTGCTAACGTGGCATAATGTCACGTCAGCAACTCTCTGCCATGTCAGCAAATATTGTCACGTTGGCATGTCACGTCAGCAAGTCTTACCATTACAGCATGTCATATCATCAAAATGATAACGAAGTTAACTTCCGTTAGTTAGGGACTGCCACAAAAAAATTATATAAAAGTTGGGACCTTTGGTAACAATTTCCTTAGTTATAATTATTACAAGCTAATAGGTCAAAGTTGTGATGATTAAAATCCAATTTGCCTAATATATATGATGGATCTAGTTATTTACTTATATCTCGTTAAAGCATTCAATTCATAATAGGTTCCTCTCCTAATAATTCACTATTTTCCAGAGTCTCATTTAACAAGAAAAATGAAAATATTAGTCTTTTCGAGTTATTTCAAAAGAAGGAAACAGAAAGAAACTAAAAAAAATATGTGTTCACGAGTTTGTTTTAAGAAGGAAATGAAAAACACAAAAGATTTGTGTCGAGTTGTTTAACAAAAGGAAGTAAAAAGAAAAAAAAAAGTATAATTCTTAATAATTTCCCCTCGTAACTTTCCTTTCAAAATGAAAGGAAATAAAGAGAAATTTCTCTTTCTTTTTTACGCTTCTAATTTCCTTTCACTCTTATTCTCCCCCTTTCTTTTCTCGTTCATTTTCCTTTTCTTTTTTTTTTTTCCTTTCGTATGTTACTCGGGAACACAAACACGTCTATAAATTTATTTTATGTTTTCCTAAAATCTCTAACAACAGGTTCCTCGTATATATTTACTGTAGTTTTGATTAAATAATTCTTTTTTTATAGAATTGTTATCACATTTTATCTTAAAAGTTCAAATGGAGGGAGGTCGTCTCTACACTCACACCGCAATATGAAAACCCTTTCAAGTTAAGAAAAATCTAGAAACCCACTTTTTGTAACATATGTTACAACGACTTTTTTTTAATTTTATTTTTTACAACTTCATATTTTTTTATATAAATTATACATTAAAATCTAAGACTTTGAGTGAAAAAATTATAAAAAAGCGACAAGTAGTTTTTTTTAATATTTTTTTTCAAATTTCAGAAATTGTAACATATGTAACATTTACATATGTTACAATTTTTTTGCTGAAATTTTTTAAAAAACGGTTTTATTTTTTACTTTTGGTGTAAGTTTTTTTAAAAGTACTTGACGCTTTTTTTTAAGTAATAGAAGAGGTTTTTTTTATTGCATGACTGACATAGCAAAACATAATGATACCAGAAATTGCCGTCTTCTAAATTTAAAAGGAGCTTTTTTATTATAAGGTATCAAACTTAATCGAGAGATAAAGGTACAAACTCCGATATTACTTCCTGAAATAACCTCTGCTTCAATCATACGTCTACCAAGTTTTATTATCTGTAATCTCGTATCATTACATAACCCATTCTTTATATCAATATTTCTAAATAAAATTACCGGTACACCATATTTTAGAACTAATCTATGGTTGGGTAATCCAGATAATTTAAGTCCATTAAGATAATCTGGTGAGTATAAAATTTCATCAAAATCAGGGTTAACATGGTCTGATTGACAAATACTATCAGAACTGAGAGATTCAACTTCATCATCAGGAAACAAAGAAAGCAATCGCTCATTAATGTCACTAATAACTGCATTCTTTGGTGTCAAAATGACACTTTCTTGAAAGAAGTTAGGAAATAAAAAAATTTTCAAGGATTGATGGATAGATAAACTCAATCAAATCAGACAAAGGATCAACTGAATCATTGATGAGAAGATCTTGCGGTATTTTAATAATTTCATCATTTTCATTCAAACATCTTGCGATATTTCAATAATTTCATCATGAACTTGTGATCTTGAACCTTCACTTCTATGTTTAGCCTTGAATACAATTTTTAAATAAAAATATTATTGTGTAAAAAGATTGAATTTATTTTAATTAGAAATGAAAGTAATTACTTGGGCAAAGAAGATGAAACTCTTGAATCACATTTAGTGCAATAATCAATCTGTGCTTCATCACCTTCATTCTCATTGCCATTTTGACTCAAACGTGGAACCCATTTAGGTACAACTTTTTTCAAGCATTTTTTGCAAGAATTATACTTCCACCCCATCTCTTTCCATATCGCTTTGATTTTACCAAGAATAATAACTTGTTTTTCCTGAAAATATAACAAATTAAATAAACAATATATTAAAATGATTGATTGCATATATATAAAAATATAAATAAAAAGTTATTAATCAATAAATGTATACCTTAATTATCTCAAAAATGTCACCAATAGTGGTGAATTCAACATTTTCTAAAGACTGATCATGCACCGAACAAAACATAGATAGGCAAAGTGGACGTTGATCTGATAAAGGTGTATGAACCTTTCTTTTACATAAACAAAAGAAAAAAATAAATGTTAGAGATATATACTTATTTTTTATATATAATCATAAAAAAAATATACGATACCTCTTTTTGTATTTTCTGATATCATTAAAATCACTATTGATAAATAGTCAGCTGATATGAGCACCATAAGAGTTTTGAATATATGCATTTTCTGACATAAAATTAAAAAAACTATATATTAGTTATTCAAATTTGTAACATCTTATGGTTTTATTTTAAGAATGTCAAGTTAAATATGATTTGACTTACCATTGAACCACTTAATTTTATCGAATTGAAGAATAACATCTTCCTGTGAGGAATTTTGAGTAATGTACTTCTGCAATTGAGTGACATAAGAATCTTATAAAGTAAGGAATACATTATTTCCCACTGAAAAAATTAAAAATGATACAAATATAATAAGAAACAAAAATTTTTAATTTATTGAATATAATAAAACAAAACAAACTCTATATCTTTAAGCTGTATAGTAAGTCTTTTTTTTTTGTCGATGTCATTTTCATTTTGTTTATCATTAGGAAAAACCTTAATAACATGACCAATCACATATAAGAAAATTATACAACATAAATATTAATCGAATGTTAAACAAAAAATATTAATTTTAAACATTAGTAATGTTAAACATAAATTACCTCTAGTAAACTTTTTATGCACATTCTTTGTTCAATATTCTTTAAAAACTTAAAAACCGAAAACCATAGCCAGGACCACTAAATTCATTACATATTGAAATATTTGTATGTAATTGAAAAAAAGTTTGTTTTCATTCTCAACATATTCATTTTTAGCATTATGTAGTCCTAGACTTGGTTTTTTAATCACTAAGCACATGTTATCTTCTATAAACTTATCAAACCTAAAAAACTATTTCCTCAAAACACTTCCTTGAATTATGGTTCCCTGCATGATAAACAAAATATCTATAAAATTATGAAATAAATCTATAAATAAATAAAGGTATAAATAACAGTTATATTACATACCTCTTCATCAATTAGTATCATCTCGATAGAGTAATC
>WOUH02000002.1:4833191-4859130 GCA_009936405.2 Stevia rebaudiana
GCTATACAAGGAAACAACTATGCTAATTATGTGCACAATATACACCGACGATTAGGTAATATAATCATCGGTTAACAATAGCCTCCCTCGGTCAAAACAGGAGGTTTGCGGATGTTAGACTGTATCTGAAATCGTCAAAGAGGACTGAGGGTAAACCTTTGGTGAATATATCGGCAATTTGATAACGAGAAGGAACATGCAGAACTCGAACTTGACCACGAGCCACTTTTTCACGAACAAAATGAATGTCTAATTCAATATGTTTTGTGTGTTGATGTTGGAACGGATTACCAGATAGATATACGACACTAACATTGTCACATCAGACCAAAGTAGCAGTTGGGGGCTGATGGTATAGTTCGAGTATATGAAACTACATTTGCGACGCCACTGTATTCTACTTCCGCACTAGAATGTGATACAGTAATCCGTCGTTTGGATGACCAAGAGCTTAAGTTATCCCCAAGATAAATGCAATAGCCAGAAATCGATCGACGAGTATCTAGACAACCGACCCAGTCTCCATCTGTATATGAGCAAAGGGAGCTGACTAAAGAACGTGTGAGTTGCAGACCATGTGATATTGTACCCTGGATGTATCGAAGGATGCATTTGAGGGCATTCATATGGGACGTTCTAGGGGCATGCATATGCATACAAACCTGTTGAATAGCGTAACTGATGTCTGGGCATGTGAAAGTTAAGTACTGTAGTACCCCAGCTAGTTGGCGGTAGTTAGTTTGCCCGTCATCAGGTAATGTACCAGCAGAACTACTTATTTTGGAGCTGGTGTCCACGGGCGTTGAGGACGGGTGACAGGAGCTCATCCAAAAATACTCAAAAAATAACTTAGAGGACCTAGATCCTTCATTGCAAACTCAGCCGAGAACATGGTCATAAAATGATGGCGCAAAGCATCAGAGGAGGTGGCCAATATAATATCGTCCACGTATAATAAGATATAGGCGGTATGAACACCTTTTCGATAAATGAAGAGTGAATGGTCACATGTACTGTGGTCAAAACCAAGGGAGAAGAAAAAAATCAGCAAATGCTGGTACCAAGCTCGTGGAGCCTGTTTTAATCCATATAACGACTTCTTTAGCAAGCAAACATGATCTCGGTATCAAGAGTCGTGAAAACCAGGTGGTTGATTCACATATACTGTGTCATTTAAGTTATCATGCAAAAAAGCGTTCTTCACATCTAATTGATGAATAGGACATGAGTGATAGAGTAATAGAGATAACCACTCTAATAGTTGACAGTTTAACCACTAAGCTAAAAGTTTATGCAATAATTTGAAACGAAAAAACTATTCTAATTTGCAAACTTGTAGCCTTCCAATAGCTTTCTGATTGCTTCTCCCCCATAAAGAACTTCAATTTGATACCTGCAATCTTGAAACAAATTCCAGTATTGATTTCCGCGAACTCACAATACTGACATGCGGTTCTCCCTTTTTCCTTAATTTTAATTTCAAACACAGAACTCGTTTGGTTCCCCTGATAACGCAGCCGCTTTAACTACCGTCGGCGCTTCAATTTTTGGTTATCTTGTACAGTACCGGTTTAATTCCTTATTTCTTATGAACACAATCTTGAATTTCATTCGAGATATACAACTAATATGTTCTTTGAATCCGAATGCGAAGTCAGTTTTAGTTCCTACAAGAAAAGATTTTTAGGCGGCTTCTATTCAATCGCTCCCTTATGTGATTTTCTTCAACAAAATTCGATCGCCTCTTTACTTTTGACTTTGAATCCACTGATTCACAATCATAAACGCAAAGTGTGCGTCATTTTTTTGCCGGACGTGCTACTCTGATTTCTCAGTCAACACCAATTAGGGGTTCGGTCGTACTCTTTTGCATATCAAATGTTGGCCCTTCGTCCCTTTTGAATCGATCAACCAATCTTGCAAATCTGAACGTAATGCACTAACAATAATCAAAATTGAATATGTATTGAATGTTAAAATCAGTTTATAAATCATCCTATTTATACTAGTAATTGTAACCATCTGGAATCGTTGCATCCTTTCGGTGAACGTCGCCTTCACAATCGTAGGGTTTTGATTGTTCCCTGAACCATCACGTCGGTTCTCCAATCCGTGTTTACTCCGATCAAGTTTATAAGGCTTTTTCCACTTGGCCACTTTTGGTCCTTAAACTTTCTAACTACTACAATTTCTATTCTAAGTACATATTTTAACCTAATTACATAAACAACCCTATAATTTAGTTTATAATTTCAACAGAAAATCCTTTATCATCCAAATCTTTACATCGGCCGGATCCAAAACAACAATATTGTTGCCCACAATATTTTGACCACTCATTATAATATCAATTTGCTTCACTTAAAATCTTAGTGAAGGGGCCAATAAAAAGAATGTGATAAACGATATATCGAACAAGCGAAATAACCCATATATACGAGAACCATGCAACTGTCAGAAAACACAACTATTAATGGTTTTAGACCCTTCGTAGTGGGGCGTGAATGGAGGGGGGGGGATCACGCCTGGAACACCATTACGGTGGGGCGTGATGGATGTTCGCGTGATGGAGATAACAGCGTGAGGGCATATGTGTGAATCTTTTTTCTTTTTTCAACCAATCAGAATATACCACGTACCTCACCCTTCTATTTTTTACCCATCACTCTCACTCTCACTCACTCATTACACCCCTAAACCATCACTCATGTTAAAAACTCTCTCTCCTACGTGACACTTACGCGTCATCACTCATACCCTTACCACACCATAACCACTACGCATAGTCTCATACACCGTAACCCACCGATTCCGATGTTTCAGTGAGTATCGATGACTGAAAACAGATAAATCGGCATGACTAACGATATAACTTATAACCATCATTGCATGTATAGTAATTTACACATCTAACATGTTATTTCACTAATGTCTAATGGATGCAACCACTATACACTAGTCTCTGTTTAGTTAAGAGGGTGACTACGGCTATTCATCTCAGTCATGTTTCCTTGCGGCCAACTGGACCAGCCCCATTATTGGAACTTACCATGACATGGGTATTATTTGATCAAATCTATATTTATGTTTATACTATATAATAAAATAAAGTTTTTTTTAACACATGTCACATTCTAATGCTTTCTTATTTAAGTGTCTCGTTTAACTCTGTTATTAAAAGCTTATCAATGATGTTAAATGTTTTATTTTTATTAAAAATTTATATTAAATACTAATACTAATATTATTTGTAAACTTTGTATATAAACTTTTTTTTATTATATTAAAAAAAATTCTTTTTAAACACAAACTTTTAAGAAACCAAAGTTTTAGAAGAATGCTATCCTTGTAAAACAAGTAACTATTTTAAAATACAAAATGTTTAAAACCGGTCTTATAAAAAAAGATTAAAGTTTTATAAAAAAATAATTAAATAAAAGAACATGTTTAAAAAACCAAAGTTTTTAAATAACGAGAATTTTATAAAAATGATAATTTTTAAAAGCATATTTAAATAAAATGTTAAAAAACAAACTTCTAAGATATTATATTGTTATTGTAGTTAATAAACTTATTTTTACGTAAATTCAATTATACTTTCTTTTTCAAAATATTATTTTGTTATTTCTAGATGTTACTAATATTTATTAATTCAGCCCGTATTATATACATATAAACTAGTCATACATATGCCTATGGCCTAGATGCTTTTATTCTAAACCACCGTTAAATCACTATTTTTTTATTAATGGGTGTAAATTATTGATGTTGGTATTCCAATTTCATAGCTTGTTACTAAAATTGTGTAAAGGGATTAATCTAATAAGAGTGGGTAGCACGATATAGCTTAAGATTCTAGATGTTAATTAGCACCTCCTAGCGTCCGCTAACTGCCCAATTCAGGTTGACTCATCGACCATTAGTTGAAATCTGAAATTGGAGCTGGATTTAACCCAACGTACGTGATACCAATTTCTTTATTTTGGAAAAAGAAGGGAAACAAAATTAATTTTATAAAATAAAGTTACCCGTAGAATTGTAGAACGACATTTTATCCAAATTATTCAACGGTTTTGTTTAATGAATAACTAAAATAATTGACCGAACAAAAGTAGAGTAGGCAGACTAGAGTAGAGTAGCTCATAAATTTAGTGAACTTAGTCAAAGTTTGACTTTGTCCTGCTGGTGCAATTAGTGATCATAATAACATGGGAAGACACTCTTAAAGTTATTATTGCATATAGACTAGAGGGGTCACATGACTGCCATGTGCCACACACCTCCATTCCCAAACCATAATTAAAATTCTTATTTTCTTTTAATCGCCAAAGTTACATCCCTTGAAAAATAAAATAGTAACCGGTCAGAAAGAAATACGAAAAATAATCCTTTAAATAATATATAAGCCTGAAATGTCTAGTCCAGAAGAATGGCTTCGGGAATATGGGCCAAATGAATGGGTTGATGAGTTGTTGATTAGGCGTTTTCGCTTGTAACATTTCACTCTACCTGCAACAAAATGAGCGTAATACAACTTTTTTAGTCATAATCAGTGGCGTAGCCACATGTTGGATTGGGAGGACAACCGCCCTCCTTGAACCGAAATTATTTAGTGCTATATATATGTTAAAATCCCGAACGTCCCCTATGAAATTTTGCAGTCGCCCCTAATCCGTCCCTAATCCGCTCTCAATCCGCCTCAATCCAGTCTTGATTTGTAAATTTTAGTTATAAAACCAAGTTGAAATATATGTAACTTATAATATTCACTCAATTTAAATTGAATATAAGTTCATTCTTACTTTTAATACGCTAACAAACCCCCCAATTAACCTATATTAAACAAATTCATTATTAATTTTATTAAATATAATCAATTCATTACTAGATCATTATGTTTTTTATATGAAATTTAGTTTTGTTCTCTTTCTTTATCTTGACCCGACCCGATTCGACCTAATCAGCCCGAACATAAATTGAAAAAATTATTATATATAATACTCAAACGACCATAAAAATTTTCGACCCTCATAAAAATATTCTTGGGTTCGTCACTGGTCATAATTTGTATTAGTTGAAGTTGCATTAGACCTAATGCAACCTTTTTAATTACATAAAACAACTTTTTTTTAAATTGCAACCTTCTTAGGATGCAAGTCTTTCGAAGAAAAAGGTTGCAATATGTAACTAAAAAGTTGCATTAGGTGTAACGTCACCCAGTTCAACCTTCTACGGTGAAAAAAAAAAATTTTACAGTATGCTTATTTTTTTTTTATAGTATCGGATGTTGCCATGTTATCTGTTGCATAAGCCCTTTGCTTTGCTGTCTTTCGCGGCTTGGGCATTCAATTTTTTCAGGCTTGGGCCTCATTTCGTAGTTGCTCATGTTTTCTTATGGGCTTTGGTGTTTATAGGCCCATGCTATATGGACTTGTGGTTATCTTTGACATTAAATTTTTGTTTCTTTTTCTGGTAGATGATTGCCTTCGTCTTAGTCGGTAAGTACTGTCATTTTAATAAATTGATTATGTATATTAAGACTTTGACACGTATGATAAATTTCCTTGAGTTTGATGTCTCAATGCTACAAATAGCAAGTAAGACATGTCTAAATGATTGCGATTGTGAGGAGAAAGCAAACTGATAAGTTCACTATTTGAACGAAGTTTAAAATTCCATGAACTTGAATTAGGGGTGTACACAGTTCGAGTTGGTTCAGTTTTTGTCTAAAATCAAAACGATAATTGAAATATTCAGTTTTTAGATTTTAGCAACCATTCGGTTTCGGTTTTTTGGTTATTGGTTTCTTTAGCAGTTTGGGTTCGGTTTTCAGTATTTTTTTAAGGTAAACAAAAGATTAAAAATGCAAACAACAAGATTAGTAATAGATCATTCATGAGTTAATTTGTGAGACGATATGAATCAATAGTGGTCAAAACTCTCTTTTGACTTTGTAAACCCAACTGTTTCTAAACAATCTAACATACTTTATTATAAATGTTGATGTGTGAATACACTGGTGTGTTTACAAAACATATAAGAATTATCCAAATAAGATATATAAATATTTAAGAAACTAGTTTATTTACTAAGAACTATAAAACACATTCATATAATATAATATATACATAAACACATTAAATTTATGAACACACTAGTATATTTATGGAAAATTATGAACATTAAGTGATTCGGTTCGGTTTTTTTTTTGTTTTAGAAAAGAGAAAAACCGATACCGAACCAAATGTTTTGGTTTTTTTGGGTTGGTTCGATTCTTTCAGTTAATTTGGTTCCGGTTCGGTTAATTCGGTTTTTGCTCACCCCTAAGTCTTGAATTATGCGTTTAATCTTGCAAGATTTATAATAATAGAAGCAAACAAACATTTCTTGTATATGGTGATCTTTCGATTATAAGAATTATAATAATAATGATATGTTCTTCTTCATTAAAACTTATTAACGCTGATTTGTGCAATAAAATTAGTGATGCTCTAAGAATGATTGTTACATTTACTTATAAAAAAAATACATCATATTATAGTTTATGAATGAAATGTAAGTCGTTCTAAGAAAAATAAAAACTCGTACATAACGATTCTTAAATTTAATTTGTTTTTTATTTTAATAATCGCTATTTTATTAAAAACCTGTAAAAAGTCGCTATTTTA
The DNA here is from genome assembly GCA_009936405.2 of Stevia rebaudiana. Taxonomy (NCBI): domain Eukaryota; kingdom Viridiplantae; phylum Streptophyta; class Magnoliopsida; order Asterales; family Asteraceae; genus Stevia; species Stevia rebaudiana. The sequence continues at coordinate 4,839,860 of WOUH02000002.1, forward strand.
TTTGCAAGTATTATTTCAAACATCGCAAATAGATATTGTGCAAATATTTGAAGAAATTGGTATGTAAACAAGTAAATCATAACTTGTTTTCTTGATTGCATTGATCCTAGTAGCTTGGAGTTTGCCGAAGACTTACCCGAAGGTGCTCCCCTTACCCTTATGAGTTAGGTGACAAAGCAAACTTTGAGGAAAACTTGTTTTAAAAGCTAGGGATGAAAACTAATTAAAAAAATTATGTCTTACAAATGTTACAGCTTTAGTCCTTACGCTTGTAAAGTTATAAGATTAGATCAATAATCACCCCTAATCATATAAGACTATTGAGGTGCCTATCTCGATAAACTTAAGTCTCGACAAAGCGTTTGTAAGGATATCAACTCTAGAAGATCTCCGCCAATGTGCTCTACCTTGATTTCCTCATGTTCTACACACTCTTTATTGAAGTGATAACTAAGACGTGTTTATTTTTCGTCAAAGATATAGGCTTACAACAGACGAAATCAACACGTAGATTCAACACTAAACGAGCTCAAGTTAAGTAGATGCGAACATGAGCAAGTGGTGTAAGATGAAAGAAAGACAATGGACTTGTCTTGGTTGGTGCTTACGTCGATGACATAATATTAAGTGGTGCATCAACGCAGGACATACTCAAGTTCAAGAAACAAATGGAGACTCGGTTTGAAATGAGTGATCTTGGATTGCTTTTTTTAAAGGTATCAAAGATATATAATATTCAAAACTAGGTTATAAACCAATATATACATTGGGTTACATAATCAACACTTAAATTTATATTATTGAATCATTAATTAGTCACTAAGTTTGCAAGGCTTAACAGTTTCAGTTCAAGCTTTACAGTTTTCGTCCTTAAACCCTTCACACAAAACTATTAAAAATTGAAACGTTAGCAAGGAAAACAGTTAAGACTTTTAGGTACGAAAATTGTTAAGACCTTAAATGTTAAGGAAGAAAATTGTTTAATGCCTTAAAACGTTAGTGACGGTTTCTGTAATAGTAAATCGAAACTATTAAGCATTACAAACATAAAAATGAAAAGAGCAGTTTAGTTTTTCAAATATATAAGACAAATATATGATTGGATAATAATAATTTTAAATGATTTTGAAATTTAAATCAATTTTAGAACTTAAAATAAATAAAAAACATAAAAAAAACTAAAAAATTTGTGGTGTTACCATGTATCATTGTGTATTACGCATAGTTATATAATAAACACTTAAATTTGTATCATTGAATCATTACTCCCTAAAATTTAAATCAATCTATAGGGTTTTTGTGCTATTTTCATTGTGTGTGAAGCCATATTTGAGAAAAGTTTTAGGAAATCGATTCATGATTTAGCATATCAACTCCCTCCTCGATCGCTGACAATTTGCAGATATTAAAGAAATTAAAATACAATAGATGCATTAAAATGTTTTAATGCTCCATTCTGATTAATAGTAACAAATTTCGATATATCCATTCTGATTGCAAATTCTTACAATACCTTTCAAAACTCCATAAAAACAGAACATGGTAAATTCAAAATTGGGAAAAAAGGAAATTACAACACCTTCCGAAACTCCAGAGCAACAAAAGAGGACAGAATTAAAATCGTGAAAAAAAAAAAATTACGTTACGTTAAGCGATTAGGTAAATTATGTTTAACCATGTAATGAAACGGGATTAAAACATATGGAATTGATAACCTTTGAATATTGAAATGATTTGGTGATTTTGAATCTTGGGTAACTTTTGCCATTTTAACGGGATTAAAATTTCTGCATAGTTGTAATATTTACTTAAGATGAAAATTTTAGTTATAGAATGTATTCACCAAAACTTTATTAATTTATTAAATAAAATGAGAGAAAATTAAAAAATTAACAAATGGCATCAAAAGTGTAATAGAATGCCATGTGACAAGATTGTTACTCCTTTGTTATAGTAGATAATACAATCTTTGTATATGAACATTCACAGTAGCTTCTTCATCCCCATTTGTATTTTTTCTAATTAAATAATATTTTTTATACCTTTATCATTATCTTTTTATCTCTCATTCACTCATAACCTCTTTAAAAAACTATTAAAATAACATCATTACATTTTTTTCTCTCATACACCAAAATCTCATCTGCATATTTTTTCCCAACTTTGGGGGGAAAACAAGCAAAACCCAAATATTTCTCTCTCCTCTACTCACAACCACTATCAACCACTCCTTAAATTATGCAGGATCCTCTCACATGAAAATGGAGAAGCTACTGTGAATGCTCTAATAAACTAGGTTAGGTACCTGTGTTTTACAAGGCTTGAACAATTTAAATGATAAATTCCATTAATAAATAAATAAAACAATGATAAAGAAGATTATGTATAACCTTACAAAATGAGAAAATGTATATAATAATATGATTTTTAAAACTTATGCATACTTCATAGATAATACAATCTCTGTAGAGGGCATTGTTAACATAGTAATCTTCACCATACACATTTGTTGTTGATCGGAAAGATGAAAACATAACAAAACAAAGTCCAATAATAAACCTTTATGTAAATCTCATTCATGATGCTTTACATGTCGAAAAAATCTACAATCATAATATTCTTTAATGTTTTTTTATTGTTTTCTTCTTAATAATATTTATTGTACGTCAACTTTAGTTATATTTAGAATTTTGATAATATATTTAAACAAATATTCAATGGATCTACATTGGTGGCAGCACCCAACATTTTTATATATATCTACTATCTTCTCAAAGTGTTTAATTATTATTAATAACATTTCTATTGCCTAATTTGAATAAAAACGTATATGAGCATCCACAAACCCACATTTCTGAAACCCCTTTGTAAAAAAAAACTATATAAAATTGACTTACATCATTTTAAAATATAATATTGTTATGTATATAAAAAAGAATTAAATAATTATACATTATATATTATATATTACCTAAGGATTGGTAGGCAAAACAACTTAATCAGACCTTGTTCTCTTGATTACATTGATTCTAACATGTTACAAAGACTCATAACTACATCCTATTACAAACTTGGTGACCAAGCATAGTTGGAGTCCAAGTAAAAACCTAACGAATCTAAGAAAATTGAGATTAATATTAACTCAAAAGCTCTATGATTTACACGTGACCAAGCATAGTCACCCATCTTGGTACTACTACTTCCCAAGCACACTGAGCTATGGAGTTTTTATGCTCCATGGCCAACTAAGCCCCAAAACGCGTCAGTGATTTAAGCGGCAATCCATTAATTATGAACCATGAATCTCTCCTGTCCACGAACGATGTGGAAGGTTGTCATGGATGTTGCAATAACCCCCACTTCTTCTTAGGAACTCATAATGCAAAATGACGTATTGCCCCAACATAAACGACGTGGGAGGTTGCCATAGGTATTACAAGCAACATAACAGTGTTCTGATGGCGAACATGTGTGGAAATCTATTGGAAAGAAGGTCCGACCCCAGCCAACAGTCGAGCCAAAATTGAATGTCTTCCCCGCTGCCAAGAACTCTCGTGATGGCCTTCCCAAGGTCAATGCCTACCTTCTGAAGAAATGTGTTTATTTTAAACACTTGTTTCTATGGCCCCGGGTTTAGAAATCTTAGCCGAAATATAACTTCAGTGATGAGAAGTATGGTGGATAGACCAAATTGTGATGCACGAGCATGGATGATGCCCTTTTGCATGGAGTGGATTTCTACATGTATTTGGTTTCATAATAAAAGATTACGTGGGTAATCATGTTGCAAGAATTTAAGGATATTTTATGAATTTTGAAAGCATATATTTTTTACATTAGTAATTTATATTTATTTTGTGATATTTTTTTTGTTTTCTTCAAAAACTCCTATAAGATTATTCTTTTTGGTGATGAATGTAAAGATGATTATTTTGATAAAAAAAAAATAAAAATAAATTATAAAGCTTTACGCTTTCGATAGATCTGTATCTTATTTTTCTAAATAAACAATTTGAAGTCAATGTGGACACAACAAAAATTCTGGATATACTTGAGTCCAAAATTGAATTTAATAACGTTGGGTTTAATTCCTAATTACGGGCTTATCACAAGTCGGTGATAAGGGTCGGTCCATGTAACTCTAATAACAAATGAGTTTTAGGGTTTAAGGGTTATTAGGGTTAGACAACTTGTTCATTATGTTGGGTGTCTTTATAAATATATTTATCGAGTTATGGTTATTCATATGAATAATCATGATTTGTAATTCAGTTTTGAGTCAGTTTCTCAATTATAATAATATTGGATAGTTATTCCATTCAATCGTGTTCTTGATTATCAATTCTGAGCCTTTAATTGGTATCAGAGCTTGTGAGCTCGATCAAGAACATCACCAACGATCACGAAGGCAGCCGCAACAAAGCTTCAATAGATTCACGAGACCGGTGGGGAGATTTCGTTTGCTCAAGGACTTGCGATCGGGAAAGTAGCCGGTAACGGCGGAGATTGTGACGGGGGAGAAGCCGCGATCAGCTTTGAGGTTCAAAACATGTGACCCGTTGGGATAAATAGCTAGAACGTGACAGGTGCTTTGCAAGCTTATATTTTCAGACTCTTGTGCCATTGTACAGTTGGAAGAAAAAGGTTACAAGGAGGAATTAAAATTCCTTGATTGTGTTTCAAAGTTTGCTGCCACAAAGGATCATAATAACTAAAGGTTTAATGTTTAATTGGTATTCGTTGCACGCAAATTGAAAAGGAAAACAGAACATAAACTTTGTTTGCATGTTGTTGAAGATCGACAAAAGAAAAACCAGAAGACGGGAAGAAGGACGACATAGGGATTGTGCATCCTTTGGGTTCGACACGTCACCAAGAAACAAGATCAATATGATCAAGACAACCGAGCTATGGTTACGAATCATGAAAAATACCTAGAACGAGCTAGACCAAGTGACCAAGATCGCAGCCAAGGATGTGGCGGTGCGAGTTTGTACGACCAAAGGACTGGTCGGGACCGAAGGACTGGTCAGGAACAGGGTCACGGAAGTGGTCGAGTTACAAGGAATAAGAAAACGTAGCTAATGATCAACGAGATGAAGATCGAGGTGCATGGAGTAAAAGATCGACCTATTCCGAGTCGGGAATTAGGGGGTGATTGTTGGGTTCAATTCCCAACTAAAGGATTATTACAAGTCGGTGATAAGGGTCGGGCTGTGTAACTCTAATAACAAGTGAGTTTTAGGGTTTAACGGGTTATTAGGTTAGACAACTTGCTCACCAAGTTGGTGTTTTTATAAATATGTTTACCGAGTTATGGTTATTCATATGAGAGATCATGAGTTTTAATCGAGTTTTGAGTCGGTCTCTCAGTTATAATAATATCGTGGAGTTATTCCAATCAATCGTGTTCTTGATTATAAATTCTGAGCCTTTAAATAATAGAAATACCAATTTTAAGTTTGAAATCAACAAGTCTATGGTGATCAATAAAAGGCTATGAATTCAAGCTATTTCTCAAGCGGCATAACAATAATGATCACTGTCTTGTTTGAAGACGAGGGAGAAGGAGGTGTAGACATCCGACTTAGAGTCAAACATGATGAACCATGGAGTTCAACAATTTGAGTAGGTCAAATAAATAGTGAATAAGAAAAGGCCGGATATTCCTACGGGTCAGGGTGGCTTTAGTTTGGATTTGCATTGTCAAGATAAGGTAAAATTTGAAGACGAGTTTTCTTTTAACTTGAAGTATGATACACTAGCATGGATGATGCCCTTTTGGATATAATGGGTTTCTACATGGATTTGGTTTCATGAAATAAAAGATTACGTGGGTAATCATGTTGCAAGAATTTGAGGATATCTTATGAATTTTTAAAGCATATATTTTATTTTAATACTTTATATTTATTTTGTAACACCTTTTTGTTATCGTTAAAAAACTCCTATAAGATGATACGGTTACGTTCTTGATTATTTTGATAAAAAGAATTGTAAGGCTTTACGTTCTCGAGTACCAAATCATTCGGTTAATGAGTCTTTAGATTATCAATCGTTCTTGGGCCATTTGGTTTAATTTGCATCAAATAATCTTTCTCCATGGAACATTCTTTTCTTGCTTAAACCTTCACCACCACTTTCTTTTAATGAACCGATACCCATTCCTCCTTGATCTTTTGTTTATGTCATTGTCGCCGAAGAGACCCAATTATTTTTGCTTTCTCTTCGAGCCACCTAAAAGAAAGACTCTTCTGATTTCTCTAAATTCGCATTTACGCTAGTCGGGGTCTTATATAACAAGACGAGGTCTATTTTTATGGCATGCTCAAATTGGATATTCGAAAATTACATATAGTTGCTTTCACTATCTTAATATGTATCCGAAATTTAGGATATTCAAAATTCAAAAAACAGAAACGCCGGACATAATGAATCATAAAATATGCATATAAATATAATTTGTTGAATTTTTAGTGATAAGAAAACTGAAAAACAATTTGATTAACGTTCTTAAAGTATACAAATAAAACTTTTTGGTTTGGGTTCCCATTTTCTCCGTTTCTAAATCTAACTCTGCTGTTGTTAAAAAAAAGAAAAAAAAAAATAATAAATAATAAAAATAAAAAATTGTATGACGATAGTCGCACGTTTACACGAGGTCCCACGGTTACAACTTGACATATATAAATGTTGATTGGAGCCAAACACCAAAAGGAAGATAAAGTATATACTTTTATTTCAATGTTTTTTTCGTCCCGTCAAATTTAGGCATTGTAAATTTGCCTTTTACAAAAAGTATAACTAACATTTCTAGAATATTATATTTTCAGTTATATATTAATGAATAAATCTTTGTCTCCAACGTTTTTGTTTTATTTCAAATTGTAAGGCATTCACGTTTATATAATTGTGAGTAGCAACTAAAAACGTTCATGTCATACGTATTAAGCATTTAAGCCTATGTATTTGTAATCCAAAAAGTAAATATATCTTTTAATTTATAAAGATTCCAATAATGACATATAGCAATCTCATAATTTTTTTTACTTTTTTATATTTCTTAATTTATCGTAAATTGAAAAATAAAATTTCAAAATAATCTAAATTTATTATTATCTAATTAAGTATTTATCTTATATATTTAAAACAGTAAACTATACTTTTTATCCATAAGGTTTGCAATGCTTAACAGTTATAGTCTATCGTTAACAGAAACCGCCTCAAATGTTTCAAGTCTTAACAATTTTTGTCTCTAATGTTTCAAATCTTACAAAATTTTCGTCCATAACGTTTCAAATCCTAACAGTTTTTGTCCCAAACAGTTTTATGTTAAGGGTTTAATGATGAAAATTGTTAGGACTTAAAACGTTAGGGACAATAACTGTTAATGGTGGACTGAAACGGTTAGCCTTGCAAATCTCAGAGACGAACACCGTAGTTTACTCTATTTAAATTTTAAATTTGACTTTTCTTTAAATTGTATAATTACGAACTATTTTAAGAAATTTATATTTAAAAAGTTATTAATGAATATATACACGCATTGGTTCAATAATAAAAATTTTAAGTGTTGATTATGTAAACCCGTGTAATACGTGGGTTTTAAGCTTACCTTATATACAATGAGGTCATCAAAGTTAAAGATGAAGATTCAACAATTCTATGAGTTAAGCCTCTTGTAATTTATAAGATAAAAACTTGAATCGTGTAACTTAAATTAACTCAACCTAAACTAAAGTCTATTTAATTTATAAGCTCAAGTCCAAACTTCATCAACGAGTTTTACTTGAATGAAAAGCTATTACTATGTAGTGTATTTCACAATGATATATAATAATAGTTATGAGAAATGTTTATTTGAGAACTACTCACTCTTATTAGAATTAAAAATTTCTACTTAAGTTTTTTTTAATATTTCTCATTTTTTTCAAATGTTATTACTTTTTAAAACGGGATGCATCATTAGATCATAAGTTTTTGCAGGTTTAATACCAGTATAATGAAACTATATTAAAACAAAAAAAAATCGCATCGCTAATTGTTCGATACAACATATATGTACTATAATGGAACCATATACATAGCATGGCATACTACACATATGCAATGTGGTTGTAATTCACGAACTATAATACTTTGAATTCAAATTTGCGTTGATTTAGTCGCTTTTTTCTTTGATATTTTCATTTATTTATGTAAACTGCATATATGAAGTATATGACATGCTACACATGTACAGTATAATGTTTCCTATAAGGATTTCATCGGGTTTCCTAGGGTTTTAAATAAGCCTCACTGACAAACATCAAAACTAACACCAACAAGATAAATATCTATGAAATTTAAGAGAATATTTAAAAATTAACAATTGTCATATAAAAATCTATCATCAGTTAATTTGGGGACAATTGTTATGGGTCAAATTTGCAAGTATCTTTAATATTTCTATCCCCATAGATATGCAAGGATCCAAATTCCTAATTTACTAACTGTTTTACTTAGTGTTTTGGATAGACATGGAGTACAAAGTTTTTATATTTGAAGGATAAAGTATAGTTTGTTCTAGGAATCCTTAATTTCAGGATCCTTGGGAATACCTATATTATATATCCCGACTTGTCTGCACAGATAGCACATATTTAAATCCAAGTCACAACTGAGTCAGCTCCTAATTATTCGGTGAAGATAGTTGAGAACGTGTAGAAGTCACAAAGACGTTGAAGGAAGCAATCGTCCACGATCTGGGAGAAACCCTGATATTTCGGGATTCATTAGACTAGTCGTTTTCCATTTTGTACTACAAATAGAGGGCTGAGTGAACACCTAAGAACACACACTATTCATATGTGATCAATTCTCTTCTCTGCCCTAGCTTTCTTTTGCACTCACAACACTCACTCTAACAAAATTTTGTAACACTTAGTGGTTCCCCTGGCGTTCATACTTGTAATCTTATTCTCATTCAATTAAAGAACACATGCAACCCGACATTTTTCGGCTACCGAGATTTTATGCCACAGATCCTAGAGATTAATGGCTTTTCTCGTATAGCCTCACGTGCTCTTTACTATTTTCATTATCTTCTCACATATCTCGATAAGCATCCTACCTCACTTACTAATTTTGTTACAAAATTATTGTTGTTAAATTTTACTCGAAATAGAAAAAATTGTATTTTTTTTGGTTCTTGTCATTTCATCCATGCATCTGACGTCATGCAACCATCACAGAGTATCATACTAGCCAAGGATTTGGTGTTCTCTAAGGAAACCTAAGTTCAAATCCCACTATGTAATGTTCTGGGTGGTCAGCCCTATAGGGATGAGATTTTATTACCGAATACCGGTACCGAACGAACATAACGGGACCGGGACTTGATTTTCAGTAATTTCGGGACCGAGACTAACCGGTTACCGGTAAAATCCCGGTTGGGTACCAGTACCGGTAAAATCCCGGTTGGGTACCAGTACCGGTAAAATGACATTTTTTTTTTCAAATATTCCATAAAAACTATTCATATAGACACTAAATTCATATTATAAATTAGTTGTATTTTAGTATAGTTTTTGAATAAGTGTTTTGGTTAAGTAAAAGAGATCATATAATATAAAAAATAATATTGTCATGTTAGAACGGTATCTTTTTTTCTATTTCTAAATATATGATTTATGAAAACTACTATTAGTCATTACGTTAAATATAGTTTATAATATTTTCATTATATTTATAAGTCAACATACTTGAATTTGGGTTTAAGGGTACCCGTTTATTGCGTTTTTTCTTTACAAAAATGAAACCGGTACTAAACCGGGAATTTACCGAAATTACCGGTACCGGAACCGATACCGTACCGATTTATTCGGGACCGGGATCGGGATTAAGAATTCGAATTTTTCGGGACCGGGACTAACTAGGACCGGGACCGGTCGGTACCAGGACGGTACCGATCTCATCTCTAGTCAGCCCACTATGATGATCGGAGAATTTCAGGCAAGGTTTGAGCCTAAACGCAAGTGTGGGTAGATATTAGTTTGAACACTATCCCTTGACTTAGCTTTAGAACCGTGAGTAAGTTGCCTACTTTGGCGTTTTATGACGAGGGCTATCGCAGTGTTTATTTCTAATTGTACTTATATAACAAGTCATTACTCTAAGCAATAGAAATATAACAACTCTCTTTAAAGCAAGCAATAAGCATGTGAATAAATCAAAGATTAAAGTCCAAACAAGTATTAGTTTAGTCACATGCTTTGTCGACATAAAATGTGAAAGATCAAGTTTGACCTCTAACTTACGCCGGCACACGTACATTGAAAGATTATATCTACATTTCATCCTCCAAAAGTAGACAAATTTGATATCATCCTACCTCCAATAATTCATTCCCAATCTTAACTGCATCAAAATCTACAAATCACCATTCCCCATTTAATATTATATATCATGATCATTGATTACACAACTTCTTAAAAAAGGTTTCAATCTGCGATACCAAAACAGGATAATTTTACATTTTCATCGCAATGGAGTCGAAAGCTAGTCGCCGGCTTCAAGCAATTCAAAACCACATTATCTCCGCCGCCGCCGGTGATCCACCGCCGGTGCTGCAAACGAATCACACGGCCGGCGAATTTTTCTCAGGTATCATACTATCATGTCTGATTTGTCTCTATCAACATACTGTTTGTAAATCATGAGGACTTTTTTGTTGTCTTTATTATTGAAAAGTTATTGGTTTGAATTTTGAAACGATTCATCTGAGCTGTTTACATTTTGTTTTTAGTGATCTATATGTGAAATTACTTTAGAACCTTTATAGTTGGCTACAAATTATTCGTTGATTGAAACTATTCATCCGAGTTGTGGGTCCTAGAAATCACCATGATGGATGAAATCTCAGATTCAAAGAGAATTTGGGGGATTTTCTGATATTAAGCTTTAAGGAGTCAATTACATATTTAGGGATTCTTGATGCATATTCTTTTGATTTACATTTCATAATTTCCGATTTTGATTCAATTGTAGAACAAGGGTACAGTGTTGTTCTCCCAGAAAAGTTGCATACCGGAAAGTGGAATGTTTACAGGTATTGTTATTTAGTTCATATTCAACTATTAAATTGCATAAACAAACATTTGAAAAATGTTTTCTTGACAGATCTGCAACTTCTCCTTTGAAGCTGATCAGTAGATTTCCTGATCATCCTGAAATTGGTACCTTGCATGATAATTTTGTGTAAGTTCGCCTTAATTTAAACTGATTGTTGACATAATGCAAATTCTAATGTGTTAATTTCATTATAGATATGCATCAGAAACCTTCAGAGATTACAAGTATTTGGGTACACGGATACGCGCAGATGGAACTGTTGGCGAGTAAGTTGACTAATTTTCTTAAATTTAACGTGATATATTTCTGTTTACTTCTTTAATCCAGTTGAGTCTGTTTACAGTTACAAGTGGTCAACTTATGGTGAAGCAGCCACTGCTAGAACTGCTATTGGCTCTGGATTAGTTGCCCATGGAATACCAAAGGCATGTCTATATATATATATATATATATATATATATAGGGAATGTATAAAATAGAAACACATGTTCAATGAAGAAACCTTAGAAACCATATGACAAATTATTATTATTATTTTAAATAGGGTAGGTTTTATATGTATTTCGACACTTTCTATAAAAACATTTTTTTTTTAAAATTATTTGGTTGGCGACCCTCTATATTTTTTCACCAAAAGTTATAAAATTGAACGTAGAGTTAAAAAGAAAAAACAAAATAAGAAAAAGGTTGTTACTTATGTAAATATGGGTTTCCAATGTTTCTATGTTAAAATATGTTTCCATATTATCCCATCCCTATATATATATATATATAGTAATTTCTCCATTCTTATTATATGTTAATTATAGTATTATTTAAGTTATTAATTATTTAATATTGCATCAGGGATCATGTATTGGAATATATTTTATCAACAGACCAGAGTGGATGATTGTTGATCATGCTTGTTCTGCATATTCATACATATCTGTCCCTTTATATGATACCCTTGGTTTGTCACCTTTAATTTTTTATTTATTTTATAAATTCTTTGTTGATTATGTTGCAGATGTGTTAAAGTGTAATTAATGTTTAATCATGTAGGTCCAGATGCTGTGAAATATATTGTGAATCATTCTTCCATACAAGCCATATTTTGTGTGCCACAAACATTGCAGAGTGTAAGTTTAATGCTTTGTTTATTAATAATATCTGGTTAATTAATTCCACTTTTATTGTCCTTTTATGGTAGCTGAATTAGTAATTAATGCACAATTATAAAGAAATCTAGTTTTGATATAATTTTTTATATAAATTGAAGCATATGTGCCTAACGTTTTTGACATTTTAGTTGTTGAGCTTCTTATCTGAGATTCCCTCCGTACGTTTGGTAGTGGTATGATCATTAATTATGCAAAGTTTTGTTTTGTTTTTCTTTATTTTTTTAATTTTTAATCTTTAATTTTTTGTTATTACAACCTTAATAAGCTAATGTCTACTGATAATGTAGGTGGTTGGAGGTGTTGATGATTTGATGCCATCTCTTCCATCATCAACCGGAGTTAAAGTTGTATCATTTTCACAACTAATTAGTCAAGTAATTCAATATCCTTTACTTTTATTAAGAAATTAATTTAATGTCTTATGATTTCTAATTCCTTTGTTGAATAAATTGTTGTTTTATAGGGTAGTATTAGCAATTTCCCTTTTCGTCCACCAAAACCAGAAGACATTGCTACAATATGCTATACGAGTGGTACAACCGGGACACCAAAGGTATTATACGTGCTTATTTGACTAAGATTTACTTTAAACTTTTTTATTATATTGGAATATAATTTCTTATTGTAATTGGGAATTTTTTGTTTTTTTTAATTTTATTTAATTAGGGGGTGGTACTTTCCCATGGAAACCTAATTGCAAATGTTGCCGGTGGAAGTATTGGAACGAAATTTTATCCATCGGATGTGTGAGTATTAATGGTCTCATTATCACTTAATTTTCCATTTTTCATCATTATTTTATTATAATTTATTCTCATTTAACAGTTACATATCTTATCTTCCATTGGCACATATTTATGAAAGATTTAATCAGATGATAGTCGTGTACTATGGTGGTTCGGTTGGATTTTATCAAGGAGTAAGATACTCTAGTTTATGTTCTTTTGGTTATTAAGTTAGCTACACAGATCGTCCCCGTGGTTTGCGGAAAGTAACAGTTTTGGGTACTAACGGTTTAATGTAATATATTCAAGTTTTATGCTTATTTTAACGAGGTTGGGTATTCAGGCTAACCTTCGTTAACTTTTCTGTTAAATGAGGGTGAAATGACCAATATACTTTGACTTTTTTAGGTAGTCAAAGTCAAATTCAAAGGGTGAATACTTATACGGTATTTTGATCATTTCACCTTAATTTAATGAAAAAACGAAAGTTAGCCTTAATGACCCAACTTGTTGCTTAATTGAAAGTATAAACCCAAACTTGTTACCTTAAACCCTTAGTACCCAAATCTGTTATTTTTCGCAAACACATGTAGCTCTCTAACTTTTTTATGCTTTCATTTTAACGAGTTCGGGTATCAAGGCTAGCCTCCGTTAACTTTTCAATTATATTAGGGTGAAGTGATCTATATACTTTGACTTTTTGGATAGCCAAAGTCAAAGTGTGAATACTTAAACGGTATGCTGATCATTTCACCTTAATTTAATAGAAAGAAACTTAGCCTTAATGACCAAACTTGTTACTAAATTCAAAGCATAAACCCAAACCTTTTACGTTGAACCCTTAGAACCCAAACCTAGTATTTTTTGCAAACCACAGGGGCCATTTATGTAATTAACTCCTAACTTTTTAATACTAATTTATTTATTTTTCTCAATTAAATCATAACCAAATGTTCAATATTAATTAGCTTTATATTGTGTTTTCATCGTGTAGGATAGCTTGAAGTTAATGGATGACATGGCATTATTAAGGCCTACCGTGTTTTGCAGTGTGCCTCGGTTATATAATAGAGTATATGATGGGTATGATTAACTTGATGGTTTCTTATTAAATAAATATAATATTTGATGTTGACTCAACGTTGTGGTGTTTGCAGGATTATAAATGCAGTTAAATCATCTGGTGGTTTGAGGGAAAAGTTGTTTAATGCTGCATATAATGCAAAGAGGCAAGCTTTGCTTAAAGGTAACATATGTCTTGCATCCTTAGTGAATTTAGAAAAAAAAAAGTTAAGATTTTCTTTTTTAAAATAAAATAATGAGTTAATTACCCTGATCATCCTTACGGTTTGTGGAAAGTAACATGTTTGAGTACTAAGGGTTTAAAGTAACAAACTGGTTTGAGTTTTATACTTTCAATTTTGTAACGCGTTTGGGTATTAAGGCTAACTTCCGTTAACTTTCCTGTTCAATTAGGGTAAAATGACCAAAATACCCTTTGACTTTTTGAGTAGTCAAAGTCAAATGGTATTTTTGGTCTTTCACCCTAATCCAACGGATAAGTTAATGGAAGTTAGCCTTAATACTCAAACACGTTGTAAAATTGAAATTATAAAGCTCAAACCTGTTACTTTCTACAAACCACAACACCATCTATGTAATCTAAAACGAGAAATATTCTAATTGTTATTATATGCATATATATCGTAAATGCAGTCATTTAAGTAGTATACGTTATGAACCGCTAGACGTAATATCTAAAGATTTTTAATTTAATTTTTCAGGCAAGAAAGCATCTCCTATGTGGGACCGATTAGTGTTTGACAAAATAAAAGCCAAACTCGGTGGACGGGTTCGTTATATGGTTTCAGGGGCATCGCCCTTGTCTGCTGATGTCATGGACTTTCTTAAAGTGTAAGTTGATTTTTATCATCACGGTGGTTGTGGTTTGCATTATAATCATATTATCGGTTTTTATTAACCGAATTTTTAACAACTTTTTAGGTGTTTTGGTTGTCCGGTTATGGAGGGTTATGGAATGACTGAAACTTCTTGTGTTATATCTTTTATGAATGAGAATGACATCACCTCGGGACACGTTGGTGCTCCTAATCCTGCTTGTGGTCAGTATTTTTTATTCATAATATAAAATATTAGAAGCTATAGCTTGCTATATTTTATTTATTTTTTATTTATGTGATTAATTTAGCTCAGGTTACTTCTGTTATCACTAATTTGGTATAACTTTTAGGTATGTGTCAAAACTCAAAACAAATTTGGAGTTGAACCGCTAACTTACTTTTTTATCAATTATTTTTCTGTATTTAATTAATTAATTAACAAGTTGTTGCTTGGTTAAAAAAGAAAGAAAAAAAAAACTTCTATGGTTTGCAGACAACAATTAATTTCTCTTAATTTGATGTTTTGAATTATCTCATCTCATCTATATTTTTTTAGTAATTGATTGCTCAATGAATGCAAAAAAATAAAAATAAAAAATAAAAAATTCCCGATAAATATTCTAATATTTTGATTAATTTGTTATTTCAGAAATAAAGCTTGTAGATGTTCCAGAAATGAACTATACATCTGAAGATCAACCGTATCCTCGCGGTGAGATCTGCGTGAGGGGACCAATTGTCTTTCAAGGCTACTTCAAAGATGAAGTGCAAACGTATAATTATTAAATCTTAATTCTTAATTACCCTCTTCCACTTGTTAATCGTGTATATTTAAATACGCGTATCGAATCAAGTTTGAGTTAATTTTTCATTAACATTTTGTTTATTTAATCAGGAAAGAAGTACTCGATGATGAAGGATGGCTTCATACTGGAGACATAGGATTGTGGTACACTGGTGGCCGATTAAAGATAATTGACCGGTAATTTATAATATTTTAATCTTTAATTAAATTCAGGTCAAAAAAGGTCAATTCTTGTACGGGTCGAGTCGGTTGAAAGTTGAAACCCTTTACGTCAAAAACAATTTAAAAAATTTATTAGTGGTTTACTTGGTGTGTGAAAAAATGATTATAAAAACTATTTTTATTTTAATAATAGTTTTGAATCTTTGAATATAATGAAGTAGAGGTTTTTTCTAAATGTGTGTGCTTAGATATAATGTAAATGGGTTGAATTTGTCACTAATAGATAATAAATTAATTATATATATATATTTAAAATATCAGGAAAAAGAACATTTTTAAATTGGCACAAGGCGAATACATAGCTCCAGAGAAAATTGAAAACGTGTATGCTAAGTGTAAATTCGTGGCGCAATGCTTTGTTTACGGTAAGAAAATCTACAAATTCCATTTTTTTTGTTACAAATTTCTCAATTTGTTAATAATTTTATAATTTTTGGTTGAAAATAGGTGACAGTTTGAACTCTTCTTTAGTTGCTATTGTTTGTGTGGACCCTGATATGCTCAAAACATGGGCTTCTAAGGAAGGAATAAAGGTGACAATTTTAATCTGTTTTTACCTTTTTTAATGTTATATCGCGTATATGTATTAACGTATCTACAAGATTCTAATGATTCAAAAAAAGGTTAGCTTTAGTTCATCGTGTCAAACTTTTTCTTCTTTCTGGAGAATATATATTTAATTAAAGTTATTCTCTGACTTGTGATGTAGTTTGAAAGTTTGGAACAACTTTGTAATGACCCGCGAGCGAGGACAGCTGTCCTTGCTGACATGGATGCTGTTGGAAAGGAAGCTCAGGTAAAATAAAATTAGTTTTAATAATAATTATTAATATGTATTTACTTTTTTTTAGCAAAATTTCCATCCATTTTATTTATTTATTTATAAATTGTCATGCAGTTGAGAGGATTTGAGTTTGCAAGATCCGTCACTTTGGTAGCCGAACCATTCACCATGGAAAATGGTTTGCTGACTCCAACTTTTAAGGTATATACCGACATTTTAAATTAAAAAAATAAAGTTAAATAAATATTTTTCTTGTAAATTTAGAAAAAACATACTTCCACCGTTCCACCCAAATTTGCTCCTTTGAAGTTCTGCTAATTAAAATTCACTGATTTTAACCCATTTACGATGTGGGTTTTGTTTCATCTTAAACGGGTCAAATAAAAGACGCCAGCTTGAAATTAAAAAAAAAAAAAAAAAAGAGAAATGATTCAATGAATCAAACGAGTTAAAAGGATTAAAAGTGGTCAAAAACGTATTTTCAGTGCATACACACTAATTATAGAAACTAATTAAATGTTTTGAAGAAGTGTTTCAGGTAAACCAAACTATACAAAAGACATCCGTTTTTATATTAATCAAATCCCTAATATTATGTAAAAATGTGGATGAACAATTATTTAGGTTTAGATTAAATTTGTGCACCAATAAAATGACAAATAATATTTGAAAATTTGTGATGTTGCAGATTAAGAGGCCGCAAGCGAAGGCATACTTTGCAAAAGCAATAGCTGATATGTATGAGGAAATTGCAGCATCCGACTCATCAGGACGACGAGCTCTTTAAAGTGAAGATATTATTAGATATTTTTAACAAAAATTATATGTGGAACCTACATTCATTTAATATTAGAATTTGTGCTGTTAACATATCCCATGTTTTATTTTAATTTTTTTGTAACACGTTTTATATTTGTTTTCATGTGAATGGGTAACAAAATATTACATATACATGCAAGATGAAGACATTATACAAGGAATCTTAACATCTAATGTGATTTTATTTATAATTATATCCAAACTTATAAATTTAGAGAGAATTGAAGCTCTATAATTTGAGTCTTAACATTTTTCTCTGCTTCTTTTCAAAAGAAATTTACAAAATTAAATAGTAATATGCAACCTTTTCCACGTGCACTTTATTAGAGGAATACGAGGAAAAAAATTGGAAGATCATGCAAACATGGGAAAGTTATTCTATTTCTTCCCACTAAATTAATAAACATGTGTACAAATATTATTAACCAATTAGCTTGATTGATTCTTGAATACACCAGCCCTTGGTTCCATAACTTTAACTTTCATATTTTCAACAACTTTGGCCCAGTTTTACTACTTGGGCCTATCTTGGGCTTATGGTCTTGTGATGTTGGATCCATCAATGCCCACACCTTGAGGTAAGGCACTAAGACCTTGTCCTAAGCGTCTGTAATATTATTGTGACGCGAGATGGGAATATATATTCGGGTAATAACCAGTACAGTGAAATAATTCATTGTTAGCGAGACCAGCAGCTTGATAAAGGAAGTTGGTTTGAGGAGCGATAGGTCTTGTTGAAACTCCAAATGGACCCGGAAATGAAATAGTTTAAGCAAGTCCTCTAGTAGTAAGCCGATGATACAATTACTCAATTTCAGTTATGCACTTATGCTAACAGTTGTCACCTTGGATTACACGTACGAAATATAACACTGCAGTCGTTATATTCCCTAAAGTTAGCAAAAGATGACTCACACTAAAGTACAAAAACAATTGTAACGGAATTGCCCTTCAATAGAATCGGGTTGAGAATTATTTGAAAATAAGAGTCAACGATCAATGAAAGAGTAAATTTCACTTACGATTGGGATACTGTGATGACAGTATGATGAGAGGAACAAGATCATTTAATCTTCATTATTTGCAAGCTTAGAGGATATATTCACGAGGGGATCTTGTAATAACATGTAAATCATTAAGGGTTATTCTTAATTACCTTTCTTTTCATATTAATAAGAAGATAGTCTTTAGGGGATCTAAAAGCTTAATCACTTATGTTGTTTCTGTACATTATCAGTTCTAGATTTCAAGAGCTAAGTTCGTCAAGTATTGTAATAGTTTCTTTAATATTTTCACCAATGTCATACTTAAAATCATTTTAACTAATTGACCTAGGAGAATTGGAAACCTTAAAAAAACGGGGAACAAAGGAACACCTCTCAGCCCTTGGATCTACTCATTGTATGGCTGAGATCTAAACCTTGACTTTTGATTCCTTCTTTCTTCAGATATAAAAAAAAAATACACGGGAGGGTACTATTGTCTTTTACTCCTCCTAACACCAGTGTCAAATCCACAGGGGTCGTCGGTCGAATCACAGTTCGATTTTTCAACCATCGTTCCATTCTTCAACATCAACAATCGTTCTCTGATTCTTCTTCTTCAAAACGGATCCTTCGTTCGATTTTTTTTCGATATGGTGATATCGCTCGATTCTTCAACATGATGCTCGCATCCTTAGCTCGATTCTCTGTCGTGATCTTTCTCTGATTCTTCAACATTCGTTTGATTCTTCTTCTT
>WOUH02000002.1:4859230-4872861 GCA_009936405.2 Stevia rebaudiana
TATAAACAATTTAGTATTTTTTGTTAACAATGATTTTAGTTTTTATGTTTAAATGAAAATTGTAGTATTTGTTTTTTTAATGAAAAATTGTAGTTTTAGTAATGGTGTTCCGACCCGACCCGAACTGTTGACCCGAACCGTTGAGTCGAAACGTAGCGTTAGGAAAAAAAAATTAACCATAAACTCGCCCCTGCCTTGGTTTTTCCCAAGATTCGCCACTGAAAGAGTAATCACATTTTATTCTACAATCCAAATCCAACATACTACTGTAACATATTTTAGAGAAACATACAAATTCCAAGCAACATTAAAAGTTCTCTTTCAAACGCCCTGGTAATTAACCATAACGAAATTCATAAACGCCGCGATTAACAAACTGAACTCTAACACAATATTTCAAACTAAAGTGCTTTAACATAAGATAAACAACATCATTCATTTTCAATAACACAAATACATGATAACATTCAATTTCAATTAAAAAATCACAATACAATAACACAATTACTAGATAACATTCAAGATTTAGACAAGAATTGAATAAAGACATACCAAACGGTTAAAATCAATGGCAGAAAACAGGGGTGGTTTAGGCTGGAAGGAGGCTGGAAGGACGGAACCCGCTGGGGGAATATGGATTAAAACTTAAAAACATAGGATGTCATTAAAAGGTTTTTAAACAAAGAAAATGGAATCAAACACGCACCCTTTAAAGATTGCGCAAGACCGCAAGCATCATAACCATTAGGATGTAACAAAGTATTGATAGGATTCACTTTTTAAGATATATATGGGTTCACTTCAGTTTTTTAACTTTAAAAAAATATTACTACTAAATTTTTGAAACGCAGTGGGTTCCGATGAACCCACTACCGTGTACCTAGATCCACCCATTGCTACAGCAAATTAAAATTGAATACTTTTTAGTAAATATGATAAAAGTCATCGATTACCCTTTAAGTAAACGACCAACGGGCACTTAAGCCTCTAGGATTAATCCATTGTGATTAATGGGGTCCCTCCCCGGTTGTCACACCTCTAAATTCCTCCCCTGTAACCACCGCAGGCGAGACGCAAACCTGGAGTGTTAGCTCGCTGGTCAGGATCACCGTTAATTGTCATATTGAATGACTCTATATGAATTTGTAAAACATACATGCATTCAACCATGACAACGTCCAAAAATATTTAACAAAGTGCGTTTGAAAAGCGTGGAAGCGTAAATAGTTTAAAATAGCGCAGAAGCGTTAAGTAGTTCTCAAAATGTTTTGCGGAAGCGTTAATGTAAATTCAAAAGCATAAGTATAAGTCTATCACACCACAAGTCAAAACCTAAAGTAAAAGTGTATGCAAAAGATGTAAATGTTTAAAGTAATGTTTTCAAAAGTGATGCATGCGACTCCTGCTTCGCACCCTACTCCAAGTGTGTACCTTAGCGACCTGAGAAACATACTTAAAAGTGTCAATCAAAGGGGTTGGTGAGTTCACAGGTTTATAACAGTTCAAAGAGTTTAGTAGGCACATATATATCAAGCATATAATCATATTGATAGCTAGTCAAAGTTCGTAAAAAGAAAAGGGTGTGAATACCAGAAGCTGAGCGTTAATTATATGCCTCCAGTCAGTGTCCATTTCACGAAACACCAACAATAATAAAACAGTTAGGTCAATAAGCACCCCGACCGGCCCCGCCGACAGAGTGGGGTTTGTCAAACCATTCCAAATTAACGGTCATTCGCAGTTCAGAGGACTTTATACATGAAATGTAGCTTATCACCCTAGTTAACACGAGACTATAGCAATCTATATATGTCCTAAAAATGATTTAAGTATGAGTATGTTTCTCCCCCAAAAGGAAAGAGTTTAAAACGAGGGGCCGTGAGACTCACCTCGACAGCTACGCGCTGCAGCAAGGTCTTTACAGTTATGCTAGTGAATACCTAAATACAGATATTCTATAAGTTGCATTTCATATTGATCCTAAGATTCAACATGTCATACCATTCCAATGTGATTGTTTTGTTTTGTTTTGTTTTGTTTTGTTTTGTTTTGTAAAAACTACATTTTTACCCTTTAGTTAAGTTTGACCCGACGACACGTTGGTGACTCATTTGTGTTTGTTTAGTTTGGTTTATAAGTATATTAAAGGAACTACATTTGTCTATAGGTTTCCTAAAATAAAAAGTCAACTGTTGACCAAAAGTCAACCGTTGACCAAAAGTTAACACTTTGGTCAAATTGTTCCTAACATGTTATCTAGCATATTACTTAAGTTCTTACATGCAACACATAGCACATTATCATGTAGTTTCTATAAATGGAAAGTTTCCAAAAATAGAAAGTCATAGTCAAAGTCAACTGTTGACAAATAGTCAACCAGTTGTCACACAAGTCCTAGCATGTTACTAACATATCATATATGTTATCTATTCATCATGCATAACATACATCATCAGAGTTACCATAAATAGCAAATATAACTTAAACATGTCATTTCTATCATACACGTCATGTTACATCCAAAATGGTCATTTCATACAAGTAAGCTACACTACACTTGCATATCATGTCAAATACACATTACATGCTAAGTTTTTACCAAAAAGTTTCCTAATATAGAAAGTTGATATCATACATGATCATCATGAATAAACTAGCATGCATATACCTTATTTGTATCCTAAGCTACCATTTCAATCATCATAACATGTAGAAAACATCATATCATGCATTTTAGAAATCAACTTATGAACAAAGTTACTTCTTATAGTAAATTACTACTACAAGTCACATCTTTAACCAAATGACGATACATTTGAAAGCAAATCATCTTATTATCATGTAATTAGACAAGTTCTAGCATTAATTACATCTTAACAATATCATATGCAAAAAGCCCTAATTCTAGTTTATAAACCTTACTTTAAATTTACAAATCTATGATCCTAAGTGTTTATTATGCAAATCAACATTCAAACATGTTCATATACATCATATAAGACTATTAGAATCATCAATTTAACAATCCTAACATCATATGCAAAAACCCCCAATTTGTGTTCTTCATCAAGAACCCTAATTTTCCAAATTGCATCAAAACATGAAATTTATTGTTTTCCTATCCATTTAAAAATATTCTAAGTCCATATAATCAAGCATAACATCAAAACAACATCAAACAAAGAATCTAGAAAATTAAAGTGAGTTCAAGAACACCAAATCACCAATTGACCATTTTAACTTGAAATTGTTTATGGTTTTATGTTTTGAACATTTGTTTAAATTGTTTAACATCAAAACAATCATCATTGGAGTGTCATAACATGTAGTTCACGAAATCATAGAAAAACCCTAATTTACTTACTTGTTCTTGAATTTCTAACGGATAAAACTTGCAATTGATCACTATGGATGATTCTACTACTTTATTACACTAAAAATCACTTGAATCCTTGATCAAAATCACCAAAATTCGTGGCTTTTGGGGCTGACGTGCAGATCGGCGCAAGGATAGGAGAAGAGGAGAGGAAATGGTGAGTTTTGGTATTTGGAAGGTTACCATAATTAGCCTTTTATTATAACCTTTCACCTCACCATGGGCCATGGGCATTCTATTGGGCTCTTGGGCTCTTCTAGCCCAACCCAAACTTATTTTTGGACTATTAGAAACTATAGTTTGCTACTACCTAGGCCCAACTAGTTTTGTTTGTTCGTTTTTGAAGTAATTCGCGTTTTACGCGTTTTGTTCCGTTTGTTACCGTTTTTTTCATAGATGTAAGTTTTACTATCCAGACTTTTGTAATGTGATTTCTATACTTATAATAAGCTTAGAAATTATTAGTTTTAAGTTCACCAACGTTCGTGGAAAAATGTTAGTACGTAATCCGGCAATTCGCAGTTTTACCGAATTACTAATTGTTTAGTGTTTGTGCACCTTGTGTAATATATTTAATTATTCATAATAAACATTTAGCAAGTAGTAATCCTAACATGTCCTACATGTTACTAGCATGTCCTACATGTTAACTAGTCATCATGTATGTCACACATCATCATAGTTACCATAATTAGCAAATATAACCTAATCATGTCAATTCTACTTTTCATGTCATGTTACATTCTAAATAGTCATTTCATACAAGTGAATCACATTACACGCTCACATCCTTTCATACACACATTACATGTTAAGCTTTTACCAACAAGTTTTCTAATGAAGTAAGTTCACATCATACATGACCATTGTGTGTATACTAGCATGCAAATACCTTAGATATATCCTAAGTTACCATTTCAATCATTACAACATGTAGCAAACATCATAACATGCACTTTTGAAATCAACTTATGAACAAAGTTACTTATTATAGTAAGTTATGTATAAAAATCACATATTTGATCAAAGGAACATACAATCAAAAGCAAAACATCTTGAAATCATGTAACTAGACATGTTCTAACAACAATTGCATCATAACATCATTACAAAGCAAAAGCCCTAATTTTAGTTGCAAAGACCTTACTTTAATATTACAAAATCATGATACTAAGTGTTTATGATGCAAATCAACATTCAAACATGTTCTTATACTTTATCTAACACTATCAGATCATCAATTTAACAATACTAACATCATATGCAAAAACCCCAATTTGTGTTCTTCATCAAGAACCCTAATTTTCCAAATTGAATTCAAACAAAAAATTGATTGTTTTCCTATCCATTTAAACATATTCTAAGTCCATATCAATGATCATATCCTCAAAACATCATCAAACAAAGAATCTAGAAAATTAAAGTGAGTTTCAAGAACACCAAATCACCAATTGACCATTTTAACTTGAAATTGTTTATGGTTTTATGTTTAGAACACTTGTTTAAGTTTTTTAACATCAAAACAATCATCAAAAGAATGCTAAAACATAAAAGTCAAGAAATCATCATAAACCCTAATTTCACTTACTTGTTTTTGAAATTTTAACGGATAGAATGCGTGATTGACTACTATAGATGATTATCCTACTTGATTCTTCCACCAAATCACTTGAATCCTTGCTTGAAATTCAAGAAATGAAGGTGTTTGGGGGCTAAGGTATGCGACGGCCAAGAGGGGAGGGAGAGAGGTGAGTGAGAGTTTCCTTTCTTCAAATTAAACTTACCATAATTGACTTTTAATACACCTCTTCACCTCACCTTGGGCCATGGGCCTTCCATTGGGCTCTTGGGCTCTTTAAGCCCAACCCAAATATATTAGTTCACTATTATAAACCTTAGTGTTCTATTACCTAGGCCCAACTAGCTTAGTTTATTCGTTTTCAACTTAATTCGCGTTTTGCCAATTTTATTCCGTTTGTTATCGTTTTTGTCTTAAATGTAAGTTTTTCTATCCAGACTTTTTTATTTGATTTATATACTTATAATAAGCTTATAAATGATTAGTTTTAAGTTCACCAACTTTCGTGGACAACTCTCAGTACGTAATCCGGCAATTCGTAGTTTAACGAATTACTGACTGTTTTGTGTTTGTACACGTTGTGCACCTTTTGTAATATATCTAATTATTCATAATTATACATAATAAACATTTAGGAAGTAATAATCCTAATATAATAAGATTCTATGATGCCGGAAGTGACCGGATTCGGAGTCGAAAATTACCGGATGTCACAGTTGGAACCCGAAGGTTATCAAATGCTCGGAGATTAAAGAAGATCGCGTGTGTTTGTTTCTAGAATAGGTTTCTATGTAATTTTTTTATTTTGATATAATGAATGTTAATTTATTTAAATTATTTAGTTGGGATTAATAATAATAATCATCATTTTAGTAATTTCGAATTTAGATTCGAAATTGTTAAATTGATTAAACAGTTTTGAAATAGTTCGAAACTGATCAAGTTCGAACTTAAGTGTTTCGAACTTAGGGGCTGTTTGTTTGATATAACCCACCTGCTGACCCGCACAGCTAACCGAACCAGATTGTTTGTTTTTGATAAACCGCACAGCTGATCGAACCAGATGAGTCTGACCGAGACCGGGGTATGAAGCAAGCTGACCGGGCTAACTGGCTCGACGATGCTCGGGAGCGAAGGTGCTGGATCGACGTTGCTCGGGAGCAAAAATGGATTTTTGAAGGTGATGGGGCTGGATCGGCGATGCTCGGGAGATCGACATGTAGAGAAAGTACCTTGCGCCGACGGATACAGTTGCTGGCTCCAAATCGTAGTTGCAGACAGACGAAACCCTAGAACAAATGAAGTATATACAACAAAATATGGACTCAAAGTTTAGTAAAGAAAACAAAAGGCCCACAGCATAAATAATAGTGTTGGGCTTTTGTATATCACATTTTTTTTATGAAACGGACCTTTGTACCATATTCGCGAACCCGGGTTTTCGGAGCTGCATTCGTGTCCGCAGGTCGCACGGGCGAAAGACATTCAATACTCTTCACCAAGTATCTACATATAAACACATCAATTCTCCTATCTCACACCAATGTGGGACAAGGAAAGCAAGACTCCCTTTCACACTCTTATTTTCACACATGATATCTAGATTTTGGGTGGGCTCGAGACCGCCTACAGTTGTTCTTCAATGGAGTGTGCCCAAAATCTTTGGGACCAATTGCGCCAATTATCTAAGGGATCCATGTCAGTTGCTGAATTCGGTCGTTCTTTCAAACTCATTTGTGAACAACTCTCCGCCATAGGTCATCCCGTTGAAGAATAAGATAAAGTTCATTGGTTCTTATGTGGTCTTGGGGATCTGTTTGATACATTTTCTACTGCCATCCAGGCCTCACGGAACCCAAACAACCTACGGGACTTGCTTGTGTTAGCCGAGGGACACAAACTATTTCTCCGATCCATCCATGGCTCTACCGCCCCAACCGTCGCCTTCTCTGCTGTAACAAAATCCGAATCTGCGTCCCCTCATCGATCCTCCAACAAAAACAGGGGTCGAGGTAACAGGTCCAATCGTGGCCGGGGTCGCACACGTCCACCCGATGGCCAATCGTGGCCGGGGTCCCCCATTGCCAATTGTGTCGAACCGATGGCCATTATGCTAACGCGTGCCCTCAACTCCCCACCTTTGCCTCACGTCCACCCGGTTCCGAGGCAAGGGCGTTTCAGGCTCAGTTCCACGTCACCCTCCGAGACCTGATTGGTTTGTCGACTCAGGCGCGTCGAACCACATGGCGTCATCCACTGCTTCAGTTTCACAACCGTCCCCATACACAGGTCACGTAACCTTCGGTGATGGTAAATCCCTATCAATTACTCATATTGGATTATCCAAGTTAAATGACAAACTCAATTTACGTGATGTGCTTATTGTTCCAAATATTACCAATAATCTCCTATCTGTTAGTAAATTAACTATGGATAATTCTATTGATGTTTTGTTCTCTCATCCACACTTTTATATACAGGATCGAACAACAAAGCAGGTCCTAGCTCAAGGTTATTGTGAACGTGGTCTTTATGTTTTATCATCTGCTCCGCAAGCTCTTATTGCCTCCAAATCTAGGTTGAAGGCATCCTATGAATTTTGGCACTCTCAACTTGGGCATGTGTCATTTGACACCATTTTGTTTTTAAATAAATCTGGTTGTTTATCAGTTACGTCGTTGCTACCTAAACCTATATTATGCTCATCTTGTGAATTGGCAAAAGCACACCGTTTACCTTTTAATAATAATGAAAAACGTGCCACCGGTTTATTAGATTTAATACATTGTGATTTGTGGGGCCCTGCCCCCATTTGTTCGACCGATGGCTATCGATACTATGTCACGTTTTTAGATGATCACTCCAGATTTATATGGTTTTATCCACTTAAAACAAAATCCGGTTTTTATTCCATCTTTAAATCCTTTCTCACTTTTGTGCAAACACAGTTTTCTCGTAAAATTTAGGTACTTCAAAGTGATGGTTGAACAGAGTTTTTAAACCACAATGTTCGACAACTACTTAATGAAAATGGCTCCCTTCATTGTGTCTCGTGTCCCTATACCCCCACAACAAAATGGGCGGGCCGAACGTAAGCACCGACATATCGTTGAAACCGGTCTTGCTATGTTATTTAATAGCTCGGTTCCTCCTTCCTTTTGGGTTCATGCCTTTAGTTCCGCCATATAATCAATCGTTTACTAACTAAAATTCTACAACAAAAATCTCCCTTTGAGGTTGTTTATAATTTCACCCCATCTTATGACAACTTTCGGCCATTCGGATGTCGTGTTTTCCCGTACCTTCGTGACTACGCCGACACCAAACTTTCTCCTCGTAGCCTTCCGTGCATCTTTCTCGGTTACACCTCTCAATACAAAGGCTACCTTTGCCTCAAACCCAACACATAGCGCATTTACATCACCTGTCACGCTCGGTTCGATGAAACTCACTTCCCCTACTCTAAAAATACCCATGAATATCCCATTAAAAATTTACTCTTAACATCCTTTTTGGATGATGTTCCATGTCAAATCACTACTCCCATGCCAGCTAATAAAACCACTCAAATTCCCTCACCATCTCCAACGTCTTCCACTACATTCTGCGGACTTTGTGATCCACCCAACTCCATGCAACCCACTCCAAATCATTTGCATGAGCCTAATACTTCACATGAATTCATTACTTCCATCCATCAGCCTCCACCCCCAATCGCAGCCCACAAATGTTCGACCCAACAACCAGTCCATTAATACTCCGCCAACCCCAGCTGCTCCAAACATCACCGAATCGTCAACTACCAACCCAATAGACCAGCCTACTCCGCAAACCCAGCCCATTGATACAATTCTAGAGCCATCCGGTCCAACAGGCCACCCAATGATGACTAGGGCCAAATCGGGTGTTTTCAAACCCAAACACAGAGCCGACCTCGCCTTCACCTCGTCTACTAGCCTATTCTCGGCCTTGTTTGCCGCCACCGACCCAAAAGGTTTCAAATCCGCGTCCGAGCATCCTCACTGGATGGCCGCCATCCAAAAAGAAATGGATGGCCTCCACAAAAATGGTACTTGGACCCTTGTTCCC
Organism: Stevia rebaudiana; assembly: GCA_009936405.2. NCBI lineage: Eukaryota > Viridiplantae > Streptophyta > Magnoliopsida > Asterales > Asteraceae > Stevia > Stevia rebaudiana. The sequence goes on from WOUH02000002.1 coordinate 4,868,275, forward strand.
CGGCCTCCACAACATAATGTCGTTGGATGTAAATGGCTATTCCGTACTAAATACCACGCCGATGGATCCCTTGACCGTCACAAAGCCAGACTTGTGGCACAAGGCTTCATACAAATTCCCGGTCTTGACTTCTCTCACACCTTCAGCCCTGTTGTCAAGGCTGCCACTGTCAGAGTCGTCCTTTCTTTGGCTGTCATCAACAATTGGCCCTTACACCAACTTGACGTTTCCAACGCCTTTCTTCATGGCAACCTCACTGAACTTGTCTACATGGAACAGCCTCCCGGCTTCACGACCCTCGATTCCCTAACCACGTATGTCGTCTTAACAAAGCACTTTATGGTCTTAAGCAAGCCCCCCGAGCATGGTTTCATAAACTTAGTTCCTTCCTCCTTGAAAATGGTTTCTCATGCTGCAAGTCTGACACATCTCTTTTCGTTTTTCAACGGGACACATGCCTCCTTTACCTTCTTGTTTATGTCGATGATCTAATCTTAACTGGCAATCAACCTAACGTCATCCGTTCCTTTATTACTAAACTTCACTCTACCTTTTCCATTCGTGACCTTGGTGAACTTAATTATTTCTTGGGTCTCGAAGTCACTCACACATCTGATGATCTATTTCTCAGCCAATCCAAATACGCTCATGACATTCTTTCCCGCGCTAAACTCTTGGACGCCAAACCAATTTCCACCCCTTTAGCGTCAAGTTCTGTCTTTCTCACATCCGGTGACCCGTATCTTGACCCCTCTCACTATCGCTCTCTTATGGGGCTCTTCAGTACTTAACAATCACTCGTCCCGACATTTCCTATGCCGTCAATCAAGTAAGTCAGTTTTTACAAAACCCCACCATCTCTCATTTTCAGGGTGTTAAACGCATTTTACGCTACATCAAAGGAACTATGTCTTTCGGCCTTACATTCTCTCGTCCAATTTCTACTTCCCTTCTTGGTTATTCCGATGCCGATTGGTCTCGTTGTGTCGAAACCCGTAGGTCTACATATGGTTACTCTATCTTCCTTGGCGGCAATCTTGTATCATGGAGCGCCAAGAAACAACCCACAGTTTCTCGTTCAAGTTGTGAATCCGAGTATCGGGCCATGGCCAATACTGCTGCTGAGATAATCTGGATAACGTACCTTCCTCAAGAACTTCATGCTTTACCCCTGCCAAACCAACCCTTCAGTGTGACAAAAAAAAGTGCTATTTTTCTCACTCAGGACCCGGTCTCTCACAAACGCGCCAAACATATTGAGTTAGATTATCACTTTGTATGAGAATTAGTTTGCTTCGGCAAGCTTCACACACAATTTGTTCCAACCAAGCTTCAAGTGGCAGACATTTTTACAAAGAGTCTTCCCCGACAACAATTTGATCTTTTTCGGGATCGTCTTCGCCTTGGTCCACCACCGTTTCGCTTGAAGGGAGATATTAGTAACACTTAGTTTATATATTATTTGTACTTTAATTCTTTGTGTATTACTCCAAATTGTACAAGGTTGTATTTGTAATTGTACTCCTTATTTATATAATGGATTCTCCTACTTATTTGGTATGGAGAAATAATATTCTCAATATTCGAACTTATTAATCAATTTCGAATTTAATCAAATTTGAAATATTTCGAATTTGATTTAGTATAAATAGTTTTCGTTTTGATTTACAATGTACGTTTTGTCACACCCCAACCGACATCGGAATCGTCGGAGCGTGATACGATTGTTCATCACACATGCCACTAAGTGTTACAATATAATTAACATGCAAAAGATTTCTCTTATTGATTTAAATAAACATTACATTCTTCAAATAAAAACAATTATAATACAAGACTAGTTTATTTAATCTAAGTCCATGCTTTCTAGATTGTCACAAATGTTCTTCACTAAACCTGTTACACATGTAAAATAAAGGGTATCAACTACAGAAGTAGTTGGTGAGCATTTCATTACATATATATATATATATATATATATATATATATATAAGTTTTAAAGAAAACATGCGATTCAATGTGTATAAGAATTATGGTAAATAAAATGAATGTATGAATAGTGATAGTTTACGCCAAACTATTGGAGATACACAATCTCTTAAGTATGATGATAAACAAATGAATGTATGAATAATGAATTTATGAATAAGCCTTCATCAAACTACTAAGAATAATTAAATCCCATTCATCTGACGGTAGATAAATATGATGAGAGATAAAACACTCTCTGTAGTCATCATACTTTTAGAGAAACACAATCTCCTAAGTCTAATGATGTATGAAATGATGAGAGATAAAACACTCTCTGTATTTAATCAAACTATTAAAGATAATTAAATCTCTTTCGTTTAACGGGTAAATAGTCTTCATCAAACTATTAGAGATACACAATCTCTTAAGTCTGATGGATGCATGTAAGTCTGATGAATGCATGAATATGTATGATCAAATAACACATAATACAATTAAACACATAGTTAATCACCTAATCAAATAAACATATAAAATTCGCATGTGAAGTTGAATGATGATAGATTAAAAATGATTTAATAGTAACATGTGTAACAGCCCGAAAGCAAAAGTAAACGGGAGTAAAAGAGTGGAAAATACTCACAGGTTGCTTAGCAGTGCAAATATCACAACCAAGTTGGTTATAATAATCCATGATCACAACTCAACCTGTAATATGATATGATAATGATTTTGTGATTATTTTAATTAATAACGATCACACAAGCACAAAAAGTGTTTGATAATTAGATTTAGTGATTTCGCGATTCGATAATTACTTATTAAATAATATAAGTATTGTTTGGTTAAATGGATATTTTGTTTAGATAAAACTAAATAATATCTATAATTTAGATTTTTGTAAACTATTTTAAGAATTAAATGATCATTTCAGTTCTTTTAAATCATTTAAATTTTGTATTTTAACTTTTTAAATTAAAAGTTTAAAATAACTTTTTCACAAACTTAAATAAAAACCGAGTTTTATATATTTATCAAGTTATAAATTTAAAATGGTAAATTTTTATATAAAGTTGGTTAAAAATGAATTAGTTATTAATATTTCAAGTTTAAGACTAATTAAATTTGAAATTTGTAAAATGGAATTAGGAATTCGAAAAAGGGGCCGGGTAGGAATCGAACCCGCTACATCTAGTATATGGGATGCGTGATCTAACCACTGAGACAAAGATTGTTTAGTTGTTTGATTTCAAATAGAAATGTTGACATACATTAACTACTGTTCTTCCCCAATTCTTAACTACAAGCCCTAGAATTCGAAATTATCAAATTGCATTCGGTCGGTCGTTTGTTAGATAAATATGATAGAGGGCTTTTATTAAAGATTCAAAACCGAATTAGAGGGGCATGAAAATTACCTGTTTCGTTGTTTCGTTGACTGGATGTGAGAGATTGAAACCAGTATACGTTCCTCGTGCTCTTTATGAAACCCAGAATTAATCGTGAGTTCAGAGATGTTTTAGGAGCTGTCGCGAGTTGGAACATTTTGGCGTTGAGGTCGCCAATGTTCCAAGTTGCTTACTCTGATCGATTAACCTCTAGAAGAGACCATTCGGTCGTGAGTTCGTGCGTGTGTTCTTGAATTCGAATCGATGAACTTCAGGAACTTAGAGTTTGATTTTTGAGTTGAAAACGATTTCTACATGCTATTGAGACTTATCTCCAAAGGTTTACAAGTGATTGATTGAATTTAATTGATTCATTGATTGTTTGTTTAACAACGTTTTTAATCCCGAACGGAAATCACAATTGATTGAGTTAAATGTTGTTTATTATTGGAATTGAATGTTCCATCATTTTAATCGGCAATCACAATGAGGTTTCCATAAAAATTGCAACTTTTTTTTTTTGAACAACAAATTTTATTACACAAAATAACACCTTAGCAAGGGATGAACCCTTGACCTCCTTTTTAAGAGACATTAGCCTCTACCAAGTGGGCTAGTCCGGTTGGCCGGATTCCGGTTGCTTGGCCGGAATGTTTTCGCCAGCGGCAAGTGGGAGGCATTTGGGAATACGGGATGTGGGTTTTGATAAGGTCAACTAGTTTACTAGTTTTGACAGTTGGCACTTTCCTTTCTTATGTTTCCTATTTTTGGCACAAGATAAGATGATTTCTAATTAAATGAAATGTTTTGTTTTCCTTCAAAATTTAGACATACGTTTTTTTTTATAAACCCATACATAAGTTTTATAAAGCTTGATAAACTAAAATAGTTAGTGATTTTTAACTAAGATTTTATCACGTTTTTGTCATTATATATATATATATTATAAATTATGTTATTTATGTATACATAAATGATAGGTAAAAGATAGAACGAAAACCCTCTCGAGTTGAGAAAACCCAGAAAACTGTAAGAGATAACCCAAAAACGCTAAGTTAGAAAAAAAAAAAATTTTGAAAAGGCTCACCTTAAAATCCATTTTCGTCACTTTTTATAAAAAAAAAAAACAAAAAGCGCCGAGTAGTTTTTTTTTTTTTAAAATACCCCTAAAATGAAAAAAAAAAAAAAAAACCCGTTTTTTTAAAAAGTTCAGCAAAAAAATTTTTAA
>WOUH02000002.1:4907029-4919329 GCA_009936405.2 Stevia rebaudiana
TCTTCAAAGGAGAAGACCACAAGCTTGTATACCCCAAGCCTTATCAACAAACACCTTGTATGCTAGGATTTATCAACAAAATCACCTCCTTCTTGCTCCTAGGAGCTCACGGCCGAACCAAAAGAAGAAGAGAAAGAGAGTGAGCTTGAGAGAAAATCTATGTGTGAGAGAAAGTGTGTTTTTCTTTTGCATGAAAAACTAATGGATCAAGGATGTTGGCTACCACTTAAACAAGAGAGAGGTGACCTTGACCAATGGGAGAGGGGCCGGCCAAGGGGGTCCAATTGGACTCATTTCTTTTTGAAATTTTTACCATCTCATTTAAGTAACTTTATCATAGTTAAAACCCCTTTTAACTTATGACTTATTACTAGCCATTTGCCACATCTTTGTTAAGTAACTAGTTAAGGTTAAAACCCACTTTTAACTTTTAACATGTTACTCATTTTATCAAATGTTATTCAACCAATTTAAATAACAATGTATAGAAATCTCTCACAAAATAAATTATCAAGTAATCTATTAATTTTCACAAGTACTCTTTATTTAGAAAACCCAACTTTTCTAAGTGTTGATTATTTAACTAATTGATCATATCAATCAAGTAAATATATAAGGTTTTTGTCTAGCTTGTTATTGGGTATGACCCGACTTGGATCATAACGTACTAGCCATATCAATTTGTTATGTTTCTTGGGCAGACAGAACCAACAATAAACATATACGGATTTATTCAAAACATTCAAATAAATTGTTTATGTTTTTCTTATAATGTGTTTTTGCACTTTCGCCAAAACATGTCATCAAGATTTACAGATTGGTGATTTGCGCTTTGCTTCCAGGTTGTTGCAATTGAAGGTGAAGAAATTTGATACTGGTGAGTGAAAAACACGTCGGAGATACGAAGCCGTCAGATTTAGGGCACAAAACGAAGTGATTGAATTACAAAAGGAGGAGTAAAAAAAGAACAATACGTCGGAGGATGATTCCGATCGAGACAACAATCGGTGAACGGATGAAACGAAAATCAACGGTAAAAAACATCAGCACCCGATTTTGACGAGAATTGACCATTTCCGATTTCACATCTTGGTTACCTACCACATATTGATACCTCGCATTTCCTATATTTTTCTCCATGGCTTGATTTTTACAAATAATGTCCTTTTATGTTTAATGAGAACCAAAATACCCCCATGTGCCTTGCACATGATTGTTAAACAGAAAAAAAATCAATGTGCGTTCATGAAACGACAGAACGTGTAAGATAACCATAAATGATGTTTTATAGCAGTTTGAAGGCGTAGACAACCACTAAAAATGGTAGTAAACGTAAAGGACGAAAAGTGTAATTTTCTCTTGCACTGCAAACTCTGATCATCGTTTTAAAATGTCTCACACTTCGACAATTACCTGTAGTACGCCCGTCAAATTTTTTTAATTATCTGTAGCCATCATCATAATGTCGTTTACAGTCCACCCCTCTTCACGGTTGTCCATAGTGGCCTTTTCAAGATCACCTAACGATTGTGTTTAGTTTTTTAAATCTCGCCACTTATGACTCACTTGATTACTCAATCTTAGACACTTATCCCCGGGAAGATGGGTGCTTTGCTTTTTTTGAGCAAGATCCATGTGTGGCACTCAACAAATTATGCTACTAAAAAAAGTGTGGTCGTAGACTTTCCACCACACTTATTTTTTCAGCTCAAGTATGAATAAAGGTAGGGTCATGGTAGCCTTCCTACGGTCAAATTTACGTTTTAGTGTCCAAAAGCAACAAAGAATTTAGCTAAACATTACCAATATTTGTTACTAGAACCAACCATTTTGTCTTAATAAGTGTGGCTAATAGGTATGAACGGTCACATGGTTTTATTAAACGTATGGCAAAAGGGTTAGTGACAGACACATTTATTTAGTAAGAAGTTTGTTTTAATCACACTTTGTTAAAAAAATCTGCGGCAAAAGGCATGTTCCAGTTAGCCAAAAGTGTGGCAAAAGGATCGAACTGGCCACATAAATCTACTATAGAAACACGTCTTCAGCACCATATGTGATGATAGTTCAAGATGAGTACATAGAATTTTCACAACCCCAATTTAGTAAACCACCAAAATTTTCACATTCGTTCTCAAACTTTCAACCAGTCAACTCTTCATTTAACGAGGGAGATTATCAAGCAGATTATGAAGAAGAGTACCGAGAATTTGAAGATGGAACATATAATCCTGGTATAGAGGGAATGGCAACTAAAAGGAATCAACATGAAGAAGGGTATCCACAACAGACTCAATATACATATCCAACAAATCAAGATTACCAAACTGCTCAAAGAACAACTGAAATGTATATGCGTCAGCAACAACCACCAATCATCAGGCAACAAAGAGCTGTTCTTAGGAATGGAATCCCCCAGTTTAATGATGTAGAGGGTATTCCAAGGAATTTTGATAGAGGTCCAGTTCAGGGGATAGAGAGTCACTTTAGGCCTGCAATTGCTAATAACCGTCACCAGTTGTCACACCAAAACAATAGGGAAGATCATTGAAGGCAGATCTCATGCTATCTAGAATCTTCCTAAATATCATGGTTTGGGTACTAAAGAGCTTTATTTTCATCTTGCTTCTTATGATGCGCGTTGCAATACTGTTGGAGGTCAAGGTTTTACACCGGATGATGTGAAATTGGTACTTTTTCAATTCACTTTGGAAGACAAAGCTCATCAGTGGTTTCATTCCCTACCATCTTCTTCCATTTATACATGGACTGAAATGCAACAACAGTTCTTGGATGAATTCTACATGAATCAAAGAACTAACGATGCAAGAAAGAGTATTAGGAATCTTCTGCAACAACCAGGTGAACTGTTTCATGAAGCCTTTACAAGATTTAAGATGTTGTTGAAAACTTGCCCGCATCATGGTATTCAAATGTGGGAGTTGCTGAACGCCTTCCATGAAGGCTTGACTTCTAAAGATGAAAGGGATCTTAATTCCAGTTCAAATGGAACATTTGGTAAAAGCATAGAGCAAAGGGATTGGGATTTTCTAGAAAGAATGGTTGTGACTTCAAAGAGGAAAGCTCAATCATAGAGAAAAGGAAGACACTCAATAGTGAGATCGGTATCTAACAATTATGCTGAAACGGGTAATTCAAAAAGGGTGAATACATAAGTTGATCAAGTGTATAATGTTGATGGACATTGTGGTGATTTGGGGTATATAGCAGACCAATGCACACATAGGGGTGGTGAGTACCAAGAAGTGAATCAAGTGCAAGGGGTGGTAAGAATTATGATATGAATTCCAACACTTACCATCCGGGTTTGAGAAATCATCCTGATTTCATCTATGGCAATGCTTAAAACCAAGCAAACCCTAGGTTTCATGGAAATAACCAAAGAGGTAGTCAACAACCTTATCAACGAAGACAACAGATTACAACCAAAAATATCAAGGTGGTAATCAAGGGGGTTATCAAAGATCATCTGAGCAGAATAACAATCAAAGGGGGCCTTCATTTGGATTTTTTAACGCTGCTGGGGGAAATGATATCATGGAAACATTGAAAGCAATACAATAGGATATACAAAAGAGAAATCAGCTGGATGAAGCAAGAAATCAGGTAGGAGAAGTACGTGATAAAGCCATTCAGTCTTTAAGAACACAAATGGGGAAATTAGCTTCAGAGATGGCAAAATTGAAGAAGAGCAATGGGAGACTTCCTAGTGACACGCAAATAAATCATTCACATCAGAGTTCTAGTTCAAGGAATGTGAAAAATGTGCATATTAGTGCGGTGACTACTATTGAAGAATGTGGAGAGCCTCTTATCCCTATCGAGATTGGGGAGTTTATGACGAACAAAGAATTGAGGGATTATGGAGCTTGTGTTAGCATTCTACCTGGAAGCATTTATGACAAATTTGATTTGGGCCCTGTACAAGAGGTTAGCACCACCGTGTTGTTAGCGGATTATTCATGTAAACGCCCTCGTGGGATTTTGAGTGGAGTAAGGGTACGGGTAGGAGAATTCTACTACCCGGAGGATTTCTTGGTGGTTGACTGTGCACTTCTAGCGAAGGAAGAACAACGACGAGTGATCTTGGGTAGACCGTTTTTGGCAACAGAAAATGTTCAAATCAACTGCAGAGATAACACAGTCAGCATGACCTTCGGGACACGTAAGTTTAATCTCGATATCTTGTCAAATACATTTAATTATTTTATTGAAAATTTACCTTCTTTGACATGTATTACTAACAGGTGTCCTCTTTGTTACAATGTAACTGAGAGGGGAACAAAAGAGAAGTGTTCTATGTCTAATAAGTCACAGGTGAAGAATGTTAAGGAAGTAGAGAATGACAATACCAAAGTTGAGGAACCTGTTTTGCAGAACAAGAAAGTACCATGGCTACCTAAGGTGAACGGTGTCAAGATAGGAGAAACTAAGCAAGAGGAGGCTGCTCGACTAGAGGAAATAAGGAATCGGAGATGGAAATGGAAGGACAACAACAGACCCAGTATGGAAGCATTTTCATGTAACCATGTCTTTCAACCACCATGAGCTAATTTGGTACGGTCTGGCTGAAGACGAAAACTTAGCGCTTCCGAGAGGCAACCCGAGGTATGTATTCAATTTTTTTGTTTTTGTTTCTGTGTTTCACGCATTCAGTTCCCGATGAAGAAGTTGGCGACAATAATCCTTGTCGAAAGCAAGTGTGGGGAAGATTTCTCGTCCAGGTACATTTTTTTAAATAAATTCGGATCGAGGACGACCCTTAAACGAGAGAGGGTGGATGTGTGCGTTATTATTTTGCTATATTAGCATAATAATAATATTGTTGAAAAAAAATCTATAAAAACTTGAACCGTAACCTACGCCTGGGCCGTAGGCTACGGCCAGGAATGACAAAAAATAAAAACCTCAGCAGGTGCGAACTGTAAGCTATAGGTGAATTGTAGCCTACGGCGACCAAAACTCAGCAAGTTCGAATCGGAGGCTACACCGGTAATTTTTTTTTTAAACTAATTTTTTTAATAATAATTAAAAAAAACAATTCGAAAAAAAAAAAAAAATCATTTTCATCTTCTCCATTAAACCTTCAAACCTCCATAGCTACCCAAATCTCTAACTTTCTCAAATCTTCACCAAATCGTATGTATCTATTGTGCTTTTCGCTTATATTTTTGCAAGGAACACAACCCCAGTGTTAGCTTCTTCCAAATCTCAGTGGTTTTTTGAAAAATTGGGGTAGCAAGGTTACGAATCCTAGTTCCAAATTTGGGGGTTTTCAATTTAAAGTGCAATTAACTGAAAGTGAAGCATACATTAGTGTATTAAACACCAAAGGTACGATTTTTCTTGAATGTCTTCATTGATTCTTAGAGGTGGGTTGTTGGAATGTCATATAAATATTGAACTTCGAATGTTTTGTGTGAACATTGTTAGCATGAATTAGTACTTGTGACGATATTCATGAGAATAAAACTTGGATTTTCATGAGAATATAATAGTGAATCTCTTGAAGGAAAAAGGTGATGGCTACTATTTGAGTTTTTAGCTTGTTGATTATGCTTAAATGTTATGCTACCGAAATTTAATGTGAATTTTAATCTTTTTTTACATGACACTCAATGATTTGTTAAACTTCAATACAATAGTGTTTCATAATTAACTTTAAAAAAGATTAAAATCCACAAGCCACATAGCTATAATAGCAAACAAGTGTGGGTAGAAAATATTTTCTGGATTGTTTGTTTTTTAGAGATGACAAAGTGTTTGCCTAATTAGAACTTGTGTGACAATGCTTTTTGAGATCGTATGCCATGACTTACACGAAGATGATAGAGGAAATATGATTAAAACCTTAGGATTTGTTTAGCCTTTTTGCTTTCTTGTTCCTACCTTAACATTACCTTTAGAAACCAAATTTGAGCCTATCACGTTTATTCGTTTTAAACCCATATATGTTAACCTGTTAACCTTTGAGCATTTTGTTTTTAAACCCGTGGTGTTGAAATCCAGTTGGAAGTATAATGAAGTGTTACTGCGTTATAATTAGTGTGTTTAAAAAAAGAGAGAAAAAAAAAATAGAAAAGAAAATAGCAGAATACTTGGTTAAAATGACCTAAGTATGAAGCAAGAAAAAGAGTTAATGTAGAAGTGAAAAAGTCTGTTCGTGTTATGTTCAATAAAATTGGATTTTCACCACTATTTTCGCCACTTTCAAAATCCTTATCCATACCCATAACCTTAGTCTAACGTTACAACCATGGAAGAAGTCCTCTTGATTTGTGTGTTGTTTTGTGCGAGTCCGTGGAAACTTGATTGCGATACATGCTTATGATGATGGTATTTCGCTTTTGGTTTTGAGTGTTACATATATATACTAGTACATTATGACTAGTTCAGAAATAAACCGAGTGGAGAGTTATTGTGAGGGGTGCAGTGCACACATGTGAAAAACTTGAACCATGTCACGTTTAATTAGGGATTATTTTATGCTTTACATGTCAAATCAGTTTCCTTGTCATGATGCAAAACTATGTAATGATTGTAAGTCTTGTGAGATGGGTATGACTTTGGACCTTAGATAATACATGGTAGAATCGGTTTGGAGGACTTGTCTATATTTTTGTTAATGATAAAAAGCATATTTGCTTAAGTGTGGGAATGTGATGGATGGGCTTTGGAATGTGTTTTATACATGCTTAATGTCAATTTATATGAGTGATTGTGTGTTTAAATGCTCGGAATTAGATAACTATGCCAATTTCGTGTTTTAAAGGTTAAATGCGTAGATTGGATGCAATTAAGGCGACACAAAAGTGATTTAAATGCATAGGAAAGGTAATAATAATAAAATAGTGGATGAAATTACGAGAATTTGGGTTTTTACGAGACCAAAAACGAAGTTGAAATGCAAAAGTTATGAAGAAAACAAGTTTCTAGAAATCTGGAAGGCAAACCAAGAGTTCACTGTCCAGTGGAGGCTACGCTAGAACTGTAGCCTACGGCCCTAGGCGCTGAAACGTGATAAAAACCTAGAAATTAGGTTTTTTGGTATCTTTTTATATCCTATTCGACCAAGGACGAACCTAAACCCTAAATCTGAAGGTTTTTCACCATTCCATGCCATCCAAACATCATAGAATCACAAATCATGCAATCCCAACTTTGTTTTGAAGATCAAATCATCAGGATGAGTGGCTAATTTCTTCGGGGTTTCCTCCGGGTGGACGGTTTTGTAAGTTGGATGATTATTTTAGTTTTTGTCTTGTATTTTGGGATTTGCAATCTAAGCATTAGATGCTTTTTGCTAATTGTTAGTTTGAATGATTGTAACTCATTGATTGTTTCTTAAACTTTATGAATTTTCTTTTAATTCTTGAGAGTTCTAGTAATTAGGATATATTGGGTTATGAATTAGGTTTGGGTAATCTTTAATTGATAAATTAGTGATAATCTTCCATTGTTTTGCAATTGAAGCAAATGGTCCTTGTTTGTCATAATCATACTACTTACACAATCATGTCTATGTGGTTTTCCCAATTTGAGAACTAATTCATGAATTCAATTATAAAACGGAATCCTGGAGGAATAACCTTTTCTCATTAATCGTTTACAACTTCAGTTTCATTATTGTTTTCTTAAATCAGCTTTCAATCAATCAGTTTATTTTCAGTCAATTATATAAAATCTAAATAAATATTAATACAAATTAACACTTTTCACAATACTCCCCGTGGATACGATATCCGACTTACCATATCTAATAAGGTAATTAGGAACGGAGTTTTACTCTTATTTTTTACTGATCCTTCGACAACAGTCACACACCATTTTAAATATTGTGGCTAAAGAGTTATTGTAATCAACATTTTGTCCAAATAAGTGTGGCTAAAGAGTTATTATAATCAACATTTTGTCCAAATAAGTGTGGCTAAAGAGTTTGAACCTACCACATGACTTATTGAAAGTGTGGCTTTTTCTAATGTTTTGTCACGTAAGTGTTTATTTTAGCCACATTCATAAGGGGAAAACTCTGTTTAAAATTTGTGATAGTTGAATGGTATGTCCATATATGTGAGGCTAAAGGCTTTCAACTGCCACGTGATTTTATCCTTGGTGTGACAAATTGTATTACATAGTCACAAAATGTTTGTTTTAGTCTCATTTATTTTGAAAAACCTGTGACTATAGGGTTGTTGTAAATGATTGGTATAGACAAATATGTGTGGCTAAAGGGAAGAAATTGTCACATGATTTTTACTAGTAATGTAATTGTTTGTATTATATAGTCACAAAAAGGAATATTTTAGCCACATCTATTTTCAAAAAAAACATGAGTAAATATTGTTGTAATTGAGTGTTATGTCTAAATATGTGTGACTAAATTGTTTCTACTGCCACATGATTTTATTATGTGTCAGAGACTTAAGTTTCTTTTAGCCACATCTATTTTCATAAAACGCGGCTAAATATTGTTGTAACTGAGTGGTATGTCTAAATATATGTGGCTAAAATGTTTCAACTGCCGCATGATTTTAATATGTGTGACGGTTTGTATTACATAGTCACAAAAAGTTTGTTTTAGCCACATTAGTAAAAAAATTGTGGCTAAAGAGTTGTTGTAATTGAGTGGTATGTCCAAATACGTGTTGCTAAAATAGAGCAATTGTCACATGATGTTATTAAAAGTGTGACCATTTGTATTATATAGTCATAAAAATGATTATTTTAGCCACATTATTAAACTGTGGCTATACGGTTGTTGTTTTTGACTATTATGCCTAAAAATGTGTGGCTAAAGGTTAGAAACTTCCATATGATTTTATTGTTAGTGTGGCCACATCATCTTTTTTCCCAAAATTGCTTATATAAACGAAAATACATTATATAAGCGAAAATATATGTATACATAATGAGTTTTTTAATTATACACCAATGTAAAGACATGATAAAAAGTATTATCAAATACATTTTTGTTAATTCTTGATCATTTCGCTTTGAATTATTCCTTGTCTTCTGCTTTTTGAGGCCATTAAATGTCACATAGTGTTTCTTTTCTTGCAAATTTGGATTTCAGTGGATGGCTTAATTGGTACTAAGAGCAACAAAACATGAAAACATACATGAATATAGAAATATGACCAAAGTAACACTTAATGCGCATCAGATACATAAAGAATCCTATCTAAATTGAAAACTAACAAAGTGGTTATACCTACCCAGGAACAACATTAAAAATATAAATTCAAAACATATATGATTAGCATAATCCATTAGTAAAAATGAAAGTGGAACTTACAACATTTGCATAAATAAGAAAACAGATATCCATAATCCTTAAGTAAAATAAAAATCAAACAAAATTGAAGAACTTGCTCCAATTTTTAAATATTAATGAAAGCAACAAATGTATTTTTGATATCATCTAGAAACGGAACAAGCCTGTTTATCAAGTTTGACAAGGGATTTTGGCCAAGAGACAAAAGAATTTACTACTTCTTCAACTATTTTGATATCACCTAATTGATAAGGTAGAATTGCATTTTCCTTGACAAGTACATCAACAGAAACTCTGTAACAATCATCTTGAAGTGGAACTCCATGGATGGTTTGTTCTCCCATTGAGCAGTAAACATTACCATATGTCACGACGTTCGTCAAACTTGTAATACATAATCCACACTAATTGATCTAAAAAAATTAAAGCCGTATTAATTTCATAGAGTCAAAATCAATGTATATATGCGCTTCACAATACCTCCTTGTTGTTGGTTGCATGCCCATTATAATCAGGTCGGCTTAAGTTTTTTGGAGGCCCAAGGCAAATTATAAAAGTGGACCCTTATATAAAAAAAAATCTTACAATCCTAGTAATGACTTTTGAGTACACTAATTTGACATGTTTATGAGTTAAAATTACCATTGGTAGATGCAAACACAGTCAATTATACACATTCTCTATACTCTTAACAATATATATCAACTAGGAATGTAATTTTATGAGCACATTCAAACCCACAGAGCATATAACTATATTGGTCTATTCATATATATGTGTTAAGCATAATGAAGACTTGAAGTTGGACTCCAAGTAAAATCATAATAATAATTGGGAACATACCTATTATAAAATAACTGTTGCATAGCTTCTACGAAGGACACTGACTCATTGTCATATGACAATCTAAAATGTAATAACTAATAAAAGATCTGTAAACTTTCAAGTATTCACCAATCACCAGTATTATTAACTTTCTCTTCTAGTACTATCAACTATCACACATAAGGAATTATGTTAACAGTTAAGTGTTAACGCAAAATCAACTTGACTCGATTAACTTAATTGTTAACAAACAAAATAAACATGAGTCAATTAAGTCAACTGTTAACACACAAAAACTTATGCAAATCAACTTGAATGGATTAACAGTTGATGTGACATCCGATAATTTCCGACTCCGAATCCGGTCATTTCCGGCATCATAGAATCTCATTATATTAGGATTATTACTTGCTAAATCTTTATTATGTATAATTATGAATAATTAGATATATTACACAAGGTGCACAACGTGCACAAACACAAAACAGTTAGTAATTCGGTAAACTGTGAATTGTCGGATTACGTATTGACATTTGTCCACGAACATTGGTGAGCTTAAAACTAATCAATTATAAGCTTATTATAAGTATAGAAATTATAGAACAAAAGTCTGGAAAGTAAAACTTACATCTAAGACAAAAAATGATAGCAAACGGAACAAAACGCGCAAAACGCGAATTACGTAAAAAACGAACAAACTAAGTGAATTGGGCCTATCTAGTTATACAATAGAGTGTCTAGGAGCCTACTAATAATTTGGGTTAGGCTAAAAGAGCCCAAAGGCCCAATAGGAAGCTCATGGCCCAAGATCCATTTGAAAGGATGTAATAAAAATGTAATTATGGTAAGTTTCATTTAAAAAAAAAAACCATCCAACTCTCTCTTCTCCCTCCCTCCTTGCCGTCGCACCACCATCAGTCCCAAAACCATCATTTCGTGATTTTTAAGCAAGATTCAAGGTTGTTTTGTGAAGGATTCAAGTAGCATAACCATCTATAGTGATCAATTGCAAGTCTTGTCCATTAGAAATTCAAGAACAAGTAAGTAAATTAGGGTTTTTCTATGATTTCATGTTCTTGATGTTCTATCACTCAAATGATGATTGTTTTGATGTTTAATAACTTAAATAAGTGATTTGAATACAAACCATATTTAATTTCAAGTTAAAATGGTCAATTGGTGATTTGGTTTTCTTGAAGCTTACTTTGTTTTTCTAAATTCTTTGTTGTTTGATGTTTTGATGTTATGATCATTGATATGGACTTAGAACATGTTTAAATGGATAGGAAAACTATCAATTTCATGTTTTGATGCAATTTAGAAAATTAGGGTTCTTGATGAAGAACACAAATTGGGGTTTTTGCATATGATGTTAGAATTGTTGAATTGATGATTCTAATCGTCTTATATGATGTATATGAACATGTTAGAATGTTGATTTGCATGATAAACAATTAGGATCATAGACTTGTAAACTTAAAGTAAGGTTTGCAAACTAAAATTAGGGCTTTTTGTATATGGTGTTGTTATGATGCAATTGTTGTTAGAAATTGTCTAGTTACATGATTTTAAGATGTTTTGCTTTTGAATGTATGATCATTTGGTCAAAGATGAGAATTCTAGAGATGGTTTACTATAAAAAGTAACTTTGTTCATAAGTTGATTTCTAAAATGCATGTTATGATGTTTGCTACATGTTGTAATGATTTAAATGGTAACTTAGGATACATCTAAGGCATATGCATGCTGGTTTACACAAATTGGTCATGTATGATGTGAACTTACCTTATTAGGAAACTTTTTGGTAAAATTTTAACATGTAATGTGTGTATTGTCAGTATTGATATCTGGATCTGATCTATTCAACAATAAGCTGTGATTTTAATTGATTACACGGCGAAAACAAGCAATCAATTCAAGTTTTGGATAAGAACTAAATAACAAAACCCACAGATTTAATATTCAAGACATAATTAATTAAGAACAAGATGAAGAACAGATGATTTGAATAATAAAGGCAGTTATATTAATTGTCATATCTGAAATTATAGTGATTGTGTGAAAGTGCGTGTGATTGTGTAAAAGCGTATCAGAGGCGTGCATACACTTTCTATCACAGGTCTATTTATAGACATAATTCTGACCTAACTAACTGCCCTAACGGTTTTGCACTAACCAAA
>WOUH02000002.1:4926227-4937758 GCA_009936405.2 Stevia rebaudiana
TATATATATATATATATATATATATAATCATGTAAAATCATTTTCAATCAGGGTATGGATAAAATAAAAACCCAATTTCAATAAGAAAACTTAAGAAAGTATTTTTAAATGATCATTATTACTTTTATACAAAATAATAGGGTAGATTTTATACCCATTTTCGTCACTTTTTATTAAAAAAAAAACTAAAAGCTGCTAAAAAAGTATTATAAAAAAATGTATGGAAAAAAAAGTTCTCATGTTTAATCGATGGGTGTATAGCCATGTTACATATGTAACAAATTCGGTTCCATATTTAACATATGTATTTTACTACAAAATGTCATTTTTTTCAAAAATCATTTTTTAAAAATATTTACTTTGCGCTTTTTTTACTAAAAGTTATAAAAATGAATATAGAGTTATTAATAATTGAATAAATAAACCTTATTACATACGTAAAGTACATAGTTTTTTAAGTGAGTGTTTCTTGTTTATACTTCCCTTATCCATTGATATTTATACATACGTACATATTTATTTTAAAAATACATACATATGAACTAATATGACACAAAATCTATATCAATATCAAAACACAAACATGTTTCTTGTGTCAGTTTTTTCGTTATAAATTTTTTGATTTCGCGGTCATTTTTATCTATTTTCGATTGAAAATGAATTAAAAATAAAACTTTATAAAAGATTGGGAAAAGTATATTAAATACAAACTTGTAATATAAATAAATACAAAGAAAAAAGACGCAAATCGATCTAAACTATAAAAAGTCAGTTTTATTTTAAAAAAAACTATATAAGGCAAATAGTACTAAATTAAAAAAGCACCAATAATGCCCTTCTTTTTGTGCTCTTTAATGACCAAAAAATTGGATCTCTTATAATGATAACTAGCCAATTTCTGTTGTTTTTTTGCCACTCATTGTTCACAATATTCTTCAGAAAATTCTCTCAACTATTCTATATTTCTATCATAGATAGTCAGTTAATTTTTTTGAAATATTAATGATAAAGCTGAAAAAACAACACAAAGCAATGCATTGACTTTGTGTTTTCTTCCTAAGAATCGAAATTTAGGTTTGGTTTTGCTTGTACCTAAAGCCGAAAAAACTAAAACGAACCGAGTTTGCTTCTTCGCTTATGCTTAACCTTTATTTTCATTTTTTTTTAAATATATTTGATTTTATATTTAGCTTTTGGTTTGATTTTTTCCTTAAACTTATTTGAATTTTTTGATTTTTATTTAACTTATATGCTTTTTTTTAACTCTTATTTATTTTTTTCTTTTTTGTCTTTTTAAAGAAATTGCACAGATGGTCCCCAATGATTCTATCATAACCAATGTACAAGCAACCGTGATGTGAAGGACCATTATAGGAAGATGGTGGATCATGTATTTTATGTGGAATTATGCTCAATTTTCATCACCGATTTCTATATCAAGTATCTTTTGTGGAATTTCGGAGGTGAGTCACGTTTTCAAAAATGGACGACTCTAATGGCAAAAGAAGTATGTTTAGGGACGCAACAGACAACTGGCAACTTTTTAAACAACTCAAACCGTGGGTGGGCAAGTAGCATAAAGGCCAATTACTATTTCAATTAACTCAAAATTGACGACATGAACGAATATAATGAAATGGATGAGACCATGTCTTCTGGGAGAAGAGGACGCGCGAACCTTTTTTTAATGAAATGTCTTCCAGAAAACAAACGATCTGCAGACCCTTACGTCTGCGTGTGGTCTGCGCCGCGCAGACAAAAGAACTTTGGAAGCTCTTTTCCATAAAAACAAACACCACCTAAGATAATATATTTTAAATCATGTAACAAATTTATCTAAACAAGTAAAACAAGTTTCACAAATAGCTTATTAAATATTTAAATTTTCTAATATACTTTTAAACAGAATCAAGAGGTAAATACAAGCATGACCACTTTAAACAAACGGGTTAAACAGGTGAGTGTGAACACGACTACCAAAACTGTTATTATATTATTCATGTCATGTTCCAGGTGGTGATTATATAAATGTCAATTGCTAACTCAATAAATAAACTTTATATAAAAAAAATATTGCTAAAAAAATTATTAGAAATTCAAACATCAATGGGATCAACAGGAAGAGAAGCAGCCCTATGAAGATGTTGAGGAAGCAATTCTCTATAACCATTAAATGTCTCATTTTCATCTTTCATGCACGTTTTTCTATCCAAATTTATATTTAAACCACGTGGCGATTTTAATGTGACTCCTAGTTGTTGATCTCTAAGTTGCATTTGATACTTGGCTTTGAGCCATCTTAAATCATGTTTAATCGCATTTGCATAATCAACACGCGCTTCTGGTTGGTGCGATTCTGGTTCTGGTTCAGGTGGATCGTGTTCCAACCACGTATCGGAATAGTGCAAGTCGTCTGATTGGCTCGAGACCACCGGTGCACCGTCGGTGACGCATTGTTCAGATTCATCAACCTGATATGTTATTTCTTCGAACCGACCGTGAACCGATGCACACTCGTGTCGTGAACCGTTGACCGGTTCTAACTTATGTTCTGGGTTTAAACCTGTTTGCCATTCTGGCACTAAACACGAGACTTCGTTGTTGATCATGTCGGCTATTTTATGAACATCTTGATTCGCGATATCTAAATCAGAAACCATTTCATTTGCCACGTCATATGCGGTGTCGGATTCAATGTCGAACCGAAAGTAAATGTTCCGTACTCGACCTGCAATCGTTTGTTTATTAAAAACTAACAACTAAGAGGATCGCGGTTGCATATGGGTGGGTCAGGTAAATGGTGTGGGTCAAAACGGGTCGGGTTGAGTTGACTCGCAAACAACTTTTTCCATAATAGAAGTTACTTCTTACTAAATAATAAAGAGTAACAAGTTTAAGGCTCGTAATTTCAGTTTTGTAACATTTTTGGGTAATAGGAATAACATTTCCAATAATTAGAGTGAAACGACCAAAATACCCTTTGACTTTTTGAATACTCAAAGTCAAAGATTCAAAAAGTCAAAGGGTATTTTGGTCTTGTCACCCTAATTTATCGAAAATGTTAATGGAATTTAGCATTAATACCCAAACGCGTTAACAAAAATACTTATAATTTAGTAGCTATCTTTTAGCTAATTGTTTTATTTGACCCGTTTGAGGAAAAATATAACCAAATTGACCCATTCACAAGTACATGGGTCGAAATTGCTACCTCCAGTCGTATAAAAAATAGACAAATGAAAAAAAAAAGAAAAAGATACCTTCTTTATCTGCAATCCGTAGCTTTAATATAATATCATCATCTTCATTTCTTCTTCCCTTGATAGAAATGTTGACTTCTCCATGATGGTCAACTTCTTGACTTGCGAAAAATTCATTTTCGTTTGTTTCAAAACCACCTTGTTGATTATCCATTTCGGTTTCCCATTCATAACCAAAATCATGTAAACCATTGTCAACAGGATAACCGTTACTATGATGATTATTTATATAATCTGTTCCATCAAACTCTATAGAATAATCAATTGATCTCAAATCATACGAGTAATCATCAGGTTGGAGAAACGGGTCTTTAAGTAGCTCTTTTGCTGGTAGTCTTTGAGAAACCGTAACAAGACATTTTTCAACAAATTGTCGCACTTCAGGATCCTTGACTTTATAGAAAGCATCAGGCTTTTTTCCCTATTTTTGAAAAAATAAAACATTTTTAGTGAAATTAGAATGTAAAAATATATGTGGAATCGGGATATGTTTTTGCCTCCAACGATAAAATTTTGTAGACTTAGGTATGAACAAAATGGCCAAATTTTATTCAAATTCTTGCAACATTTTAAATCGCTTTTAGTTAAAATAATAAGATTATATAGGGGTAGGTTCAAATGAAAATTCAGTTTTTCCCAAATTGCTAAAAATGCCTATTGTACAAGAATTGTACTATTTTGTACCGGATTTAAAAATATTGTACAGTAAAAACATAAATCCAGTACAAAATAATCCAGTACAATAGACATTTTAGCCTTTTAAAGCAATAAATCCTTTTAGGTATCCAAACCCTATAATCTTAATAGTATACCTTTTGTGAATTAGGTGGAAAACAAATTTACCAAAATGGGTGATTTGAAAAGTATTAACCAAAACAGGTGTATATTGAAAACTTTATTTTTCCTACTCATAAACTTATTGGATAAAAAAATTCTGTAAATAAAACAATGTTTTTAAAAAAGTTAAGAACTTTGTTGGATTGCCATATTTTAAACAAAGATTTTAAAAATGTTTTAAATTCTTCTGTAAACGTTTTCCTTAATTTAACAGAAATGTTTATAGTCTTTCATAAGTATTTTCTTAATTTCTGTAAAAAACTTTTGTACTTTGTAAAATCGTTTTTAAACAATCCAAAAAGTTTAATAAGAAAAAGTCTTTAACATAAAAGAGGTTGTTCATCAGTTCAGTTTTCGGGTTATTAGGTTTGGTTCAAGTTATTCGGAAGTAACCAAAACCAAACTAAATTCAGTATAAGAATTTGGTTATGTTTTTGGTTCAAGATTTATTTGGTTAAAACTGAACTGAAATTGAATAAGAATTTGGTTTGGTTTTTCTCAGTTCCGGTATTGTTTGGTTTTCGGTTTAATCACTTCCAAACTTAATAATCAACACCCTTAACACAAAATACATTTTGATATGATTCTTTAA
Source organism: Stevia rebaudiana (assembly GCA_009936405.2). Lineage (NCBI taxonomy): Eukaryota > Viridiplantae > Streptophyta > Magnoliopsida > Asterales > Asteraceae > Stevia > Stevia rebaudiana. The sequence continues at coordinate 4,930,917 of WOUH02000002.1, forward strand.
AGAAGAGTGCACCATAGATATATAACTGCAAAAGATTTAATTCAAGCTTAAAGCTTTATATGTTTCTAATCAATTAAGAACTCAATGCAGACATGAAGCAACCAGATGTTTGTTTCAGACAAATGATCTAATTCATTTATAATTAATGATAGTAGGTACCAGAATCATAACATACTTGTAAGTCTAATCTTTTCCTGCTTAATTGATTCATTATCGCTGTTATATAGTTTGATAAACTGACCTAAAATTTGTAACTACGAATCGTTAAATTCCTGTAATTACAATTGGACAAGATTACCCTTAAAAAGAAGTTGCATTTCGAATCTCATCTTTGAAAGCATTTAATGGCTGTTTGGTGAAGAATTATTTTATTACGGTACGTGTCAAAGCTGTGAATGAATCTTCATAATTGTTGTCTTCTTTATCTTGTTTATGTATGTGAAAAGAGTTAATAAAAAGGGGTATAAATGTCATTTCATACAAAACTACCTTTTTTGGTAAATACTTTTGAAAAAAACTATGTTCGTAGATACGGTTTTAAACAGCACAAGTTAAAAATAAAAATAAAATAAAAAAACTCAATTTTTTTTATATTCATCAAGTTTTAAAACAAAAAGGGACAAATAAGTGTTGATGGGTCAACACAAGCCGACCCATATAATAACTTACCCGTTATGAACTTACAATCAACCCGCTCATTTTAACATGTTAAAAATCTATGACTAGAAATTCGATTAATAAAATGAAAAATATGATTTCATACCGAAGTAACTTTCTTGTAGATCTGAGCAGGATGCGTGCATTCACTATAAGGATATTCAAATGTAACCATTTCCAAAACACACATTCCAAATGCATATATGTCAACTAGTTCATTGTATTCCTCTGCATAAACCTCAGGAGCCATGAATTCCGGTGTTCCTAAACGAAACAAAATAATCCAATATTTAGTAAGTTATTACGCGATACGTATCGTAATTCATCATTAACTTCGATTGTTTGCAAATACGCGACAAATACAACACGCGATGTTAAATGTATCATTGATTGGGGATGTACCAACACAACGAGCAGCATGTGATTTATGGAGGATAGCTGCTAAACCCAAATCACCAATCTTAACCTCTCCTTGATTACCATTAATGAAAATATTGTCACATTTAAGATCTCTGTGAATCACAGGTGGATCAAGACTGTGAAGATACACCAAACCTTTCAAGATCTGCCTACACCAGTGCTTGATTGCGTTTAAGTTAACCCTTTTGTGCTTTTTTCTATACCTAACAAAATCAATCATACAAAAAAAATTCAATAACTGCAATTCAAATCATCATCAATCAGCAGAATTTCAGTAAGCTGAAAACCATTTGATCTGAACTTACTGTCTAAGAGTGCCAGAAGTAAACATCTCAGTGACGAAATTGATGTTCCTATTGTTGATGTCAACCCACCAAGTGTAGAATTTCATGATATTGCTGTGTTTTAACGTCTTGAGAAGATGAATTTCACCATACAACCTCTCAAGATCTTCAGGACTCTGTAAAAAATCATAAAGTTTTACCTGATTCCAAGCTACATCTATCCCTTCGTACTCATCAAAAGCCCTAAATCTGCAAAACCAAATTACTCCGTAAATCTCATCTAAAAACCCTAACAACTCTAAAAACACGAAATTAAACGAGTAAAACTACTTACACTGTCTTTGAAGCTCCTTTGCCCAAGATTTCATTATACTGAAAAAACAAATTTGAACTTTAAATCACGGTGGATGATTAAAAACGAAGAAATTGATGAAACTGCAAAAATGGAGGTAGGTGAAGGTTTTACCCGTCCGTATCTTCCTGTAGGATCCACTTCAACAAATTCTGTTTGATCTGATTCGATATCATTCATCCCTGATTGTTGTCTAAACGATGATGATCGTTTAATGAAGTTAAGTTAATGAGATGATTGCAAATTTGCAACCGGTAAAAAGCAGTTCGTTAGCTCCTGTTTTTATATCATGAAATGTTATCCTCGATTTTATCAATTAATGTTACCAAGAAATGCGATTTATCTATATTGACCAGATAAAAATATCATGAAAATAGTTATGGTTTTGGAGAAAATAGTGAAACTGTTTTAATTATCAGAAAAATCTGACTTTAACGTTATAAATGTCCATACGACTATCTGATCAAAATAATAATGTCCATACGACTATATGATCAAAATAATATGAGATGTGGAATCTTACGATATTGGTTATAATTTGAATGAAAATTAGATGATAGAAAAGATGAAATCAGTTGAATGAAATTTGTGTTTTTATATGTTTCACGCGTTTATTAGATTTCAACACATCATTGTCATGTGTTAAAAGAAATTTTAAATTTATATGTGTGGTTACCTTTTTTTCTTCTTCGTCTTTAATTTCTCTTGATTGTTTTTCTAGAATGTCTAGAATGTGTGTTAACATACTATGATTATAGGGAAAGTAAAGTGAGTTTGTGAATTTGATTTTGAGTATCATTCTTTTGATTTTTTGAGTGCGTTATGCATCTCATCAACGTGATATAATTACGTTTCTTTAAAATGGTGTATAATTAAAATTGAAATTATGCGATTATCATATAAAATGTCGATTTGAATCAACCGTGCAACTAATATATTCGATTACAAGATGTTTGTTTCTTTTAAATATTTTTGTTAAGAGATGTGTTTTATGAGAGAACTATTTTTTATTTGAGATTCAAATAATCATATTTAAGTGAACTACAAATATTTATCAGTTATTTATGCGTTATTATTTTTTAAAACGGTTTACACCATTATATCACAATTTTACCTTCTTTCAAACAAGTATAATGAAAAAAAATTTGTCGAAAGTTGTAGTAAATTTGTAGCACACATTTTTCTTGTTTTTTTGAACGATTACTTGTAATATACATAAATACCTAACAAAGACATTTATAGGAAATGCGTAAAGTAGCCCAAAGTACTAAAATATATGAATTATCATCATTCTGCGTATATGCAGTATACGTAATACAGTAACATTACACCATATGCAGTATACATAAAAAGATGAAAAAATAAAGAAAATTCCAAATAAATCTTTTTCTAGAAGCGCAAATATACATTTAAAGAAGTATAATTTGTAAATTATAATTATACTGCATATATGTAGTATTAAAATTTTTATTAAATTATCATCCTACGACATATATGTAGTATTAAAATTTTATGACGTATTTTTTTTCCTTTTTAATATGGCTTCATTATATTCGTTTGAAGGAGGAGAAAATTTATGATTCAATGGTCAATTCGTTATAAAAAATAATAACGTATGAAGAAATGAGAAATATTTGAAGTTCATTAAGTTTTGTTTTTTTGATTCTCACATAAAAGAGTGGTTTTCTCATAAACCTCCCCCTTTCTTAACAATGCACATAAAGTGTTTACAATGTTTTTATCCAAAAAATTGGAAAAACTGATGCTTAATAAATTAGTTTGTTTTGATTATCGAATCAATAAACCAAGTTTTAAATTATGAATAAGATGGCAATGGTGAAATGAATAATGAATAAGGTTGTTAGCTCATACATATTTAGATACTGATTGTACCTTTTGGATTTTTTTAAGCAGTTGTATATTTTATTGATAATAAAAATTTTGGTCATATAAGTTAAATGTTATATGAAGATAAGTATATATTCATATGTTTATTAAATAAAAAAGAGACTAAACACACACACACATAAAGTGAAAAGAAAGCACCTAGTATGATGATCATTGGCGTTGTCATGCTATGAACAACTCCAATCCTTTCTCGAGTATCAACAAATCATGAAAAATACATGAAACCCATGATCGTAAAGACGGACATTATGTCATTCCATATCAAATTTATCTCCTATCATTTTCTTGGCTTAATCACAATCTATCGATTTACATCTATAGATGTTTTCATTCTTTTTGTTTTTTAGAACCTTAAATTGTAATTCATCAATTGATAGAATCTTTTTTTACCATAATAAGATTGTTATGCCATCAGAGCGGTTTTAGGATCATCTGACCAAAACATAAACCTAAAACACCCCTGGAAGAATATGATGAGCACCAAAGCGCTGTTTCATGGATCAAAAGGCATGCTTCCGATGCAACTACCTTTTAGGCCTACGTTCCTACTAAATGTGATCAAAATCATCCACAAAATCAGTCCAAAGAAAGGTATAGAAAACACAACAATGGTGATCAATAGGAGCTCTGCAACAAAGATGCCACAACTCAACAAGGATGTGTGCTTTAAACACATCGGATATCCTGAATGGTGGCCGGGAATAACCAAACAGGAAAAGGAAAAACCAAAGGCGGCATGTGTGGAAGAAGAGACGAGCCCAATACTTGGTCTATCTAATACACAATACCAGCAATTTGTTGCACTTTTTGGCAGCGAAAAGAGCGCAACTAAGAAGAAAACATACACGTAGTCAACAGGGAAGGTAACCTTGGTAATAAAGGTCATTGAATTATCGACTCGGGGGAAACCGAGCACATAGTTTATGATTATTCTTTACTTAAAAATAAATCAAGGGCGAGTCATGAGCCACCGGTTACAATACTCAACGGCGAAGCCATAGTCGTTGAAGGTATATGTGAGCACATGCCGCCAAATGGAATGTTGATTAAAGAAGTTCTTCATGTCCCATGTAATTTCTATCGGTTAGTAAACTTTCAGTTGACCTTCAATGCACCATCATGTTTTTTTTCTGATTTTTGTGTTTTGCAAGGTTTAAGTTCACGGACTTTGATTGGAGTCGGTGATTGTGAGGATGGTTTATACAAAATGGAGATGATGGAAAGTAAGAGGAAGGTGACGATGACAACTCTCAAAACATGGCATAGGAGACTCTCAAAACATGGCATAGGAGATTAGGTCACCTATCAAATTCTACACTATCCCACATTAATTTCCTATAAAATGTCTCTTCGAAGTCTATGTATTAAGGAAAAGTTTTCCAAACTTCCGTTTCCAATAAGTATTACTAAAACAAGTGTTTGTGTTGAATTAGTGCATTGTGATGTGTGGGGAAGCTATTTTTTGACGATAGTAATGATTTTAGTTGAGTTGTATGGGCATTCCTTCTCAATCATAACACATGAGACAAGCACTTGTCTTATCAATTTTCACAAAATGATACAAATCCAATTTGAGAAAAACATTAAAAGTTACGACAATGGAGGGGAGCTCACTTCAAATCATATGCTTGAATTCTACACTATGAAAATATTGTTCAGGTGCTCGTGGAGAAGATTAACATTCAAATCGTAGAGTCGCTAATATAGGTAGCAGTGGAGTTGGTCTCGACCCACAAGATCTTAAGATAAGAAGACTCCGAAAACGAGTTCTCAATCTGGAAACACAATAAGAGATCAAATGGCTCCGACAGCGAGTCTGCAATCTGAAGTTGCAACGGGAGATGCGCAAAGAGCAAAACGAGTCAGAAACCGTCATTGAGGATGAAGGTTGTTGTGAATTTACAAAAAATGGAAACGATTTCGACTTACCCATGGATCAATTGAGAGTCGCCAAAGATTTTCAGATCAAACGATTTTGGTGGTTCACTCTAAAACTTTGATCAGGTAAAACTCAGTTGGTAGATTGAAGAACAATTATATGATTTTGTGTGAAATTCGTATGAACTAGTAAGTATTGTCGAATGAATGATCGGCTTTTTTATATGGGATTATAGTAACTGCCTTAGGGCAGCTTGACCCCAGCCACGGGCTTTGCCTCTTGGACCCCGCTACTGGGGGCTGCTGCCCCCGGACCCCCGCCTAGACATAATAGACTCAAATAAGTGTGTACCTCGCACCTGACTTATTTAATAATACTGTGTCTTATTTGGCAATCTAAGTTAATTTCAATTACACCAAAATATCCAACAATCCTCCCCTATTTGTGTGCAATCCTTAATTAACTTAAACATAATCACTACAAAAACAAACAAAATGCATAAATGAAATGTCGTGACGATTCAACTTCATCTTAGTATATTACACATTCAAAATATATTCAAATACATATGGTTGTCTTTATGGATTGAACCCTATATATTCAAATGAATACTCGAATATAATATACACACTTGTTTACAGACTTATATGTTCTTACTCGACACTATTTTTACTAGCTTGTTTTATTATCCTTCATAAACATATCAAAGACAAGTCTTATCTTCTTGAAGTAGCTAAACTTCATGTTCATATAGGTAGTTCTTTTACTCTTGCACCTACAATGAAATTTTTCAAAAGAACTATAAAAAATTTATTATTCAACCTCCTAAACCAGAACAAATACCTTGGGATGAATCTTCTATGTGTTTTAATCTCTAGATGTTAAGCTTTCCACATTGAATCCATCCCCTTACGTTGTATTAGGTGGGAATTGGGTGACTTAACATGAGAGATTTAGATGGGCTTTAATCCCATCCCTATAGCTGATTTGTGCACTAAGCCTTCACCTAACCCTTTGGTTAAATGATCAACTAAATTATGTTGAGTTCTAACAAACTCAACTAGATATCACTCCATTCATAAAGAGATCACGAATCATACTATGTGTTTTGGTCAAAAATTAACAAGTGTCAATTTTAGTTATTCCAAATTAGTTAAGTGAGGCTAAGTGTTTTGTTAAAATATTAAGTATGTCGAATAGATGAATTAGTCGTTTAATCCTTAAAAACAAACGTTTATATCTTTATATCCTTAAGTATCCTCAAGGATATGTTAACAGTAATTGAAATATGACAAGGATAACGCAAGGATTTTTAGCGAGGAAAGCCCTTGATTCTTACAAA
>WOUH02000002.1:4937858-4950860 GCA_009936405.2 Stevia rebaudiana
ACCGGTTGACTCGATCCTGCCGCTTGACTGACCCGATTAGTTGGCAGACCGCCCCCTGGACCGGCCGGAGGCCGGGGGCCGAGGAGCGGGGTGTCACAATACCAGTATTAATAACCTTAAATTTTGATTTACAATTTTAAACTTTTGTTAAAATAGCGATAATTTGTAAAAAATTGATTGGTATTGAATCAACAAACTTAGCGGCCTCTATGCATTTGTGATACCAGACACGATCTTCGTCTATTCCAGACACAGTCTTCGTCCATTCAAAGTTTAAATCGATCAATTCCTAATCACTCATAATTTAATATTATAGAAAATGAAAATAACTATGCTCTTGTTGATGAGAATGAAAATGCTCTTGAGAATTATTATTTGGATTAATTTTTTAATATGTATTAACTTTTGAATTACTTTTATCGTGAAATCTTGTAGTTAGTAATATTTTTTTAAGTTGAATTGTATTTTTATGTAATTACGTGGCAACTAGTTTAATCATTTTTACATAGTAAGGTTAAAAACCGGTATTCAAAACTTAAAAGATTGACCTCTATCGTGACATTCGTAAGGGATTTTTCACCATCATACTTCAACTTGAATTCGTCTCCGGGTACAAAACTACAAATACAAAGTGAGAGGGTTTTTGCACTTTTTCTTGATAAAGGCTATATATATGTATACGATTATACATTAGATTAGATTAGATTACAAAGAGCCCTAATTACACACTGTCATCTCTTTTAGCACACGCACATCCATCTTTCGGATTCGAATTGGGGTTTACCAAAATCCAATTTCATCAATCTAACATTTTTCGCTGTAATACTTCTTCAATTTTTTACTAAATTCCTGGTAAGAAATCCCAAATTCTTTCTATTACTTAACAATTTTGATATTACTTGATTCTCGATTTATCGTGTTGTTTCAATTTCGCGTCCCTAGATCTGTAATATTGTGTCGATTGATGGTGTTTACTCGATAGAATTGAGGGTTTCTGTTGTTTCTTAAATGATCGAGATGAAAGACATGGGGAGATCTGTTCATTCTTTAGATGTTGTAAAGAAAAAAAGTTCTTCTGGTTGTTTGATTATCAAACGAAAGGTAGCAGATGGTGATGTGGGAGTTAAAGGGTTTAGTGATTCATCATCAAGGGGTTTGTTCAACTCCATGAAAGAGAAAAAAAGACCTAGGTGTATTAGGAGTGATTCTGAGTCCAGTGATGAGTTTACAGAGCCGAATTTTCAAAAAACCAATAGGTCTTATAATCATTTACCAATTAGTAATCCGGTTTCTATGTCAAATAGAGAATTAGAGACCAAAAAAAGGGTAAGTAATGGGATAAAGTTTGATGAATATGATGGGTTTCATGAGAGGAAGATTAGGAAGAAAGTGTATGATCATAATTATAGGTTGAATTCACATTTGCAAGATGGTGATCGAATGGTTTCTGGAAATGGTAGTAGTAGTAGTAGTATTAGTAGGAGGATTTCTGATAACCAAATGGAATTTGTTCATGATGGTAGAAACACATTTTTGGATGCTAAAAGTAAAAGATTTAATCATGGAAACCGAAATTATTACACGATGGAAGATGATGAATCTCATTTGCCACGTTCAGTACCGCGTGATAAATATGAACACGTTTCTGATGCACCAATTAGGTTGCAAGGAAAAAATGGTGTCTTGAAGGTGATGGTAAAGAAGCATAAACCAATAAGTGTTCCATATCAAGGTTATGATCATGTACAACCTGAACCGGTTTTTTACAAAAAGAAACATGCGAATGTGTCTCATAAAAGCCATGATCATCGGGAAGTTTTTAACAAAAATAAAGCAGTTGTGGGGTCTTCAATGTACTCTGGTTCAAGAAAACCGGTTTTATTTAAGAATCTAGAAAAAAGTGACAGTGATACATCATTACATGTAAAATCATCCGGTGTTTTACACTCTAGTGATCAACGATTGGTTAAAAGTGAACAGAAATTATGCGCAGAAATTAAGGATTTAACTCCGGTTAAAGGTAAGGAAACCAAGGTTAAGCGCGGTAGTGGTACTGAAAAACAGTTATTAAGAGAGAAAATCAGGAGTATGCTTTTAAGTGCTGGATGGACTATTGATTATAGACCGCGAAGAAACCGAGATTATCTTGATGCTGTTTATATTAATCCTTCTGGAACTGCTTATTGGTCAATAATTAAAGCTTATGAGGCGCTTCAAAAAGAGGGAAAAGATTTATCACAAGTTAGTGGTGAGTTTACGCCTTTACCGGTTGAAACACTTAGTAAATTAACCAGACAAACGCGCAAAAAAATCGAACGAGAAATGAAAATGAAAAGAAAAGATGAAGGAAAATCTTCAGAGAAAAGTGGTGATGATTCTAATGATAATGGTTACACGGAAACAACAAAAAGAAGGAATTTTGGGATTGATTTGAATTTGGTACAGGGGCGAAAAAGTAATAAATTTGGTAGATGTATGTTGTTAATTCGAAACGAAGGGAAAAAAACTGAGAATGATTTGTTTGTTCCTTATTCAGGAAAGAGAACACTACTTTCTTGGTTAATTGATTCGAAAACGGTTCAAATGAATGAAAAGGTTCAATATATGAACCGTAAGAAGACACGGGTCATGCAAGAAGGGTGGGTCACAAAAGAAGGGATTCATTGCGGTTGTTGTAGCAAAATCTTAACGGTTTTGAAGTTTGAACTTCATGCGGGAAGTAAACTTAAGCAGTCATTTTTAAACATTTTTGTACAATCGGGAAAATCTTTGACACAATGTTTGATTGATGCGTGGAATAAACAAGGTGAGTTGGAAAGAAAGGGTTTTCATGTTATTGATGTGGAAGGTGATGATGATAATGATGACACGTGCGGCTTATGTGGCGATGGTGGTGATTTGATTTGTTGTGATGGTTGTCCATCCACCTTTCACCAGAGTTGTTTAGGCATACAGGTATTATTTGTTTATTTATTTAAATTTTTAGCGGTTTATTGGATTTTTTGTGAAAAAGAGTTTTATATATTGATTTATATGTATGTTTGGTACTTCATTGTTATGTAAAGATGGTAAAATGGGTCGTTGGGTTGGATAGAAAGTTAAGACTCCCTTTTTGCCTTTTTTTTTTTATCTTTTTATTTTTTGTATCTAGTGTGTCATGATTACCAAAACTAATTTATATTAAAATTAATTACACATATGGTTCAGGTGGTTTACGGCTTGTAACAGGTTTGGGTACTAAGGGTTTAAAGTAACAGGTTTGAGTTTTGAATTTTGTAACGAGTTTGGGTATCAATGCTAACTTTCGTTAACTTTCTCTTAAATTAGGATAAAATACCAAAATACCCTTTGCCTTTTCAATTGTTGAAGTCAAATGGTATGTTGGTCATTTCACCCCCTTAATACCCAAACTCGTGACAGATTTATTATATAAAACCCAAACTGTTACTTTAAACTCTTGGTACTTAAATCAGTTACTTCCCTCAAACCACATGGACCATTTGTGTAATTAACCAAGTAATAATCAATTTTTTTAAATAAAGTAATATAGGAGGTTGTACGCATTTGAAGTACACTTTGGGCCATTTTTCTTTTAGTTGTTTGACCTGTTACAGATAATACATAACCTGAATTGACCCATTCATGGGTTAACGGGTCGAAGTGGCCACCTTTTGATTGTTGTGAATGAAATCTTCAAAGGTTCAACCTTTCTTAAAATCTTGATTGGTTGATCGGATTCTTGTTTTTCTTTTTATTTCAGATGCTTCCTCAAGGTGATTGGCATTGTCCAAATTGTTCATGTAAATATTGTGAATTGGCCACTGAATCTGCTGTCAAAATTGAAAGTAGACTTCTTGTGTGCTGCATATGTGAGAAAAAATGTAATATTTGTAGTATTTTTTTCTGATTACATTTATTTCAACCGGGAATTTTAATCCGTTTATTTTAAATGTGATAAATAATAGTATTTGGTTGGTTGCAGATCATGAATCATGCAGCCTAAAGATAGATGACAATTCTAGTAATCCCACTGATTTAAATTTGTCCTTTTGTGGTAACAACTGCCTACAGGTATTAAACTTTATAGTTTTGTTGTGTTAATTGATTTAAATCTCATATGCGTAAGGAAAAACATACAACTGTTATTTTAAGTGGTTTTGAAAGCATCTTAATAATTTTGTATCATCTTTTAACAAAAAAGGCGGTAACATACGAGCTCTGTCATGAAGTATAAAATGATTTTATTTATATCTAGCTTGATGAAAAGTCCATATTCGAAATTACACTAAACACACACGACAATATTAATTAACATACGTGATTTAAAGTGGTTTGGTCAATGTGACCCACGTCCATTGTACTGCAACTAAGGTTTATGTTATTTAGGTATTCTATAGTTTAATCTAGGGTTTAAATAGTTAAACTTAATTTATAAGTTAAGACCAACCCGAGTGATGACCCATTAGGTAAAAGTCTCCACGCTCAACATTTTTTTGGTGCATATATAATTTATTATTTATATATGCATAGTTGAGTTAGTCATAAAAGAGGGGTTTAATATTCAAGAAAGATAACAATCAGCCAGATGTAAGAATATTCCCATTAGTATATGCAGAAAAAAAGACTAGTTTTTGAATAAAAACCTTAATTCGAATGATCTCTGATTCTCTGTTCACTTTTACGTATGCTTTTCATTGCTAAATTGCCTTTACATTGTTCTTTATAATTCATATTCGTTTATTTCATGAGATTGAGAAAATTTTACTGCGGGGTTAAGGTTTTAATCGTTAAAATTCAGAGAAATATCCATGAGTTTTAGTTTGTGAGCCTTTTATGCAAGTTCAAGTTTTTGTTGGATTATTTGTTTGTTACATTTCTCTTATAGTTAGATGTTTTAATTCATAGGTGCCTTGATGGGCGGGTCAGATAACGGGTCAAACGGGTTAAGGTTGAAATGGGTCATTATAAACCCGTGTATTACGTGGCGTTACGTAAACAACACTAAGTTCTTATCATTGAATTATTGTATATATATAAATATATTTGATTTTTAAGTAGAAAAAGTTGCTGTTAACTTTTCAAGTCTTTAAGTTTTTCGTCTCTAAACCCATAATGTTGAAACATGAGAGACGAAAACTTTTAAAACGTGAAAATTTATGGAAAGATTTTGTTAAGTCTTGAAACATTAAGGTCGAAAAATGTTAAGACTTGAAATATTAGAGATACGAATTGTTAAATATATAAAATAAATACTTAATTATATAAGATAAATATTGTTTTAATTATATATAAGATAAATACTTAATTAAATAATAATAAATTTAATTGATTTGGAAATTAAAATTTATTTTGAACCTTTAGATAAAATAAAAATGTATATAAATTTAAAAAATTGAGGTAATGACATGTGTCATTAATGTTACTCTATTAGAGTTAGATACGGGACGAATAGGTCTGGTTGGTTTGACTTGACCCGCAAACATTATGTCTATTTATATTTTGATAATTAAGGTGTTTAATTTATATATTACAACAATAATCTACAATGTTTAAATAAAACAATGTATATCTGACTGACTAGTTGAGATGAAATTTAACAACTCAAACATGTGTAAATTATGATTATTATTATGAATAAAAAGCTTGGTTGAGACAGTTACATTCTGGTTTTGCAGCTATACAACAACTTACAGAAGCTTGTTGGGGTGAAACATGATCTGGATTCTGGATTTTCATGGAGTCTTATACATCGATCAGACATATCATCATCATCAGCAGCAGCTGATAATGTAGAAATATCTGAAAAGGTGGAATGTAATTCAAAGCTAGCAGTTGCTCTTTCAGTCATAGATGAATGCTTTATGCCTATTGTTGACAGAAGAAGTGGGATTAACATAATTCATAATGTTGTCTACAGTTGTGGGTAAGTTAGTTATATTGCTGGTTAGAGGTTGAGAAATGGGCGGGTCGGTCAAAGTGGGTTCAGGTCCACTCTTTGTTCAAATATTAAGCTTTTTATATGTAGACAACTAGTTTGTCAAATATGGTAACAAAAGCTAATGTTATTATTTCAATTGTTTTATTTTATGAATAAATTGATTTAGGAGGTAATCGAGTTAATGGCCATTTTTGTCATTGTGATTTGGTGACATTTGCCATTTTTATCCAAAAACATTTTTTTTCTCCATTGGTCCCTACGTTTCAAAAAGTTGTCATTTGCGTCCCACTGGTTTGGTTACTTTTGCAAGTTTCATTCAACCAATGACAACTTTTTAAAATGTTAGGGATCCATAGGAGGAAAAAATGTTTTTTTTTTGTGATGAAAAGGGCAAAAGCCACCAAATTATAAGGATGAAAAGATTATAACTCGAGGTAATATGGTACTGAAAGTACATTTTAGCCTTTTAGGTGACTTTCAACCCGTTTGACCTGTTAGACATAAAACATAATCCAGATGGGTCCATATATTGAGCAAATGGTCAAAGATTATATACCTCTTTTGCTAATTATAGTGATTTTTATAAAAATAAAATTTGAACTTTTTTTTTGTGATGGACTGATGGTTGCATCATTAATATTTTCAATTTTTTTTGTAGATCAAACTTTAGCAGGTTAAACTATAGTGGCTTCTATACAGCTATTTTGGAGAGGGCTGATGAAATAATTTGTGCTGCATCTATCAGGTAGGGTGCTTAACAATTCAAATATTAATAATAATAATATAAATTTTATAATAAAGTGATGTATTAAATAATAATAATAATATAAATTTTATAATAAAGTGATTTATTAAATTGTGTATGCAACTAATAATCTAATATTATTGAAAATAATATAATCAGGATCCGTGGGACCCAACTAGCAGAGATGCCATTTATAGGGACCCGTCATACATACAGACGACAAGGAATGTGTCGGCGGTTGTTATCAGCTATTGAATCAGTAAGAATAATTATTTGTATTTATTTCTCCAACTTAATTTGTGTCGCTTTATAATATTCTACAATTCAAAATCTTTTGGTTGATTATTAGGTTAGAAACTTGTGTATTACACAGGTTAATTAAAGGACATATTAAGAAATAAAGTGTTGAATAAAAAAAAATATTAAATTTTGTAAAATAATATATATTTTTTTATTTCTTTTTCAGGCACTGGCTTTTCTTGGTATTGAGAAATTAATCATTCCTTCAATTGCTGAACACATGCATACATGGACTAATGTTTTTGGTTTCAATCCTCTTAAAGAATCTCACAAACAAGAAATGAGATCCATGAACATGTTGGTATTTCCAGGAATTGATATGTTGCAAAAGCCATTAGATAAAATAAAAATAGAAATTAAAAAATCAGAACCAGTTTCTCCTGAATTGAGTGGAAAAATTGCTTCAACAGATTCCAATTCCCAAAGTGTTTCTTTGGATGATTACATCACTTCTGTTAAAAATGATTCCCAGTTGCCAGTTTTAGAAACAAATGCAAATTCTGATTCCATTGAACCAAAAAAACTCGTTCAGGATGCCAATGCAACTATTGACAGAATTACTGATGTTCATTCCGATTCCAAAGTAGAAGAATCTGTTGTGCAGATTTGCAATTCCATTCCACCCGAAAATCCGGATTTCGTCTTGCAAGATAACGCGCTCTTGTTAAAAGAATCAGATTCTGTAGATGCAAAATCTGATTCTCATGTCGAAGAATTTGTTTCCAAAAACCCTGGAATGGAATCAGTTTCTGCATCTACAGAATCAGATTCCACCATTAACATCATTGGTGTTCATAAAACCAAGATTGACGATAATGTTTCATCATGAAGACACTGTTGTTATCATCAAATATTCTTTTTGAATCGCATCGGTAATTATCTGGATTGGAATTGTATCCCGGTGGTGGCTGGTAAATCTTGAAATAAATATGAAAGTTGTTGCAGATCCCAATTTAATGTGCAAAAGTTGAAATATACAAACAGATGGTATTATAGTTTGAACACTTATCAATTTTTTTGATGTGATTTGAGTTTGTATTGTTGTATTGTTGACGCCAGAATAAACATGTACTTTAAACCTTAAACCCGTATAGGTTATATTGTTTTGTGTGATATAAATCGTTTTCCAATCTTTCAATGTATTAGAAAATATGGTTGGCTATTGTTTGTAAACAGTTGGCTATCAAAATTAAACCCAAGAACAAGAGATTTTGTAGGGGACTTTATGACGTATAATAAAGTGTTACAATGTTATATAAATTTAAAAGCAACACAAACTTCATAAACAAAATCAACTAAATTATTCTTATTCGACTAGATAGAAACCAACTCAAAGACTCAACTAGCTTATCAACTAAAAGACTAATTCTCTCTCCTCTTAATCTTGATTTAAACTCGTTTACTTTTACTTCACCATACGGCCGACTTATCCTCTTGAGCCAAGTTTATCACGTTATTCTTTTTCTCCAACTTTGCCACCTCGTCCCCCTTCTCCAGCTTAGGACATTTAAATGCATAATGTCCATATTTCTTAATTTGAACTCTTAAACTTTCTCCCGTTGCCATTCAACACACTATTGATTCAAATAGATTAGCTATTTTGTGACAATGTGATGCAATTACAAGACAATGGTACTTATGCATTAGTGGTTCCCACATACACCAAAGTGTAATCGTGATGATAAAGAGATCGTGTGGCATAAGAGGTATTCTAGCCCAGTTTCACACGAGAAACTTGTTAATAAACGACAAATAAAGGAACCGACTTCATTCATGTACAACCATGGATTGTTGAATGTATACATCTTCTGAACACATGAGAATCTATGCAGATCCATTTCATTGAGTACACATATAGAAGTCTACACCATCATATACAGAGGATCCAAGACTACATGTTGGTAAGTGACCTACATCCCAAGTCCAAAACCAAAACCACCAATTTTTCGCAAATGCTATCAAGAATATTCAAAAAACTTGTGGCTCGTCGATGTATTTAGTGTCCAAACCCATCACCACCGTGGGTGCAAGAGGATGTTCACAATGGGAGACATACGATGCCCATTCTGAGCACATTTAATACATATGAAAAAGCGAGGTTTTAGGAGACGAAGAAGTACTTTTAGATATAGAACGGAGAAAGACTAACCCAGTTCTAGTTTTTTCTTGTTAACTTTTATAGGTTTGAAAGATATTATCGGTAACCCACAAAATTACCCATTGTAAAATGATCCTAGCCGCACTAATTAAAGTTTTTATAGTTTCTTCTACTAGCGTCTATATATATATATACATCTACAATACGCTTCAAGCTCAACTAACACCTACTTTCTTACAAATACATCACCATATGAGGAAAACCACACAAATTTAGGACAACAAGAGCCAGCTTGCTAATACATTTCACATAAGAGTAAATTACTATTCTGGCCCCGTGGATTGGCTCAGAATTCTTTTGACAGGTCAACACCCACGCTTAAAATTATAACCATTTCAGCAACTGAAGTTGGAATTTTATAACCATTCCAACCACTGATAAAGTTAGTGTTAGAGGTTGAAATGGTTACATAATTCAAACGCCAGAGTTGAGATATCAGAAGATTTTTATTTCAAGCTGAAATGATTAAATGAGTCAAATCACACGATCCAAAATAAAATTTTAATCTAAAAATAATAATGTCACTTTTCACTAGCATAGCATGTCATAAAACAAAAAATAAACTAGCATAACGGTGTGTGTTAGCAACTAAATCTCTTCTTCCGATCACAACAAGAAGTTCAGTCAAGCTTGCACTTTCGCAGGCATTTAACCACCATAGATATCGCGATATACAAAACTCCTATCTGCACAACAATCACCACTACAAAAACAAAAACAAAAACAAACGTAACAAATTCAATTTCATTACTAAAAAAATGAAAATGTGAGCAGTAATGTGAGAAAAAACATACACGCTACCCAAAAAAAGAACAGGATCGCCAGACGATGTCTCACAAGCCACGGTAAGTCAACTTCAAGAGAACAATATTGGTGTTTGACTTTTTTGTTGATGTCGGGTTGCGGTTTTTTACTAAATTTAAGCTCTTGCAATGAAGTAGTCACACCTATAACTGCTTCTCCACTAACACCTCTCACTTCAAATCTCAAACTCACTGGATTTGCATCCCAGTTTACTTCTATCACTCCAAAATTAGGTTGTCCTACACAACAGACAGTATAATTTAGACGTGTTAAACGGGTCGTGTTCGTGGGTTGGCAGGTCAACTTGACATGAACCCGAAAATGATCCGGACCCAAAAATTGTGTTAGACATACATATGAACCTAAACACGACATTGGTATTCATGGGTTGACCCAAACACGACCCATTTGAGCTGATAATTATTATTATTTTTTTTTTCTTTTTTTAGGATATTAATACTTTAAAATTACAATTTTATTAAAAAAATACATATGTATGTGACAATATGACATGTTAATTATAAAATATAAATCCAATATTAATTTTTCTTTTTAGTTTAACATTGTACTATTCTAGTATAAAATATGCAACCAAATTCAATTATGACATAAAGCACTTTTAAGAATTACAAACTATATAAATGGGTTGAACGGGTCAACCCGCAAACCTGCCAGGTTGACACGAACACAGCCCGTTTAGTAAAACAGGTACGCGGATTCAACCCATAAATTTCGTGTTAGGTTCGTGTCAGGTTCGTGTCAGAAATTCACGCCCCTATAGTATGTATATAAATATAAAATATATATTATCTGCTCATCGTAGACATTATGACAAACGGGAAAATGAGGAGATATACCATATGTGCATGATTTGTGTTTGCAGTTGTTGTTCGTAACCCTCATAGTAGTAGGCGTCACCCACGCCAAGAATCTCAACACAAAATGTAGAAATGAAGGAATCACCTTCTCAACAGCTTGTGTAAGACCACTTGAGGTGATGTCATACAATGGATACGCGGTCCCACAATCATATCGCGTTATTTCTCCAAAATGCACATCTCCACTTATGAAGAAAACCCCATCTATCTATGCATGAAAAGCAACTTCCATTAATAATTTATTCTTTTTTTAAGGGACGCAAAGTATTTATTTACCTTGCTATTTGATATTAAGTCAAAAAGACGCTTTCTTTCTTTTGGAAAACGTCCCCAACTTTCCATGTAGAATAAAGGACCCGTACATGCTGAAAGATTTGATACAACCTGAATTATACACCAACAGTCAGGTATTTTTAAATATCATTTTAAAAAGTAGTGATTATGAAAACATTAAGATTTTATACAACTCGAATTATGCAACAAAGTAGTTTTTTTAGTAAGTAGTGAACTAGTGATTATGACAACATTAAGAAGATCGTCTGAACCAAAAAAAGTATAACCTTAGAATTGATGTCATTAAGTAATTATGACTTCATTAACCATGGTTCCGGATAAGGAAGACAGAATAAAACAACATGAAACCAAAACATAATCAACCACTCCTATGACACTAATTTAAATGATAACATGCAAATATAATTATGGCATAATTGATTATCCATATATACCTGAATAGATGAAGCAATTATAGTTATTGCTGATGGTGGACCATTCAACTCCTTTTTTAACCAACTCCATTGTTCAGTTCCCAAAATGGTTCCATCACTTCGCAAAGGGTCTCTGTGGTATCTAGTATCCAAAACAATAACCTAAAAAAGAATTGTCTCAATGTCACAAGATCCATCTTCACAAGAGATGATAGGTTTTTCATTACTGATTTTTTATTTAAAAAATAATAATAATAATACCTTAACCTGTCTGCCCTCAGGACCAAATGTGTAAGATGTATAAACTCCAGCCTGCTTACGCCTAAAAAAGCATCATGTAAATATAACAAATACATTTATCAACATTCAAAACCAGCAATGAATACAGGCATTATAAAGCATCATGTTAGTATATAAGTGTATAACATATCATCTGAGCTTGTAAACAATATAACATCATCAACATTCAATAGTAAAGCAGCATGTAAACGTAAGTTTTGAAGTGAAGATTACCGAGGACTATCATGAGGTTCATCCAAAAAATCCAACATAAGCTTTTGATTGGCATCTTTTCTCTCAAATTCTTTACCAGCATCATTTAATCCATAATCATGATCATCCCAAGTGCCAATCACCTACAATTTAATTCCACCTTGACCATGTAATCAACACAAAACCTCAGATTGTGAGTAAGTAAATCACCTTTGCAGTCTGACGGATACGCGAATAACCATGATTGCTTTTAGCAATCTTGTATTTGGATCGCATTTCATCTTCTGATGAAGGAACAAACCTAGGAACATTCTTCCATGGTCCTATTGTTCTCTCATTACCAAACAATTTAAAAGGTCGCCTGATGTCTCCATATATATTATCACCAAGCCAAATGAAAACCTGTGGTTTGTAATTTACTATCGCATCCCATATAGGCTGCAAATAATCAATTCAAATCACAAATCACACCTCGAATTTAAACAATTATAATGATATACGAATTTCGATATGTGCAGACATCAATTTCCGCGATGAAATTGAAGCGATTGACATGAAAAATGAAAGAAACCGGTACCTGTGGAGATGATTGATTAGCGCAAGAGCCAAATGCGATTCGAGAGACGAGAGCTTCTTCAGCAGCAGAATTGAAACTGAATACTAATGCAAACATCATCGACATCAGTGCAAACGCCATTGATCCAAATGAAAACTGAAATTTAATTTTGTTTGTTTGAAAACTGAATGCAAGTGTCCGATCAACAAGTTTGATTTGTGTTGTGTGAGTGATATGCGAAAAACGGGGTTTTGCGATCAGTTTCTTTTTCAGACAGTTAACGATGGAAAACAATATTTGATGTGTTACTTAATTGACCAAAAATAAATGCACCGCCTGGTTTCTTTGGCCGTTCAAAACTAAAAAGCTAGCCAAGGTTTCTTCGTGTGGTTGAAATCAATTAAATGTAAAATTCATGTACGTG
>WOUH02000002.1:4950960-4961032 GCA_009936405.2 Stevia rebaudiana
ATATGGGATGTGTATTATGTGAAACATGTTTTATTTTGTGAACCAATTAACTAAATCTGGGTCATTCGTTTTCAAATCTGGATTTAGATGTGTGGTCCACATTAATCCAGAATTTTTGTTTATTTTAAAAAGAAAAACTTGTGGTTGAGATTAATTAAAGGGTATAAAGGTAATTGAATTTTTAATTTGTTTTTTAATTAAAATTATTTCTCTCTCTTTCTTCATTTTCTTTTTCTATCCAGATTTTTTTTAAATTAGTTCATTTTTATAAGTTTAGTTCTTATAAAAAGTTTAGTTTATCTAAAAATTCAATTTTTATAAAAAATTCAATTTTTTTTAAAGCAAATTTTTTAAAAGTTAACTTTTTTTAAGAAGTTCATTTTTTAAAGTCCCGGTTTTTTTAGAAGTTCATTTTTTTTAAGATCGGATTTTTTAAATGTTCGTTTTTTTATAAAAGTTTAGTTTTTTTAAAAGTCCAGATTTTTAAAAAGTTAAGTTATTTAAAAAGTGAATTCTCAATAATTTAAATTTTTAACACATGTGTTACTATAGCTCATACTTCTTTAAAAAGTTCAATTTTGTTTTAAAAAATTCGTTTTTTATGAATTCCATTGTAAATGGTTTCATATATGTACGCACCGTAACACATGTGTTACAAGATAACACATGTGTACACACGGTAACACATATGTACACAAGGTAACACACAGTGTTGTAAAAATCGCTAGGCGCTAGTCGAGCGGCGAGGTGGGGACTATGGATTAATCGGGATTAGTTGGGATTAATTGGATTGTAAGTTATATATTTAATTATTATAAATTGTATATATACTGAATATAATACTTCAAAGTTCACATAAATAAGTCAGACTATGTAATTATAACAAGTTTTGTTCAATTGTTAACAAATTTAGTTCAGTTTTACCCAAAATGATGATGTTAAAGAGCATTTATTTTGACCAACGGAACTGATTAATGATAATCGGTCACTAATCGGTGAGAGGAGGATTAGCGATTAATCGGGGATTAATCGGAGGCTAGTCGGGATTTTTACAACCATGAGTATAGAATAGGTTTATTGGGTAATAATAAAAAAAAAAGTTAGTATTAAAATTTAAAAGCATCCATTTAATAATACAAAAAGTGATTGTATTATTTCACCCTCTAAGAGGAGAGAGAGTGGAGTCGGGGAAACCATCGGGGAACATACGTGGCATCCGGGGAAAAACGGGAACACCACCCCACCGGATCCGGGGTGGTGATTTTCGGTGAATTCTAGCCGATCGGCCCCGAGGTAGAAAGAGACGTTGGAGGAGGGAGAAAGAGACGGTGGTGCAACGGTGGGAGCGGCAGTCGGAGAAACGGTAGGTGCGGCGGTGGGTGACTGAGCAAGAGCAGATCCGGCAACGAAAGCGATGAACAAGATCATAAAACAAGGTTGAAGACGCCATTGTTGTGTGTTTCTCTCTCTTGAAAAGCTTTGATTCTGGGTTTTTAGAGACAGAGTGTATCTTAAGCTTTGATACGTTGATGATTGTTGAAGAAGACCATGTTGAGCAAACAAAACTGGGTTTATTAATATTTATATTTAATAAATATTAAAAATTTGATGAGGTGAAAAAGTGGGAAAAAATGGAACGCTAACACGAAAAATAAGGAAGAGTGGAAAAGCTGATGTGACGCTGATGTAACAGTGGGGAAAAAAGGGAGGACTCCCTCCCCCGATAATAAATTTTGAGAATGAAAAATCACAATTGACTTTCTCTTTGCTAAAGTTGGGTCTCAGCAAATCGGCGAGTAAGGACTACGGTCAACACTACTAGGTGAGTGTAAAATTTTATTGGATGGGTTATCATTCAAGTAGATATCAAATCCTAATGAATACAAGTATACAACTTAAAATGTAAAATAAGTATCATAGTTAGATTGGAGATCTTGTTTGTTGTTCTAAAAAAGTTAATAATGAATATATATCTTTGACAAATTGATATTTAGAGGACACATATCAAACCCCATTCAAAAAAGATACAATCATATTATTATTAAATTATTTTTGGACGGCCAATACAACATATTATTGACATAAAACTATAAAAAGGTAAATCGCAATAACAACAAACTAAAAAACGTGTAATACGAATTTAAAAACACAAACGGTACAAAAACAATATGTCCAGGTTCATCCTCCCAACAACTTTAAATCCCTACAAATCACAATTACAACTCCATTAACACACGGGGTCTCCACTAAATCCACCATCGTCTCCCTCAACTCGAAACCTGCACGAGGGAACAAACATCAATGGCGGCGATAACATCGTTTCAAATCAAAACCTCAATTCAATCCACCGCTTTACCCAAATCGCACAGAATCAATTTCTCCAATGCCCCCCTCCAATCTATCTCATTCAAACAGAATCCGATTCGGAAACCGATCCGGATCTCTTGCGGGTTGATTGAACCCGATGGGGGAAAGCTCGTTGAGCTTGTGGTTCCTGAATCGCAGAGGGATTTGAAGAAAAAGGAAGCTTTGAGTTTGCCCAAAATCAAACTTTCGAGGATCGATTTGGAATGGGTTCATGTTCTGAGCGAAGGTTGGGCAAGTCCGCTAACCGGGTTCATGAAAGAATCCGAGTTCCTCCAAACTCTTCATTTTAACTCGCTCCGATTAGGAGACGGGTCGGTTGTTAACATGTCGTTGCCGATTGTGTTGGACATTGATGATTCGCAGAAGAATCGGATATCCGGTTCGACATCTGTCGCGTTGATTGACTCGTCTGATAACCCGGTTGCTATTTTGAACAAGTAAGATGATTTTCTGCATTTATTAATCTGTACTTGATTATTCTATTGTGCGTTTTTCTTGTGGGACTTTATTCCGAAATTATTGTTCTTGAATTGGGTACTTTTGGTATTTTAAAGATTAAATTAGATAAAGTTTAAACTAAGTTTGCAAAATTCGGAATAAACAAAGATTGACATGTTCATCTTAAGAAAATCTTAAGATAAAGCATTTGTACATTATAATCTATTCATGGTGGGGTGGATAGTTTTTTAACAGTTTTTTATTACTCATTTAAATGGTTTATTTGCACCAACCACTAGGTTTTATTGACTATTCCACGTCTCACCACATGTGTCACATGCATAAGTCTCTTTGTGGCTTAAAACAAGCCCCAAGAGCGTGGTTCAACAGTTTACATACTTATATTACATCTCGTGTGCTTTGGAATAAGTGTTTTGATACTTAAGTTTTCGTATATCACTAATCAAGTGGCGTACTTACTTTTATATGTGTATGATATTGTCCTCACCGCATCTTCAACATCCTTAATTAATCGGTTTATTCACGTCCCAAAGTTTGCCATGACTCACTTAGGTCTACTAAACCATTTTCTTGCACTACGACGAAAGCTGATTAATTAAAATGTTGTTATATGATGGAAACAACTCAACAAGTAGGATTGGCAATTTGTTATATAAATTATGATCAAAACCTATCCTAAACCAATCCTAAAGACCATGTCTTTTAACTTACACACTATGACTCCAACCTCATCTTAACCTGAACCCGCTTTGACCTGGTATGTCACCCAACCTGACATGCCCATATTGCCAAATACAATAAAACGTGAATGAAACCACGACTTAAATTCATAACTGAAACCGACTCATAAGATTTGATATTCCATACTTTTAATTGGCTTCATTTACTTCAAAGTTACATCGATTATTTCGATTTCAGGTAAGATTAATTGGTTTTTTCTCACCTCTAGGAACAACTAACTCTAGGAACTAACAAACAAACGTTACCACTTAACCGAAGAAACAATGGAAGCCACAAGCACGATGGAACCTGATGACCACATGTAGCAATCGTACAAAATCAACAAAATCAAAAATCTGGGAAACTTCGAGAACCCAGTACCCATATATACTTGTGATTTCGATTCAAGCTTACTAGTGTACTTGATTTGATTTCAATGGCGATTCTACAGGTTAGTAGCGCCTTTGTATTCCGTTGATTAAAACATTTGATTGAGTCTAAAGTGTGTTCTTCATTGCAGGCATGGTTCATGGATGATGTCAACGATAATCCACAACTTCCTCATCAACGCAATCCGGATGAGTTTGTTTCACCTGATTACTTAGCAGGTACGTTTTTCTCGTATTACTTGTTTTATTCAAAATTGATTTTTGTGTATGATAATTGATTAGAGGTGTTTCGATTGCTACTGTGTGATCATCTGTGAAACCTAAATCCCCTTTGATTGGAAATTGTGTAGATTTGGGTGTTTTGCACTGGAAGTTGAATCCAGATAAGTATGAGGAAGATGAAGAATTAGAGAAGATTAGGGCTACCAGAGGATACAATTACATGGTAATCTTACGGTTTTAATTCATTCGATTTTGGGAATCTAATTGATGAGTTGCTGAAATCACAGTCATATTTTAAAACTTCTATGATTTCCAATCTATGCACCCCTTTTTCCCTCCTTTTGTTGTTTGAATGCTTGTTTTTAATATTTTATCATCTGATTATATAGTCATCAATCTTGGACATCTGGTTTATGGAATTGTTCATATATTTAAACAACTAATTAACTGTTTATTACAAGTTCAAACACCAAAAAAACACAAATACTATCTAGTGGAGCTCAAATGCCTGATATCTAATTCTAAGTATCCAGTATGACATAATTACTTCCAAAACCTATAGCCAATTGGTCTCTAAATACAGTTAAAGTTAATATAACTTTGGATTATATTGGGCACACATTGGGTAACTATCAACTATCATCAACCTGATTAATAAATAAACTATGAAATAACTTTTTTCTTTTATTGTTTTGACCTTTTGTTATACATATATAAGTGCAGTCTTGTATCTTTTTTGAAAAAAAAATAGAATCTTTAAATATCTGAATACTCAAATCAGTTGGTTAACTTCATATTTTGTAGGATCTGCTGGATTTATGTCCTGAAAAAGTGGAGAATTATGAGCAAAAGCTGAAGAACTTTTATACAGAGCACATTCACGCAGATGAAGAGATACGTTACTGTTTGGAAGGAAGCGGTTATTTTGATATCCGGGATAATGATGACCGTTGGATTCGCATTTGGATCAAGGCTGGTGACCTCATCATTTTGCCAGCTGGCATATACCATCGGTTCACACTCGACACCTCCAACTATATCAAGGTAAAGAGTACTGGATATGGAAATTTTGTGGGTCATACCCGTTTGGGAAATGGGTCAAATGGTTAAAATGGGTTGGATTGGTATGGTTCAGGTTGGGTTGACCAAGAACAACCATTGTCCGAATCTTTTGATTATTTGTAAAACTAGCTTACCAAGTTTGATAAAAAATTAGGGGTGACTTTGCATAATAGTAACCAAGTTTTAAAAGTGTTTCAGTTAGGTCACTCAAGTTTAAAAAGTGTTCAAAATAAGTCACTCAGCTTTCATATTTTATTCAAATTATCGGTTTTAACATGTTTTTTTTTTTGCAATATATTTTTATTTGTTTCAGTTAGGAAATATTTTTTTTTCTTTTTTGATGATAATATAGAGTGGTGACATGAATTTTAGGGGTTTTTTTCTATTTTTTAACATAATTAACATGTTTTTTAAATTCTTTTAATATAATTACTTCGACCTCCACATCTTATCTTTTATTACTTTTTTGAATCAAACAAATCCGATGATGACCCCGACTTGAAGGTTTAGTTACCCAATTTGGGCAAAAGATACATGACTGCATGAGTGTCCTAATTGAAGCACTTTTGAAAACTTGATTACTGTTCTGTGACATTTCCTAAAAAAAAAAATATTTTCAAAATTATAATCTAATTTTCTAAATAAAAAGACTTGGGATACCATAACTCTTTGGCTCGTCAGCATTTTAGTTTTTAGTTTTTTTTGCACTCTGACCCGTTAGAGATTGAACGTGTTATTTACAAGTAGATCGGTTAACTTTGCCACCTTGATAAAAACGATCACGTTTATTGACTAATTAAGTCGAATAAAAAAAACTTTCCAACCTCAAAATTCAATAAGGTTTTCAAGATTTATAGAAATCCAGACATTTTGGAACCCTTTAAACGGTATCACCAACAAAAGTGTATGTAGTTATTGTACCCTAATTGTCCTTTTGATTACATGTTAAGACCTCGTTGACCAGATTTTGTTGACTGGTTATTGTATGCATGTAGTTGATGAGGTTATTTGTTGGAGAACCAGTATGGACTGCATTTAATAGGCCACAAGAAGAGCATCCAGCAAGGAGAAACTACATGGTCAACTTTGGTCAAAAGATTGGGATGCCACTTAAAGCTCATTAAATACTCTAATTACATCATCAGTCTATATGATTATGTTATGTATGTAAATACTCTGGAATTGGTTGTCAAATTCCTAATATTACATAGCTTTTAATAAACTGAGACATTATATCTTTATTAATAACATAAAAAACACACACAAAATATATAAGTTTGAGTTCATATGAAATTCAATAAATATACTTTTATTTAAACCAGTGTATTAGTGTGTATTTGCTACAGAGAGTGAATTCGTTATAAATTTAGGTTTATTTCAACCCAACACTATGCACACAAGAACTTTTATGCAAAGAATTTTTTAGGAATTGTATTAACCAACAACCTATTAAGTATTAACCATATCAACACTATTTGTTAACGGGTCAAAATGCTTGCATAAGACCACTTCCCACATAAAAACTGTTAGATAATCTTAGTGTTATCAATGATCTTAGGATATTTGATTAACTTGTTGATTGGGAAAATAAAATTAGATATTACTCAAGTTAGGTGACGTGGGAATGCATGCTCGTTTAACATTAATGTTATTTGGTCTTTATAATCATGATTGGGCCAATTAAATTGATTTGGACTTTTAATTATTTATATAACTAATTGTGCTTAATTATATAGTTAAGTGGGTTTATTTTTATACAAAATAATTCAAGTTGTGGGCTCAATAAAAAAGAAAAGGCACTAATTTGCTGATAACAACTTTCTGTTAAGAAAATCTCGATAAAAAAGAAGTGTATACACAGACATACACAAGAACAACATACACAGTTACAACATTCACAGGAACAAATCAAATGGGATTCCATCAGTCAGAAGTCTCTGTCTTATACGATAAATCAATCGTGTGTAACCCACAAGATAGGTTTATCTGAAAGTTTTCAACGATTTAGAGATTAATCCAGATGATTCTATTATCTTCGTGAAGATCAAAATCAACAATCCATGTTTGATTATGTTTAGTTTCATGTTTTTACACCCGAAACACAACAAAAACCATCCAATACCACAATGGTTCGGGGAACACATAATACCATAACAACCATAAACGGGTTGTGAGACTAAGAGATCAATGACATGATATATAACATTTGAAACAATCATGTTGCAACATAATGGGACTGAAAATAGAACATGGTATAAAACAAAACAAAACAAAACAAAACGAGATTGCTTACAAGTTATCTTTAAACAAACTGACAATATTAACTCCTTCAAGGCTAGAACATGGTATAAAACAAAACAAAACAAAACGAGATTGCTTACAAGTTATCTTTAAACAAACTGACAATATTAACTCCTTCAAGGCTCAAAAGTCAAATTCTCTGCCTCTTTTCGCACCGACTCAAAAAGTACAGAAGACAAGTATCTCTCCCCAAAACTTGGGAAAATTGCCTGCATATATATATATATATATAACTCACATCAATTACTTACACACACACTCACCTTAAAATATGACTAAAAAAATGGAAATGAAACATTTAAGGCAGACATTGCAAAATGGACACTTTTGTACGGGTCAAAATGGGTAATTTTGTAAGGGTCAATATGGCTAATTTTGTATAGGTTAAAACATGTAGGATTGACCCGAGGCGTTATTTGTCCATATCTTAATGATTAATCAATATGATTGCAGAAACTAAAGTGGTTAAATTTAAAAGAGGTTAAAACTTAAAAGCATTTAAATTACACTTTAGGTGTCTTTCTAATCATTCAACCCCCCGTTTCCTATAAAGAAACTTTTTTTGCGTTTTAAAGTTATCGTTTGACCCGTTTGAAGATAAATCATCATCTAGATGGACCCATTCTTAAGTAAATGGGTCGAATTTGCCCTCTAGTCTTAATAAACCCATAAAAGTTAGTTATAAACTGTAAACATGATAATGATGCTGTGTACAGAAATGGATATACGTTAAGACTTGAAAATAAAAGTATAAACCCACAACTAAAATAATTACCCTCTGATAATTATATCAATAATAATATCAAATATCAACCCGTTGTTATCAAATTACAATACATAAATCATCACTGTCTATTAAGATTGTTAGCATTTTATAGTAATTTTTCCTTTCCTTGATCCACTTGTCTCAAATTATTAACCATTTAAAATAGTGTATTTGATATTATAATGAAAGCATAAGTATGCAATTGGTAGTCAACAGAATTATAGCAATCAACCCAACATAAATCAAAATTGCATATAAATTTGTATAAATTATTAAAAAAAAACTTACAACAATCAGCTTTCCATCACTCTCTGGCCTCTTTGCAATTTTAATTGCAGCTGCAGCTGCAGCACCAGATGATATCCCCACCTGCAACATAAATAATAAATGCATTAGATGTTGCAAGTTGACTTAAGTCAAAACAGGTAAATTATGGTTCAGATCAGGTAATTAGCATTGATAAATACAAAAACCATAGTATTATAACTTTAAAATACTTTTTTTGTAAAAAGTTATCTATTTGACCGGTTTTGGAACTAGCCCATTTGACCCGTTGGAGATAAAGCATAATTGAAACCAATAGAAATTACCACCTGTATTTGTGATCATTAAAAAAAATAATAATAAAAAAAACTTAAAAAAATTTGAACATGTACAGAGATGCATATGATGAGCAACACAAACTCACAAGTAATCCTTCTTTAAGGGCGAGAAGCTTTGCAGTTTCAATGGCTTCTTCACTTGAAACCTTATAAAAAAATGAATATAAACTTCACTTTAATCAGAACAATCAAAGTACGACAACATATGCATAGCTTCTAATCTTGGTAAATAATAAAACCCACAAAGCGATATTTACAAAAGAGAAAAAATAAAAAAAAAAGTAAAAATATAAATTAAGAGGGGGTGAGTCATACTTGTACAACTTCATCAATAAGATCAACTTCTAAAACACCAGGAATAAATCCAGCACCAATCCCTTGGATCTTATGTGGACCTTATTAATTAATCATGCTCAACATCATCAGTATTTAATAACACAAAAATATTCATTAATAAGATGTTCAGTTGACACAAGTATATCAGTGTATCGCTTACCAGGCTTTCCACCAGATAAAATAGGACTTTCAGTAGGCTCAATGCCAAAAAGCTGATAAAAAAAGTAAATTAATTAGAAGTTAGTTAAAAATATTCGGAGAGGATTATTATTTTGTCTCAAACATTTATATCATTATTTTAGTGATATATACTTTTTTTAGTTATTATTTATGCATTTTTTCCCACAAAATTCAAACCAAATATACATAAAAAAGTGCTGGCGGGTCAGCCCGATTCAACTCTATTGGGCTCGCACATAAAATGTACAGGTTTTGACCCAAACTCATTTTGACCCGTTAGTCAACCTGCTCATTTTTCACCTTTAATTATCAAAATAGGTCTTAAGAAATAAACCTTTATGTTAGGATTCTGCTCTTTGAGATATTTTCCTGCACCGGTAATCGTACCGCCAGTTCCAATACCGGAAACAAAAGCATCAATTTTCCCGTCTGAACCTTTCCAAATTTCGGGCCCGGTTGTTTCATAGTGGATCTAGAAATTAAAATAAAAAATTAGAGTAATGCAACAAAAACGAGGACACTGCTGTTTCATCCCTAAGGTTTGTTAGTGTTAACAGTTTTAGTCCACTCTTAACACCTTACGTCCCTGACGTTTCATGTCTTAAAAGAAACCAACCCTCCTGAATTCGTTCATAGTTCCGTTAGTTCCCCCCCCCCCCCCCCCCCCG
>WOUH02000002.1:4961132-4978716 GCA_009936405.2 Stevia rebaudiana
CAAGAGGGGTCAAGGAAGGATATCGAACGGGCTTTCGGTGTCCTTAAAAAAAGATTTCACATTATAAAAAATCCGGCGCGAGCATGGCATCCAAAAAAGATAAGGTCAGTTATGTATGCGTGTATCATATTACATAATATGATACTTGAATATGAAGGCCAGTCGATTAGCCCTTTTGAACCCGATGAAGTTCCTCCGCCCGCTCCGTTAGATATTAATGACCCACAAAGAGATGCGAGGATTTTGGCGTTGCGAAACAAAAGCATCCACGAGGCGCTCAAAGCGGATTTGGTAGAACATATCGAAATGGTTCGCACCGACATTGTTGTCAATAGCATTGACGACTAATTAATTTTTTTTTAGTGTTTTTTTTATTTTTGTTTTTGTAAAATATTGAATTATTTTTAATTAATGTAATGTTTTTATTATTAATTAATTTTTTAGTTTTATTTAGTTTTATTATTGTAATGTTTTTTATTATTAATTAATTGATGATGTGGCACATTGGAGGAAGAGTTTGAGAGGGGTGACCATTGTGGGGTTTGAAGGATTTGGGAGGGGTGATGATGTGGCAGCAAATTTGAGAGGGGAAGGATTTCGGAGGGGTGACCGCTACGGATAGTCTTAGGGATCATAGCTCATTAAAATACCAAGATGAAAATAATGTTTTAGCTATATTTTAGTTTTGACCCGTCATTATTTGGCGCATAGTTGACAAGAAGTCAAGAACACCACTTGTGACCGAAGGTCGCTTTTGTTTTACTAATCAAAACATCATTGTCAATGCTCTGTTTTATCTTTATGTTTGTACTATTTATAATTTAAAAAAATATATATATAAGTAAATTTAACGTGCATGGCAAGTGGTTTCTTCCTATGTCACCCCATAGCTTTTTGAAGAGCCACATCAACAAAAAAAAATATATGTGTTTGATCGTACAAAAACAGAGACTGAACCAAACAAAAAGATAAAAGTTTATGGGCTATAAAACTACAATTCATGCCAGTGTACAGCTTAGGAAAGAACAAAAATGTGCACCTTGGCCGCCTGGCGGAATGGTGCTGAAAATGGGAGCCAACATTACAACTATAACCTTCTTTGGTTATGAGTTTATTTTAAATCTTTGTAATAACTTCTTACGATAAGCCACTTGTTTACTTGAATCTTTTTAAATATAATAAATACAAATAATAAACAACAAATCAAGGTTGGAGAGGCGCTACCTAGGCGGTGAGGTACCGCCTAGAGATTAGTCGGGATTAGTCGTAACTATGCAGATTGGAATTTTATGTGTAATTTTTTAAAATTATATATAGATATTATTATATATATATACAAAATTTATATAAACTATATAAAAATAGTTATAATTTTATAAATACTTGGAAGATTTTGACCAATTTTGATAGATTTTAACCAATTTTGATTGATTTTACCCAAAAATTGACCAACTTTAGCCAAAATTTGAACAATTTTGACCAAATTTTGACCAATTTTGAATTTTTTAACCAATTTTGACTTATTTTTTTTGGATTTTGACCGATTTCTGGCCGCCTAGATCCGCCTAGGCCAAAATCGAGGCGTCTGGAGGCCGCCTAGCGTCTAGGCCGATTTTTACAACACTGCAACAAATATATAATTATAATCTAATTTAATATAGAGTAAACTTCTCTTTTCCTCCCTGAGGTTTGCGTAGTGTAACTATTTTCATCCATTAGTTTGAAAATTGCAATTTTGCTCCTTGACTTATACATTCTGTCCCCATTGGCTCCACCTCAATAACATCGGTTATTTTTTTCTGTTAAATACAAGGGTAGTTTTGTCATTTTATCTAAAAGAACTATTGTACTCACTTTAAATATGTTTGCATATTTCAGGAAGCAAATTGTAACTTTCAAATTCAATATACCAATCAATCTATCATTTCCCCCACCCGATCCAGACATCAACTCCGGCACCGACGACCATACCTCCGGCGCCAACGACCACACCTTCGACGTCTTCTCTGTCGCCATCACCATCTAACCAACATCCTCATCATCTATCTAAGCATCATCATCTATCTAAGCATCTTCATCTGTTTAAGCATCAGTATCACTTAGTCGGGGCCGACCACATCACCACAACCGATGGAACCATAGATCGCCACCCCACACCACTAAGCGAATGAAACCCTAGATAGCCACCCCATGCCGTCGTCCGAAACCCTAAATCGCCACCCCACACTAGTGAGAGAATGAAACCCTAGATCTCAACCCCACATCAATGTTTGAAACCCTAAATCGCCACCCCACACCATCGATTGAAACCCTAGATCGTCATCCCCTCTATTTTACTGACTGGTTTCTTTAATACTAAAACAAAGATCTATAGATCGGAGACTCAGAGAGAGACGTGGACCAGTTTAATGGTGGTGAAGGTCGCCGGCTATTATGCAGATTCATGATGGGTTGCCACATTGAGTGACCTTGCAAAGAGACAGAAGGGTCCAACGACAGAAGTTTAAATGGTGATAGTGGCGGCGACAGTGGCTACTGTTGGCGGTAATGGTGGTGGCTTTTGCCAGTGAGAAAGACGGTGATGAAGATTTAAATTCATAAATGGACATATAAAATTTACATGTTTGGTCCCTGAAATATGCAAACGTATATAAAGTGAGTACAATAGTTCTTTTATATGAAATGCCAAAAGTATCCTTGCATTTAACAGAAAAAAGTAACGGATGTTAGTGAGGTGGAGCCAATGGGGACAGAATGTATAAGTCAAGGAGCAAAATTGCAATTTCAAAACTAATGGATGAAAATAGTTAAAGTAAGCAAACCTCAAGAAGCAAAAGAGAAGTTTAGTCTTTAATATAAGATTTCATATAATGGCATGTGTCAACACCTTCTAAATAATTGAGACCTTGATTGAATCAAACTTTTAAATCATATATTAATTTATTTATATTTTCTCGAAAGAAATCTATGAATTTTAATTGATACAAAATTTGAAATCATATAATTAATTTTCTCACTATATACAATTTAAGGCATTCGATTGAGTCAAATTGTTTTAACTTACCAAGACCATTCGATTAAATTCAATTGCGTTAACTTTTATATCACGCACAAAGATTGCAAATGTAGTTTGATTTTATGTTGTTATATTTAATAAAAATAATTAAATTATAAAAAAAATTGTGTAAACATTATAAATTACAACCTGGTTTATTATAATTAATAAAAAATAATTAATTGACTAGAAGCAAAATTAGGAGACGCAAAAATGTACATAGTTCCAAAACTAATAATGGATTTTAAGTCGTATAGCTTATAAAATGAAATGTAAGTTTGTAACTTAAAGATCTTATCTTCAAATCCTGAGTTTGATAGAGGGTGTTTTTAAAGCATACTAAGAGATAAGATGGATTTTTTTCAAAACATACAACAAATATGCATGGTTTCCTTATGATTGGTAAAAAAAATAGTTGATGTGACTGACATACAATTTTTTTATGAAATTTTTTTGAACGGTGTTGTTTCACGTACACGTATATTGTTTGAACCGGGCACACCCGGTAGCGGTGAAACAGAGGCTCCCCTGATGCGCTGGAACCGGTGGAATAGGTAAATCATCGCCCCATCAGAACCAATCCTGGGTTAAATGTGAAGCTAGCCCTTCACCTGGTGTCCATTTAAACTGAACTATTCGAACTCATGACTTACACATTGAAAGGTGGGGGACTCTTATCACTTGAGACAAGTTTGCTGGATTTTTTTTACGAAATTAAAACTTTTTACCGTTAAAAAGATGGATTTTAAAGTAGAAAAACAGGGTGTCTAGGTTCATCTTCCCGACATCTTTCATTTCCTATTAAAACCATAGTTATGATTCCATTAAAGCAATCGAGGATTCGGGGTCTCCAATGAATCTACCCTTGTCTCCCTCATATTGAAACCTGCACGAGGGAATAAACCATCAATGGCGACTATGAGCTCCATTTTCATCAAAACCCCAATTCAATCCACCCCTTTACCCAAAACCCACCGAATCAATTTCCCAAATATATCCCCACAATCAATCTCCTACAAACAGAACCTGAATCGGAAGTCAACCCGGATCTCCTGCGGGTTAATCGAACCCGATGGGGGCAAGCTCGTTGAGCTTGTGGTTCCAGAGTCTCAGAGGGATGTTAAGAAGAAGGAAGCCATGGGTTTGACCCAGATCAAGCTTTCGAGGATCGATTTAGAATGGGTCCATGTGCTGAGTGAAGGTTGGGCTAGCCCAATAAACGGGTTCATGAGAGAATCCGAGTTCCTCCAAACACTTCATTTCAACTCGCTCCGTTTAGGAGACGGGTCGGTTGTTAACATGTCGGTGCCGATCGTGTTGGATATCGATGATTCGCAGAAGGATCGAATATCCGGTTCGACGTCAGTAGCACTCGTTGACTCGTTTGATAATCCGGTTGCTATTTTAAACAAGTAAGATGATTTTTTTTATATTTTGTTTATTAATAATTGAACCTGTTAATTGTGTGTTTTATAAAATTAGTGTAAGTAGTTCAAACATGTCTTTCTTTTGGCTATTTCTTTTGAAATATGAGGTTATGGATATTAGAGTGCGAATAACAAAAATAGGGCCTTATATATAATTTTTGTTCAGGGTAAGTGGGTTAAATATATATAAAATTATTGTACATTATATAGGTTTTTGTAACAAAAACAATTATATATAAAAAGCTGGAAATTGCGGGCATAGAAAAAGGTTCTCATAGGTCTTGTGTGGTCGCACTCACCCCTAATGGATACATACGTAAAACAAAAGTCATTTTAAAACATTTAACCGACTAAGGATAATCATGTATTTTAAAATGAAACATGTTTAAACTGCTTTTTGTGGGTCCTATCGACCTAGCCTACTATGACTCGTATCGAAATTGTATATTCAAAAAATGGTCATCAGTTTTTGGTTTCGGTTGCTTTCACCGTTAAATTTTTAAATATTTAATGGAATTTTTATACTTTAGTTGTGCCTTTAATTATATTATTTTATGGAATTTTTTGGATTTATGGTGTGATTTATACTTTTCAAATGGATAATGGGTTGATCTGGAAGAAAATTTGGAAAATGGGTGGTTCGATACTCTAAGTATCGAACTCGATGATAATGGCTGTGTCGAACTTGAATAACCCGATAGTGCAACTATCGAATTCCACCTAGTTCGATAGTGCAACTATCGAACTCCACTAATCAAGCTTTAATCAACAATTACTCGTCGGAGATGAGAACCGGTGGCCGGAAGCTTGATGTCGACAGTGTATGTATCGAGCTTGAGTTCGATGCCCTAGGTATCGACCTAGGGTTCGACACTCACAGTATCTAACACCACTTTAATTTACTGCTTGCTGCTCCAATTCAATTCTGTCGAGATTCCTAAAGCATTCAATTTTTTGTTTTGTAATGGCATGCATGAGATTACCTACTACACTTGAATGCATTCAGTATTTTTTTGACCATATTCGCTGCTCCATAATCAATTCAATTGCATGCATTCGACAAACCAAAGCATAAGGTTTTATTATTTTCATCCACCAAGTATCCCACGCTTTATATATATATATGTATGTTAGCCATCGAACTCACAATATATTCTCTTTAAAACCATATTCAGACACAATATCTTTAAAACCCAATTCGACAATATTGCTTCATTATTTTGATCGTAGTTCTTGCTTTTTTATCTATAAATGCCAAACAAGTCTATATCCTGATACCAAAGTGAACCTAAACAACTAGTAACAATATGAGTTAGTATTAAGGTTCAATAGTCTTGTTTTGGCTTACAAATGTTAAAAACCATAATTAAGGTTTGACTTAAAACCGTTAAATCGACAAACAACTGAAAAATAAACCCATAATTTTTTATTTCAACCGAATTTTTCCCTAAACAAGGTTGTTGTATCCGGTTTTATATTCTTTTAGGGGTGGGGCACTTTTTTTTTTTTCATATACCAAAATGGAGATAAAGTTTGACTTGATAAAAAATAGGGGTGGTTGACGAGAGAATCACCTTTTGGGCGAGAACTAAAAAACTTAACCTAAGTGAATTTCAAACATTTGTCATTTCTTCGTACGTTATTATTTTTTAAAATCTTTTGCACCATTAAATCACAACTTTTTCTATCTTTAATACGAGTATAATGAAACTATATTAAAAAAATATCGCGTCGTAAGTTGTTGTATACATGTAAATGTAAATACATCAAAAACCAAAAAAAAAAAATCGTGATGAGTTACTTACAAGAAAGCGTAAACTACTTCAAAGTACTAAAATATATGAATTATCATCATACCTCATATGTGTAGTATAAGTACGTCATACTGCATATATCTAATATATATAAATATATGAAAAAACAAAGAAAAAACCAAATACATCCTTTTGGAAACGTTGATATGAATTCAAAAAACAAAATTTCGAAATTACCCTCATACTGCATATATGTATTATCGAACATTTTAGGAGACAATTTTTTATAAGATGGCTTTATTATACTCGTATTAAAGATAAATGAAATTGTGATTTAATGGTACAAACCGTTTTGAAAAATAATAATGTAAGAATAAATGAAAAATGTTTTAAGTGAGCTTAACTGATGGTTTTTTGATATTCGCACGAGAGAGAGTGTTTCTCATTTGAACCTTCCTCAGAAAACACAAAACCTATTTCTAACTTTCTATGACCACAAAAGAGATAAAAATAAAATCATGTTATTTTGTTGTATCTCATCCACTCTTATCAATAGCGAGCGTAGCGAGTGCTATAGCGCGCTGCGTCGCGATGCGACAAACCTACGCTATTTGCAAATATCGACCTAATAGCAAAATATAGTGAATTTTTTTTTTAACATATAGTGGCTGAATATGGTTTTTTTGTATTCTTTATCAATATAAAAACATATATATGCTATAAAATAGCTATAATTTCTATAAATCGTTAATTAACCTTATAAAATAGGCTAAAAATTATGAACATGCTATATCGCTAAACACGCAATAGCGAACGCTATCTATCGCTATTAGCTACGAGCATATAGGTAGCTTGTCGCTATTTACCGCTATTCGATATTGATAACTATGATCTCATCTAGCCAATGTGTTAAGCTAATATTACCTTACTTTTTGATATTTCTGAATTTAAATCTAGTTTATTTATGATCTCTTGGTTTCACGCATTGATTATTCAGCATTGAGATCTACAAGCACAACAAAGAAGAACGAATTGCAAGAACTTGGGGTACAACAGCCTCTGGTCTACCATATGTTGAAGAAGCCATAACCGGTGCAGGCGATTGGTTAATTGGAGGCGATCTTGAAGTCATAGAACCGATCAAGTACCATGATGGTCTTGATCAGTATCGCCTTTCGCCTTCCGAACTTAGAGCCGAATTTGAAAAGAGAAATGCTGATGCGGTGTTTGCGTTCCAGCTCAGGAACCCGGTGCATAATGGTCACGCGCTTTTGATGACCGACACGCGCCGTAGGCTCCTTGAAATGGGTTATAAAAACCCGGTTCTTTTGCTTCATCCGCTCGGAGGGTTTACTAAGGCGGATGATGTTCCGCTTAGTTGGCGTATGAAGCAGCATCAGAAGGTTAGTTGTTTGGTGTTAGGTTTTTAGCTAAGTTGGTGGGTCGGGTTGGTTGGGTGTGATATGTGGGTGACAATTGGGTGGGGTTGGTTGGTTGAATCGATGAACTGAACACGGGTCATATATTTAATTTGGTTAAAAATGTCAACTCTAATTTGGACACACTTAAAATAAAATTATTATGTAACCCAAACATCATCCGTTTAACTATATGAGCTAAACGGGTTGGTAGGCTGTAAATGGGTTGTGAATGTGTTGTAACTAAGCTGGAAATGGGGCTACTAAATGTATTCAACCGGTTGGCTAGTTGACCTGACAGATTGACATGTTTAAGTAAATAAATTGAGGATTGACATATTTAATTAAACATAGTTAAAAATGTGAACTCGACCGATTTGATCATTTGATTAAATAGGTCAACTCGGATATGACCTGTTCACTAAACTGGTTGGATATGACAACCCAAAAACTTGATTATTTTCGCGTTATGTTAGAAATTGGTACCTCTATATTAAAAGGGGTCAGAGGTTAAAGATGAGTTTAAATGATTGTTTAGTTTAAAGATTTGCATCTTTCTAAGGACATGATCAGTGATAGGAGTTCCTGGTGATGTAAGATAAAGATCAGGGATTTTTGGAGGTTTTTGTGAGTTTCTTTAGACTTGGGTCTACCTTTAGGCATAGGATAGGTGCTAGACCATTTCTTAGCTCATATTCACATTATATACCGGATGCTTATACTTTATCCTATCTATGTGATGTGTGGTGTTATCATGTTGTTTGTGCGCGTAACATGTTTTCATATTCACATTATATACCGTATGTATTACTGGGTAGGTTTGTTTGTTTGTGTTTTTTGGTATTGTATGTTTAACTTTGATTTGATTTGAAATTTTTTGTAGTAAAAGTCTTTAGGTGTCTTGGTGTTAAGAAAGAAACGATCATGTTTTGATAAAACCTTTAGGATTGCTTTAGTTAACTAAAGTTTAAATTAAATTATTATGATAATACTACTTTCTTCATATTCAAATTATTGACTAATTATTCAAACCATTAAAATACGGGAATAAAAATTGTTTTGATGAATATGGTTTTATAACTTATCAGGTACTTGAAGATGGTGTTCTTGATCCAGAAAACACAGTGGTCTCAATATTTCCATCTCCAATGCATTATGCGGGACCCACCGAGGTGCAGTGGCACGCCAAAGCTCGGATCAACGCGGGTGCCAACTTTTACATTGTGGGCCGTGATCCAGCTGGCATGAGTCACCCGATCGAGAACCGAGATTTATACGATGCTGATCATGGCAAGAAAGTACTTAGTATGGCACCTGGTCTTGAACGCCTAAACATTCTCCCTTTCAAGGTACTTGCGTTATAATATTATTGTCACCAAGTTATCAAAAGATTGTTTCGATAGAGTGATGCTAATCCTAATTATTTGATTATTTTTGGAATTTTACTATTAGATAATCTATCAAACACACAAATGACTCATTATATTTTTTAGAACAAACCGCATATATGTGTACTTGAAGGATTTGAACCCTCAACCTGTTGAATAAAAATGAGTCACGTTACCACCATGATGTCTCATTCGGGGACACATGAATATAATTATCTAGTTATCACTAGTTAAACATCATAAAAACTTTAAAACACTATACTATATTGTTGCTTATTATTTGATATGACATAATCAGTTTCAAAATATGTGCATCTAGACGCGTGATAAAACATGAAAATATTTGAGTAACGTGTGATTATTGTTTTAGGTGGCTGCATATGACAAGACGCAACAGAAAATGGAGTTCTTTGATCCATCTAGACCTCAAGATTTCCTCTTCATATCCGGTACCAAGGTATTTTTTCCATGATTTAACTTAAAGATGTACATTTTAGCTAAAATTTGACCGCTTTAGTCCCATTTGAACGTTTTCTTAATAATATTCTGGAAATTAAATTAAAAACATAACCCGACTCAACCTGTTTTTCAGTAAATTAGTCAAAATTTAATCTCTACCCTCTATTAGAAAGGTTTTTTTTTTTTTTTAATCTTTTTAAACTTCTTTACTTTATGACTAATTAAAAGTACATTAATCGGGATCGCTAACCTTGGATTTAATAATGTATAGTACTATCCGGGTTCTCTCTTCTAGATTTGTAGCTTACTCAGATTTGAAATATAACAATTTTCTACCTTTTTGTTTTAATTTAAGTGATAATTTAGTTTTTATATAATGATTTGTAATACTGAATCAGCAAATTAGATTTTAATAATTTACATTATCATTGTTTGACCGATTATAATTCATTCCAACTTATGTAACTCCCATTTTTCTCTTGTTGCCGAAGGGCAATCTCACTCACAAAATCATCATACATTTACACTCATACTCATCATACGACTGATGTACCTCCCATTTTAAGACTTGGTATCGCTCAAAGAAGTACGTTTCTCCATTTCGCTCATAATCATCACTGAGTGAAATCTAGTAAACATCAAGTTTTAATTGGAGCAACATTAAGTATGAGTGACATAATTGTAATAAAGTTGAAAGTTTGTATCATTTTTATGACATTTTCACTTTAATATATCATGATTATGTGAGTGAGATTGCAATAATTGCCAACAAGAAATATAGTCATGAGTGGGATTTGTTAAGTTGTCGGTATGAGTTATTATCAGCCAACAAGTTAAATTTGGATTATTTATATCTAATTTACATATTTGATATAATCCAAATATACATTTTGTTCAACTTTTTTGAGTGGTATAACTTTTACCAGAAACTCGTATGTATCCAACACAAAATTGGTTTTTCGATATTACGAACCTAAAAAGTACTTTAATCTAGATATAACTTATTTCTCAATAAAAATTATATTGAAATGTATATGAAAAAAGTTCAACATAATTCTATAATTAAATTTTAGACTTAAAGTAAACTGTCGTTTTTGGACTTTTCGTCCCTGAGATTTGTTTAGACATTAGTTTCAGTCCAACCTTAACATTTTTATCCCTGATGTTATATGTTTACATCTGGTTTTGTTTGTTACAGATGCGAACACTTGCAAAGAACCAAGAAAACCCGCCAGATGGATTCATGTGCCCCGGTGGTTGGGAAGTGCTAGTTCAATACTACTATAGTTTGGCTGCAAATGACTCCGGGAGGGTCTCTGAACCCATCCCGGCTTGAGTCATTGGTTCATGACTCACAAGCAAACAGTTCAGTACCGAACCGCGATGTTGGCTTGTTTAATTATCAATGTTGTGTATTATTATTGTTATATAATGGTATGCATTGTGGAACGTGGATTGTTTTAATAGTTAATAATTGCTACCTATCCAAATAAGATGAGGCAATGCTACTGCCTCCATGTGTAAACTCATGTGCTGGATCATGTGCACACTGTAACATATTGTATTCGTGCTTTAGAAACGGTGTATATTTGTTGTGACCAAAGACCTTTTCTTTCGTGTTGTATACTATACTAGTTTATTACTCATGTACAACACGGGTGGCTCATTACAATACATAATAAAATAATTATAAAAAAAAGTTATTCAAAGAATGTTAAACGAAGGTTATTAAAGTAAGAAACAAAACTTTAATCCAAATATATAAAATAGTTTACAAATTGGAAAAAGTTCTTTGTATACCACATTTGAAGTTTTATTTGTATTGTTACTATCTTTATGTAATATTACTGATTTAAGTTCATCTCTGCTTTAACCCTAAAAAAGTTACATACAACTACCCATTTGAGAAAATAAGTTCTTTCAGATATATACCAACACTTCAAAGAGACTGACTATGAATTTCATTAATTGACATAGCAAAACAAACTGATAACGGAAAATATCTTATCTGAATGGAATCTTTTTTGTCGTAAGATATCATATTTGTTCTTGGTATGAATATTCATAAGCCAACATTACATCCCGACATGATTGATACTTTAATTAAACGCTTACTAAGTGAAATGATCTTGGGCCTTTTACCAGACCATTTTGTAGATCAATAAGTAGCATCACTAGAAAGTCGACCTTAAATATTAATCTATGATTGGAAAACCTTGAAATATAAGACCATTTGATACATCAAGTGAGCATAAACATGCTTGTACCCCATCATTGACTTGTTTTGTTTGACAAACTGTGTCGGAGCTAAGGTATTATATTTCCTCCTTAAGGAAACTAGGAGAAAATGATCGTTTATTTCTTAACAAATTCATTCTTG
The DNA here is from genome assembly GCA_009936405.2 of Stevia rebaudiana. Classification (NCBI taxonomy): domain Eukaryota; kingdom Viridiplantae; phylum Streptophyta; class Magnoliopsida; order Asterales; family Asteraceae; genus Stevia; species Stevia rebaudiana. The sequence continues at coordinate 4,973,014 of WOUH02000002.1, forward strand.
TGTGCAAAAATTTATCTGTCGCTAAAAATTCTGTATTTTTGAAATTTTGGAAAATTGATTGATAAACAAAATCTATTAAACTTGACAACGATCAACTGTGTCATTAATTAATAGATCACTCAGAATTTCAATTGATTGTCTACATCATTAATATCTCCAATTTTACCCTCAACCAAATCCGATAGTCATTTTGCAAAGCATTCTATTTTTTTCAAATTAGATTATTGATTTCCTGATGACCTTATATTTTCTGTTAACGTAAGAACATTGTATTTACTTCATATGTATGAAGATCTCAAATAAGCATGTACAATTCTTGCCTAGTTCCATTCTTTACCACCGGAAGAAGTTGTCTAAAAATCACCACTGGAAACAATTGTCGTGCCTCTAAATAGCAACTCTTGTTTTTTAAGGACATGAAACCATGATGTCATTGAACTATTAAATGCTTCAAATGCATATTTATAAGTCATTGGTGATTCATCCATATAATCAATTTTGTCTTCTTTAACATGCACGGGATCACTTGTTTGTTTTTATGTAGCACAAAGTATCTTCAGAAGGTTTATAGGAATTTGAAATTTAGAATGTGTTATATGACCACCAGGAAATAAAAAAAGTAGAAATCCCACCTGAAGCCACGTTTATAACTTGTCTCTTAGATCGTATGTATGTAGATAAAGTCCGCCATAAAAATGTTTTACCGGTTCCTCGATAAGCAAAAGTCACCACCATTATTGCTTTCAATTGTTTTCATGATAAAAACATGTTGCTCTTCTGTTGACCAAGATATGAACGTATAACATTCATTTCCCAAACTCATAATATCATGAGAAAACTTCTCGCTAATTAAACAATTATTATATATGTAAACATATAATTGTATTTTAAATGTAAAAACAAATTTTGTTAACAAAATAAAAGATTATTTTAAAAGAAATAAATAGTCCAAGTAGTAGCAAAATCTAAATTACTAGCAAATGGATGCATTTGGTATTATTGAGATGTTCTATTGTTCAAATACAATTTTCTAGCTTTTCTAGACTCAAAAGTATTTATAGACACAATGTTTGAGTTAAATTGTTGAACAAAGTTATAACGATAAAGCATAGATCTTAGTGACTTATTAAAACAATAATTAGTCTTACAAATAGTTCCATGTAAGTTGAACAATACCATTTTACATTTTACATGTTAGACAACGGAGTTCTGTGAATATAACCTAAATAAACAAAAAAGATATTCGTTAATTAGTTATATAAGCATATCAAAACCAAATATGATATTAAACATATATTATTCATATCATTTGAAATGTTATGTAACATAGTTCTTTGAATGCCGAATACACATGAAGATTGAACATTTGATTTTGTATATATGACCTTGGAGGCTTTATTTATCATGTTTGTTTTTGGAATATAGAAATGCATTGAGACATAAAAATCACAAATATTAAATCAAGATTATTAAGCAAAATGAAATAAACTCATAGTATAACATTATAGAATAATAAGAAACAAATCAAAACTAAATATTATCTAAAAAATCGTTTAAAAATAAAATTAAAGGAATTGAACTATTGTACTATACGATATTTAGAATTGTTTTCTTTTGTGGTTGTTGCTAATTCGTTGGTGATTGATTACTAGATTTTTTTTTTGAACGGCAATTGATTGATTACTAGATAGTTGTCGTTGAACCGTAGGCAATTCGATGGAAAGTCAAATTTAAAGTGATAATTGATCTGTTTGTTTTTCATTTGTATGTTTTAGACATTAGTAGTCACATGGGTTTATTTGAATAATTGTCATCTTTTATGACTTCTGACCATAAATAAAAGTTTACAGCTTCATTTCTGCCGTAGTTTTTGCTGAGTTCACATCAATGGCAGCAAAACACATGGGTGTGCAAAATTGACAATTGATGGTGGTTGGTGATGGTGATGGTGATGATGATGAAAAGCCCGTAAAAAACTAGCTTTCATATTTCATACATCGTTAGGAATCCAAGATCGGGCTAACTGAATAAATTTGATTTCGATAGCTCAATATTGTCTTACTGTATTGTCTTACTATATTTATTTGAGGAGTTAACTCATATACATTTATTTTACATTTAAATATATTTATATATATTTTTATTTATTATAGGACTTGAACCAATAATCTCTAAGAAAAAATAGACATATTTCATAAACGTTTTGATACCTATAGGGCACACGCGATTGATATGATATATATGGTCACCTCAAAGTACTTTTTTCGTTCTAAAGTATTTTATTTTATTTTATTTTATTTTATTTTTGCTTTTTTGTTATTATTTAAGGTGTCTTAGGAAAATTTATAGTTTTTCTGGTAGAATATTATGGTTAATTACACATAGTTTAGGTGGTAAACGTATATTGTAAGGTTTACCTCAAATTTTAAGAAATTACAAGGTTCGTCCTAAGTGTTCATATTATCATGTAGTGTTGGTCGTTTATTTGGATGGTTGTCTATCTCTCCCTTTGAATGCCTCAAGTGCCTCCCACGTGAGGATATTTTAGTAAATTCAATTTCCCTAATTTGCTTAATAAACTCCCTCCCTCGTTTTCCAACAACAAAGGTCATCTTCTTCCCTTGATCTCAAGCTTAATTAAGGGCGATGTGCAATTGCGGTCCATTAGTGTTCATTCAAACTTCATGGATTGATTGCAAAGGTCATTTTCTACTAATGTTGGTGCCAGATAAGAAATTGGAATTATTAATTTCTCATGTCTATTCGTAGTTAAGCATGTTTATCATTACAAAAGTCACCCGCCTATTTGGTAGACATTATAACATGACTTTTGAGATCAAAGGAAATACTTGAATATGAATTAAACAAGTTGAAAGCTCAAATTCAATTCAAGAACACTAAGATCATTGTTTTGATTCTAGCATTTGGGATAATATATCTATTCTAATCTCTTTGTTGTAATGGCTATAATTATAAAATTTAAGGTAGTTTGAAGATATTTAATTGTAAATGTTTTAGTATTTGATTATCATTTATGTTCATTTCCTGTTAAAATGAATACACAATGTAGAAGATAAAAATGTTGCTCAATTGCAATGTAAACAGCAAAACCACATTAAAGTTTACAAGTAGAAAACAACGAAGTTACATAACTCGAGGATTACAGCTTATAGTAGTTGTTAATTACTTCCTAATGGAAATCATCATTTGACTTGTCTGAATCGCACTCTTCTTTGAATAGTCATAGAACTCGCCATTTGAATGGGTCAAAATAAGGATTATCATAAGAAAGTGTTCGAAAAATTCTCTAAGTCGTAATTGTCTTTGTATACTGATTCGTCTCGATTCTTCAAATAGGTTTTCTTGAAGTAACTAAACTCCATTTTCAACCATGTAATTCTTTTGGTCTTAGAACCTGGTTGGAACCTGGTTGGTAGCCTCTTAATGGTTAAAAATTAACATTAAGTCTGAATATTTAAGATGTTACCTCGTAAGCATTGGGAGGCTATAAATCATTCACATGTAGCCTCTTAATGCATTGAAAGGCTACCAACAGGGGCGAAGGTTTCTTTGAGCTATGGGTCGCCCGGGCGACCGCTGATTTTTTCGCGCGTAATGTAAATTTCGCGATTTCAACCGAATTTTTTTTTTATATATATATAGGCCGGCAACCCACGAAATCCCTGAAAATTCTACATATATGATCTTGTCAACCCTTGACAACAATGTCAAGTTTCGCCACTGGCTACCAAACAACCCCTTAGACATGCATCTCAATTTTTTTCAAAACCGGGTAGTCATTATTTAATGTATGCGCATTTACCGGCCACCAGGCAAGAAATGCATCTTTGCTATTTTCTCGCAACAAAAGAATCATGTATAAGAAGTGGTCGGTAAGGAAACCCACAAACACTTCTAAATGAGTTAGATTAAATGTCATCGTTCAACACCAGTGGCGGATCTAGACATCCGGGCCTAAGGTATCCACTTTTTTAAAAAAAAAAATTTATTCCGTACATTCAAGTTAAAAAAAATTCACAATTAACAAAAAAACTAATAAATTAGGTTAAAAAAAGTACCTAATACCTTGAACCGTCTCGATTTTCGTACGCGAGCCGACCATATATAAAAACACTTAAAAATTATATATACCACATATAATATAGATAACACATTAAGATATATATACCCATATAACTACTTTTAAATAAATAAATAAAATGTTGGAAATAAATCATAAATTTTAAATGGTGCGTTTTTTTTAACTAAATTTATTTCATTTTTTAACCGTGAAGTTTTTTGTAATATAAAGAAAAGAATGCATAATTTTAAAGCCCAATATAATGTTTGAAATATTTGTGTGAATGAGATGTCTCATATGTGCCGATGTGAGTTTTACTTTGTCCCACATTGGTGGGGTGAACACAAAATGGTTGGTTTATAAGGATAAACCTCATAATGTGTTTCAAAGTCTTGTGATGAGTTTTACCAAAGGTCCTACCCTCGCGTAGGAGGGGGTGGGGTGCAAAAAAGGGTTTCGGATCCAAATTTATTTAACCAACGCGTCATTCGCATTTCATTTAGCGGTCACCAAATATATTAAACAAAATATTTTTTTTTTTACACTAAGCGCGAAAATTTTAGCGGTCTCCGGGGAGACCCCTACCCCCACTATAGAACCGCCCCTGGTTCAACCGAACACTAGTAAACGAGTTGAATATGAAACAAACTGATACAAACATCGTTCTTGACCAGTACATCATACGTCAAAGGTAGGGATGTAAACAAGCCGATCCAAGTCGAGTCAAGCCCGATCTCATCTAGTATCGAGATCCACGTGCTTTGACATAGTCTCAAGCTTGCCGCGTTTAGAGTTTCTTTTTTCTTTTTTAAATTTAAGCTCATCTCCTGAGAAATTTTTGTGCTCAAATTCGACTTGTTTGTTATTTAACTATTTTGTGTAAATATATTTATAACTAGTCTCATATATACTTACAACTAGGTTTTCCTTCCCACATTGTTGCCCACGGTGTTATTCGGGTCGAATAACGATTTATTCGATTTGGGTTACGGATCTTAAATTATTGTGACTCTATCTGAAACTTGACCAGACCCGTACGTATCAAAAATCATATATCTGACCGAATCTATACGAATAACCTTTTTTATATCCTAATAAGTTGGTTTTATTTAAGTTATTCTGATTGAATTCGGTTACCAGATCCGAATAAACAAGCTTTTGTCAATCCAAAACTAAACTCGAACCTAAAATCGTATAATCCGACCCGAATCTATCTGAATAACCCAAATCAGATTTCAAATCGGGTTTTTGAGTTTCCGATACCATTTGGATAGTGGATTTTTTTCAAGTTTTAATTTATTTTCAACACCACAGAGGTTGTCATTCGGATATAAAACTTTGTGGCGTTAAGAAACATGTTTACAAACTCAGGTCAAAACAATAGCTACAAATGCATAACCCTAAAAACAAACCCACACACCACCTCCACCTCCCAAAAATCTTAACCCCTCTTCTCACTTAAAAGAAAAGTCTAAACCCTAAAAGGTAAACCCTAAAAGTTAAGCTTAAATTGTTCGACGAGACGGTTATAACGCCACTGAAATGAACAACAACAACAACAACCTACCCAGTGAAAATCCCACTATAGTAGTAGGGTCTGGGGGAGGTGAGACAGAGACAGA